>JARQOD010000001.1:675165751-675271957 GCA_033576555.1 Oophaga sylvatica | reverse complement strand
TTTCTGGTGCTCTCCCCCTCACATCAGGGCCTGTTGATTCACTCTGGTGCATACTCTGTACTGGTGTGTCTCAGGTCCCAGCGCTCTCCCCAGAGTGCATACTCTGTCTCACCTTGGATCTCATATACTTTACCCTGTGAACACTCTGCTCTTCCCAGGTTTCCCGTATACTACCCTGTGCGTGCTCTGCTCTGCCCAGGTCACCCGTACATTACCCTGTGCCCGCTTTGCTCTGTCCTATTCTCCTGTCTATTACCCAATGCATGCTCTGCCCTGCCCTGAACTCCAGTATATTACCCAGTGTGCACCCTGTTCTGCTCTGGGCCCCTGTGCATTTCCCAGTGCACAATATGCGCCGTTTTGATCTCTCTGTCTCCTACGAGCCGGTCCCTTGTACTAGCTATTTCGGTATAACCTCCCCCAGGCCTGCTCCTAATGCTTCTTGTATAGGGGTCGGTTTCACCTGGTCAGCTCGCCCGGGATCGGTCGGTCCCATGATCCAGCGTGTACACTTTAGGAACCGTGACACATACACATTCATGTGTTTGATATAAGATATTTGTGCATGTGATGTATTATATACCTAATGAATCTATTGCTATTTATTGTAAGGAGCCATGGGTATTGACCCCCACTAAAAATAGCAGTCCTCAGCCGCCACAGAAAAGGAGCATCTGTTAGATGTGCCAATTTTGTTGCTTTGCCCAGCTCTACCCATTTACCTTGTGGTGGTAGGAAGTGAGGCAATATTTGTGGGGTTGATGTCATCTTTGTATCATCAGGTAAAATCAAGCCCAGGGTTTACTAATAGAGAGGCGTCTATAGGATGCCTCTTCATTACTAACGCCATAGCATATTGGAAATAAAAAATACACAGAATAAAATGATTTATTTGAAATAAAAATCCACACCTTATTTTAGGGTCTAAGGGGTAAGGTTTCTCCTTGTGGAGAGTGACATACCAGCTCTGGCGTGTCGAGGTAAGGAGGCTTATTCGCCGTGCAATGCTCCTCTGGGAAATTTAATATGAAAATTGCCTCTACTTAAAAAAGAGGACTTGTACTCTATAGCGCCAGCTATTGGAAGTAGCGATCCTACCAGTCACAATCAACCCTTTAACGAGTCTTGTAATATGACTTAGGATAAAAGCCAAATCAGGATACTAGTGTCATTTATGTTTGGTGTGTGGGTGAATACTCTACCACTCTGTCTGCTCCTTTGTGTGTGTCTGTCTATGCTCAAAGACTGTGCACGTAGGCAGGTAGTACACTTATGCGGTTCAGTACCCATGGCTCAATGCCTGAGTCTCTAGTCTGCTGCATGCTTAGGGTGCTGGTCAGGCACAAGTTCAGTAGCATCAGGACTGGGTAACTAGCTGCTTGGTTTTGCATCTGTTTCGTTCATTTGTGCGGTTAGCACAGTTCAGTTACAGCGCAAGCTCAACCCTTATGCTATATTCTTCTATGAAGGCAACAGGGTATTGTACCTAGCGTCATAAGAGTTCTTTCTATTGGCTCAGCATCTGCTTCATTCGTGTGTGAAGTTAGCACAGTTTAGTGGCAGAGCTAGCTAAATTCCGTGCTAACTTCCCTGTGACGTTAACAGGGTGTAGTACTTAGCATTCTCAAAGCAGTACCTCTCTGTGAAGTAACTGAGCTTGGTACTCTGCGTTCTGTTCACACTGTGTGGCGTTAACACAGTGTTCTTAAGGTAACGTTCGCTGTTTTGTTCCGTAATTATTCCCACTAGCAGCAGATTCACTTTTGCATGGTGGACCCCGGGTTGCGAATGCACTTTATTTTATATTTTATCTAGTGCAATCCACAACCCTAACATTGCCATATTTGATTATCGGCACATCCGCTCATCTCTAATGGTTTGATATCTCAGTAATCAAATTGACAAGGAAAATCACTTTGCCTAAACATTTTTATCACCCATTAAATAGCAAAAATACTAAAGCTAAAACTATACAATTCCAACTACCATATATACTCGTGTATAAGCCGAGATTTTCAGCACCTTTTTTCGTGCTGAAAATGCCCCTCGGCTTATACACGAGTCATAGGGCAGAAACTGGTGGCTGGGATCATACTCACCCCTCCCCGTGCCATCACTGAGGGTCCCTGCAATCCTGCGTTCTCCCCAGCTTCCTGCAGCTCGTCAGCACTGAGCGGTGATGTAATACCCGCTCATTAAGGTCATGTAATATGGATGTGACGCCACTCCCATGGGCGTGGCCTCCATATTCATGGCCTTAATGAGCGGTATTACATCACCGCTCAGTGCTGGAGAGCTGCAGGAAGCCGGGGAGAATGCAGGATTGCAGGGACGCTCAGTGATGGCACGGGGAGGGGTGAGTATGATGGAGGAGAGGACAAGGAGCACGGAGCTGGACTGGGGATAGAACAGTGGACGGGGAAATCATGGAGGAGGACAGGGGGGAGAACGGAGGACGGGGAAGCATTGAGGAGGACGGGGAAGCATGGAGCAGGACGGGGGAGGACGGGGGAAGCATGGAGGAGGACTGTGTGGAGAACGGAGGATGGGGGAAGCATGGAGGAGGACAATGAGCACGGAGCAGGACGGGGGAGAGGATGGAGGGCACAGAGGAGCACGGAGCAGGAGGGGGGCACAGAGAACGGAGAAGGAATAGAGGGAGCACAGCGGAGGACGGAGCAGGAGGGGGGAGTACAGAGGAGAATGGGGGAGCACAGAGCTGGATGGGGGAGCAAGGAGCAGGACGGGGGCAGCACAGAGCAGGAGGGCAGTTTATACACCCGGCTTATACACGAGTCAATAAGTTTTCCCAGTTTTTTGTGGCAAAATTAGGGAGGTCGGCTTATACACGGTCAGCTTATACACGAGTGTAAACGGTAATTAAAATCTGTCACCCATATTTCAGTACACTATATGGCAAAATGTCTCAAAAAACAAGCCCTCACATGGCTTTGTTTCACAGTTAGAGAACAGACTAGTTTTTTCCTTGTCTGTGATCCATGGCCAGATCTTTATATCTTTGAACTCCGGAGTATTTCAGAGAAAATATAAATGTCTAGAATTGGTTTGTGAATCATGAATCAGTTGATAGGATTCCTTTTGTTGAGGTTAACTCATGAGGAATATTCTTTTTAATTGGCCAAGCATGCCATACAACATTTATAGTGCTTGCATATATTTTTTATTGGAAAAAAAGTGTGTTGAGCCCCTTGAAACCATCAGGTGCTTCACAGGAGTTCATAAGGTATAGACGTGAAATAAAAAAAATCACATTTTTCCACAAAAAATTATTAGCCCTCATTTTTTTGTGTTCACAAAGTTAAAAGGAAAAAAATGTGAACCAAAATTTGTTTGCAATTTCTCCGGAGTAAGTCGATACCCAATATGTGGAGGAAAGCTACTGTTTGGGTGCACGGCAGGACTTGAACATAGTCTGACTTTTTCAACACGAAGTTGGCTGGAATCATTAGCGGATGATATGTTGCATTTGGAGAGCCCCTGATGTGCTTAAACAGGAAAAATAAATGTATAAGTGAAACCATTTTGGGAACTAAATTCCTGAAGAAACATATCTAGATGTGTGGTGAAAACTTTGAACACCCAGGTGCTTCTCAGAATGTTATGACGTCTAGCTGTGAAAATAAAGAAAAAATTCTCACAAAAATGTTTTTAAGCCCAAATTTAATATTTTTAAAAATGCAACAGGAGACATTGCACCATACATTTTGTTGTGCAATTACTTCTCAGTAAGCGCCTACCCTATATATGTTGGAAAACTACTGTTAAGGCTTACGCCAGGGCTTGGAAGGGAAGGAGCACCATTTTACATTTTAAAAGGAAAAATTAGCTTGAAGCGTTAGTGGACACAATGTCAGGTTCAGGTTCTGATGTGCTTAAACAGTGGAAACCCACTACAAGTGATGTTATTTTGGGAGCTAGACACCAAAGGAATTTATGTAGACATGATGTGAGTAACTTAAACCCCTAGGTGCTTCGCAGAAGATTAAAACATTCAACTGAGAAAATTAAAAAATATGTTTTTCTTGCAAACATGTTGGTTGTACTTTCAAATTTTTCATTTTCACAAGAGTAAAGGCTGGGTCTCACATAGCGGTACACCAGCGATCCCGACAACGATCAGGATCGCTGGTGCATCGCTACATTATCGCTGCTGAGCTGCCAAACAGGCAGCTCAGGCAGCGATCAGTACAAGCGACACTGCGGGTAACATCGCTTAGTTAACCGCAGTGTACCTTGGATACCAGTGCCCTGATGCAGGGAGCTGGTAACCAAAGTACACATCGGGTTTGCAGGCGCTGTGCGGTGCCTGGAAACCCGCTGTGTACCTTGGTTACCAGCTCCCTGCTTCAGGGAGCTGGTATCCAAGGTACACAGCGGGTTTCTAGGCACAGCCCCGCGCTTGGAAACCGCTGTGTACCTTGGTTACCAGCGGATCGCTGGTCTCCCGCCTGTCACACGCAGCGATGTGTGCCTGTCAGCGGGAGACCAGCGATCAAAAAAATGTCCTGGCCTTTCAGCGACGATCAGCGATACCCAGCAGGGGGGCTAATCGTCGCTGAATGTCACACACAGCGATATTGCTGGTGAGCTCGCTGCTGCGTCACAAAACTAGTGACTCAGCAGCGATCTCGCTAGCGATATCGCTATGTGAGACGGGGGCTTAACAAGAGAAAATAGACAGTACAATTTGTTGTGCAATTTCTTCTGAGTACACAATTTCCTCATATGTGGTTGAAAGCTACTTTTGAGGCATAGTGCAAAGCTCAGAAGGGAAAAAATGCCATATTGGAATTCAGATTTTCCTGGACTGATTTTAGGGTGCCATGGGACATACACACGTGGTCAAAATTGTTTGTACCCCTCGTTTAATGACAGAAAAACCCACAATGGTCACAGAAAAAACTTAAATCTGACAAAATTAATAATAAATCAAAAATCTATGAAAGTCAGACATTGCTTTTCAACCATGCTTCCACAGAATTAAAAAAAAAATAAAACTCATGAAATAGGCCTGAAAAGAAATGATGGTACTCTTAGCTTAATATTTTGTTGCACAACCTTTTGAGGCAATCACTGCAATCAAACAGTTCCTGTATCTGTCAATGAGACTTCTGCAGCTCTCTACAGGTATTTTGGCCCACTCCTCAGGAGCAAACTTCTCCAGTTGTCTCGTGTCTGAAGGTTGCCTTAGTGCAAATCCAATTAGCTAGATAACCAGTGATATATATTTTGGAGAAATTGCCATGATCAGTTAGGCAGAGCATATATCCTCCTTAGTGTCTCCATACCACTCCATGGATAAGTCCTATTAAATAATGTTGGATCATTAATACAGACTATGGGCCACATAAATAAAGGAGTATCAGCATGAGAATTGGGCTAATATTCTAATCAACAGCCCATAAGACATAACATAGTATCGCCATATTGCCATGTATGCTCGCTCCTAAAAAGGGTCACTTATCGTATCTCCAGTACACCCCGACGCGTTTCCCAGTTAATTGAACGGTTCATCAGGAGGTCATAGAATGATGCGGACCAGCTGCCATAATAGATAATGATGTCTGATCATGGCAATTTTCCAAAATATATATTGCTGGTTATCTAGCTAATTGGAGTTACACTAAGGGATACTATTATAACACATACGTCCCACCCCACATAAGAGGCTAGAACCAGAGCTTGATAGAAAATCGTTTTATTAATTGTAGTGATAGTAAGACTTCACTATACCTTTGCATGTGGTTTGAGGACCTGTGATGAGGTCACTGCCATGTGACCTGTCATGTGCTCTGAGTGAGCTGAATACCTTTGTGTGTGGTTTGAGGACCTGTGATGAGGTCACTGCCATGTGACCTGTCATGTGCTCTGTGTTAGCTGAATGGCTGGTGTATATAAGTGAGCCTGCTGCTGACCACAGGTGTGAGTGGCTGGAGGGGTGGAAACCTCCAGTGTGGGAGTTCTGAGGAGACCTCCAGTCTGGTTGCTGAAAGAGTGCTCAGTTAGAGTACCAGGACTTTATATCTGTTTTGTTACTTTGTGCCAGAGAAGGCTGTTTTGTTTTCTGTTTTACAGCAAGTTTATGAAGTTCTAATAAACTTGCTTAAAGAACCTGGAAGAGTCGCCCTCCTGCTTACCTCCGGTCGCACACCAGCGAGACCACATCCTTACAATTGGTGGCGTAAATGCGGCAGCGTTCCCAGCAGAGGAGTGAGACTGGTTACTGCATGTCGTGGGTCAAGGCTATAGCAATCCAGCCAGCATTGCCGGAGAAAATGGAAGACCTGCTGAAACACTTGGTCCAGGCACAGGTACAGCAGCAACAGGCACAGGAACAGCAGCAAGAAGCCAACAGGATGTTCTTGCAGCAGATGCAGCAGGAGCATCGGCAGCAGATGCAGCTTTTGACAACCGCCATCCAGGGCAGGACGAGCGCCCCAACCCCAGGTCTGGCTGATGACAACCACGTCAGAAAGGCGGTAAGACGCACATTACAAAAAATGGCCCCCGGGATGATGTGGAAGCCTTCCTGGCTGTATTTGAGAGGGTTGCTGAGAGGGAAAGACTTCCCCCAGGGCAGTGGGCAGAGATATTGGCCCCATACCTGACAGGTGAACCCCAGAAGGCGTATTACGATTTGACTGTGCAGGACGCTCAGGAATATCCTAAGCTAAAGGTAGAGATCCTCGCACGTATGGGGGTAACAATGACTATCAGGGCACAGAGGGTGCACCGCTGGGCTTATCACCGGGACAAACCACCTCGCTCCCAAATGTTTGACTTACTGCATCTGGTCCAGAAATGGCTACAGCCAGAGTCCGCTACGCCGGCACAGATGGTAGAAAGAGTCGTCATGGATCGGTTTGTGCACTCCCTGCCAAAACCCCTACAGACTTTGGTTGCCCAGGGTGATCCCGGGATGCTGATGAACTGGTCGGACTGGTCGAGAGGTACCAGGGAATGGAAGGTGCCTTGGGGAAGCACCCTATTCCGTACTGGCGGCCCCAACAGGGGCAGAGTCCCAAAAAGGGGTGGGAGCCCAAGGTCAAAATGGCGGGGGGAGGTGGTGCCCAAGGTCACTGCGGGTGATATTATTTGTTGGAGGTGCCGCGAGCCAGGACATATAGCTGCCCGGTGTCCGCAGACCACTGAGCAGATGGACTACAGCCTAGGACACCGTATTTCATGGTATGCATATCCAGCCTGCAGTGGAAACCCGTTTGCCCAATCAGGGTCCTCAAGTATGTCCCGTGAAGGTGAACGGTGAAGCAGTAACGGCGATGCTAGACTCTGGGAGCTTAGTGACCCTGATTAGGGCCACTTTTCCTCTCAACATACTACCAGGGAAAAAGGTTGGTGTTCAATGCATACATGGTGATGTAAAAGACTACCCTATGGCCAGAGTGGACATTGAAACGACGCATGGCACTGAGTCCCATGAAGTCGGCGTCGTTCGGGACTTGGTGCGTCCTATAATTATAGGCCGGGATTTCTGTCTGTTTTGGGATCTGTGGAGAAAGGGTTCTGAGGTCCCTAGCGAGAATGGGGAACCAGTAAACCCTAACAAACTACTACCACACTCAGAAGGGGCGGAGTCTAATCTGAGTCAATGAGGAGAAAAGAGGTGGCGGCGGATGAGCCGAGGAACTGTTGCCGGGTTCAGGGTTTGAACAGTGTATGTCGCGAATGGTGTACTGACTTTACATCTGACTGGGGGGCACTGAACTATTCTCTGATAGTGAATGGAGAGTGTGTGAGTGGACTTCTAGACTCAGGAAGCCGGTGACCCTACTGAGCGACACACTCCCTGTATATCTGATTCCGGAAGGAAGATAGAAGTCCCTTGTGTTCATGGGGTCACTAGGGAGTATCAGGTAACCAGGGTAATCATTGAGACGGACACTATTATTTCTACCCAGGATGTCCCTGTAGTCCCAGACTTACCATTCCTATAATAATAGGCCAGGATTGTAAACGGTTTTGGGAGGTGTGGGACGAAGCACTGGCTAATTGCTCAGAAGGGAACCAGAATGACCCTAAGAGAGGCTCACCCCTGCAGGATGCTGTAGTGGTTGCTGATAGTGTGGTGGGTAAAACAGAGGTAGCCACCCCTAAAGTCAAAGATACCCAGTGCCTGGTAGCCGTAAGAAAGGGTGGCTCAGACCAAAGTGAGGACTTTGGGGTGACCAAATATAGGTCCGCAGAAAACAGGGTCGCCCCAGGAATAGGGGCCGACACCTGGTTAAGTGGGGACTTGCCGTTCCAAGATGACAGAGGGAGTGGGAATGACTCCTATGCAGACTGTAACTTAACCGCAAGTGAAAGCGAGTGCAGCAAGGTGGAGTCAGGTACAAGTGGCAGAACTTTTCCTCACCGCAGGGGCTGCAGGAAGGCCAGACAGCCTATGCTCTCTAAGAAGAGAAAAAAGGGGAGAAGGATGGTGCCACATGTAATGGATAAAAGAGAGCAGGGCCATGAGATAGAGCTGCTTAAAGAGACAGTCATGCGAGAAAAGATACGGGGACAAGAGATTGAGCAACGAATGAAGGACCTGGAGAAAGAACTCTCTAAAGTCCAAGGTCAACTATCAGCGTGCCTGACGGCGAACCAAGTCCTAGTGAAAGATACGGAGATGCTCAGAGAGGCCCAGGAGAAGCATCAGCAGGAACTTCTACGGAGAGAAGAAGAGCACCGATTGTTATGTTTCGGTAGCTGAGGAGTGCAGGTAAAAAAGGCAATACACCAGAGCAGTTGGAATCTATGAGATTGCAGTACCCTGACTAACCACCACAACTAGAGGCAGCCGTGGAGCGTTCCTACGTTGGTCCTAGACGCCTCGTCACAGCCTGAGAAACTAACTACACCTAAAGATAGAAATAGGAAAGCTATCTGCCCCGGAGCAGAACCCCAAAGATAATAGAAAGCCCCCAAACAAGTAATGGCGGTTAGACAAGATGAAATACTGACACAGAAAGAAAATAGAATGAGCAAACGCTGGGGCCCAAACTAACTAAATAGAAAAGGATAGAAGGGCACTTACTGCAATCCCAGAAAACCCTGAAAGGCACCAACTCTACTAATTTCAAAAACACCTGAGATCACACGACCTCTTTCACCTAAATTAGTTCTCTGGTGTAACAAAATCAAAACAGCAGCCACTGAAAAAACTGGAAAAAGCAAAAGTACAAACATCAGTGGCTGAACAAAACTGAGAGGGCAGAAGTCCCCGGAGGGGACCCCGAAGGCCCCCACAGAAGTGCAGGACAAAATGCAAAAATATTGCACAAACACAAAAGAAGAAAATGTCTTATCTGTTAGCAGGAGATGCAGACACGACACAGCAGGCTACAAGGGAAACTGGAATAAAGGATTCAGACTAGAACAATTGATCACCGGCAACCCTGATGGGAAGGTGACTCCCTTATATAAGACCAGTCAGTAACACCTGATTCCCAGTCCTCACAATCTTTACTGGACAGACTAGCACCGCTTGTAACCACCAGAGGGAGCCTCTGCTCAGAACTCATCTCAAACCCTTTCACAACAGTACACCCCCCTTGAGGAGGGGTCACCGAACCCTCATTTGAGCAACCAGGTCGGTCAGGATGAGTTCTATGATACGCACGGATAAGTCTCCTAGCATGCATGTCCGAAGCAAACACCCAAGAATTGTCTTCCTGACCATAACCTCTCCATTTAACCAAATACTGGAGTTTCCGTCTAGAAAAACGAGAATCTAATATTTTCTCAACCACATACTCCAGATTGCCCTCAACCAAAACAGGGTCAGGAGGCACAGCAGCAGGAACCACTGGCTCAACAAACCTCTTCAACAAGGACTTGTGGAACACGTTATGGATCTTAAATGTCCCTGGAAGAAGCAAACGAAAAGAAACAGGATTAATAATCTCCATGATCTTATAAGGTCCAATGAACATAGGCTTAAATTTAGGAGATGCTACTCTCATAGGAATATTCTTTGAGGACAACCAGACCAAGTCCCCCACTTTAAACCGAGGACCATCAGTCCTATGCCGGTTAGCAAACCGCTGGGCCCTCTCTTGAGAGAGGGACAACCTCTCCACTACCTGGTCCCAAATCAGTTGCATACGCTCCACAACAGAGTCAACACCTGGACAGACAGAAGCCTCCGTCTGTCCTGAAGAAAAATCGAGGGTGAAACCCAGAATTACAGAAAAACGGAGACATCAAAGTAGCAGAGCTAGCCCTATTATTAAGAGCAAACTCAGCCAAAGGCAAAAAAGAGACCCAGTCATGCTGATCAGCAGACACAAAGCATCTTAGATAAGTCTCCAATGTCTGGTTTGTTCTCTCAGTTTGACCATTGGTCTGAGGATGAAATGCCGAGGAGAAAGACAATTGAACACCCAGTTTAGAACAAAAAGTCCTCCAAAATCTGGAAACAAACTGGACTCCTCTGTCAGACACAATGTTCTCAGGAATGCCGTGTAAACGAACCACGTGCTGAAGGAACAACGGCACCAATTCAGAGGAGGAAGGCTACTTAGGTAATGGCACAAGATGTATCATCTTGGAAAACCTATCACAAATTACCCAGATGGTGGTCATTCTCTGAGAAACAGGAAGGTCGGAAATGAAATCCATAGAGATATGGGTCCATGGTCTCTTGGGCACAGGCAATGGCATCAACAAACCACTAGAGTGAGAGCAAGGCTTGGAGCGAGAGCAAGTCCCGCAGGACTGCACAAATTCCCTGACATCACGAGACAAGGTAGGCCACCAAAACGACCGACTAACCAAGTCTCTGGTACCAAAAAATCCGGGATGCCCAGCCAACGCGGAACAATGAATCTCAGACATCACACTCCTTTTCCACTGGTCCGGGACAAACAATTTTCCAACAGGGCAGCACTCGGGCCTATCCTCCTGACACCCCTCCAGAGCAAGTCTCAAATTGGGCGAGATGGCGGAAAGAACTACACCCTCTTTCAAAATAACAGAAGGATCAGATAACTCAGGAGAGTCCGCAAGGAAACTCCTTGAGAGGGCATCCGCCTTAACATTCTTAGTGCCAGGAAGAAAGGAAACCACAAAATTAAAACGTGTGAAAAACAAGGCCCACCTGGCCTGTCTAGGATTGAGTCGCTTGGCAGATTCCAGATAGACCAGATTCTTATGGTCCGTAAGGACCACCTGATGTTTGGCTCCCTCCAGCCAATGTCTAAACTCTTCAAAAGCCCACTTCATGGCCAATAACTCCCGATTACCCACGTCATAATTACTTTCAGTAGGAGAAAATTTTCGAGAGAAAAAGGCACAAGGGTTACTCTTAGAGGTCTCTGGATCTTTTTGGGACAAAACTGCACCTGCCCCAATTTCAGAGGCATCAACCTCCACCTGAAATGGCAGAGAAACATCAGGCTGCCGTAGAACAGGAGCAGAAGTGAATCTCTGCTTAAGTTCCTGGAATGCAGAGACTGCCTCAGGAGGCCAATTCACCACATCAGAACCCTTTCTGGTCAAATCAGTTAATGGTTTAACAATAACCGAGAAATTACCAATAAATTTACGATAAAAATTGGCAAAACCCAAAAATCTCTGAAGAGCCTTTAATGAAGTAGGCTGGACCCAATCACAGATGGCCAGAACCTTGACAGGGTCCATTTTAATAACAGATGGGGACAAAATGAATCCCAGAAATGAGATCCTCTGTACGCCAAAAAGACACTTTGATCCCTTCACATACAGAGCATTCTCTCTCAAAATCTGGAATACAGTTCGAACATGTTTCACATGAGAGTCCCAGTCATTAGAAAAAATCAAGATATCATCCAAATAAACAATCAGAAATTTGTCCACAAAATCCCTGAAAATGTCATTCATGAAGGACTGGAAGACGGAAGAAGCATTAGTGAGCCCAAAGGGCATCACCAGGTACTCAAAATGCCCTTCAGGGGTATTGAATGCCGTCTTCCATTCATCCCCGTGCTTAATGCGAATAAGGTTATACGCCCCCCTGAGGTCAAGCTTGGTAAACCAAGTAGCGTTTTTCACCCTGGAAAACAGGTCAGAAATCAAGGGTAACGGGTATTGATATTTCACAGTAATATTGTTCAAGAGACGATAATCAATACACGGCCTTAAAGAACCATCCTTTTTTGCCACAAAGAAAAAACCGGCACCCAAGGGTGAAGAGGATGGTCTGATAAGACCCTTCTCCAATGATTCCTTGATATAAGACCGCATAGCGTCATGTTCAGGTATAGACAAGTTAAAAAGGCAACCTTTAGGGAATTTACTACCCGGCACTAATTCAATAGCGCAGTCATAGCTCCTATGGGGAGGCAAGGATGCAGATTTACTTTCGCTAAACACATCAGAAAAATCAATCAAAAAGTCAGGAACATCCTGAGCCTGGGGGGAGGCAGAAAAAACAGGAGTGTTAGTATTAACACATTGGCAGCCCCAACTGGTTACATACACAGATTTCCAATCCAAAACAGGATTATGAGACTGTAACCAAGGAAAACCCAGCACGATAATGTCATGCAGATTATACAGAACCAAAAATTTGCAGCACTCCTGGTGATCAGGTTCAACCCTCATTATCACCTGAGTAGAAAACTGGGGTTTATTCTCAGCCAAAGGGGTAGAATCGATCCCCAGTAGGGGAATAGACTTCTGTAGGGGTATCAAGGGAAATCCACAACGTTTAGCAAAATCATAATCCATCAGATTAATAGCTGCTCCAGAATCAACGAAAGCCTGAGCAGAAAATGAGGACAGAGAGCATATCAGAGTGACAGTTAATAAAAACTTAGTCTGAACACTACCCAAGACAACTGAGCGATGCAAAACGTCTTCCCCGCTTAGGGCAGACTGAAATAGCATGAGAGGCATCACCACAGTAGAAACATAACCCATTGCGCTTTCGAAACTCATGACGCTGTGCCCCAGACACCACTCTATCACACTGCATGGGTTCAGAAACTGGTTCACAAGGCAACACCATTCCACGCATACTTCTCCGCTCACGCAAACGTCTGTCAATTTGAATCGCTAATGACATAGAATCATTGAGACCAGAGGGGACAGGGAATCCCACCATAACATCCTTTACATTATCTGACAGACCCTTCCGGAAAAGGGCTGCCAAAGCGTCGTCATTCCATTTGGTCAGGACTGCCCACCTACGGAATCTCTGACAGTATAACTCAGCGTCATCAAGCCCCTGATTTAATGCCAACAAGGCTTTTTCAGCTTGATCAGTGACACTAGGATCATCGTACAATAACCCCAAGGCCTGAAAAAATGCATCAACATCACTCAAAACAGGCTCCCCAGGTATCAGGGAAAAAGCCCAATCCTGAGGATCGCCGCGCAGGAGAGAGATGATAATTTGAACCTGCTGCGCTGCGTTCCCTGAGGACTTAGATTTTAAGGCAAAAAACAATTTACAATTATTTTTGAAATTCAGAAACTTAGCTCGATCCCCTAAAAACAAATCTGGCATGGGAATCCTAGGTTCCACAACAGGCAACCCAGCAAGATAGATAGCAATACTCCGAACCTCAGTGGCAAGCTGATCCACACGGCCAGACAACTGTGCAAACTCCATTGAGAGAAAAGATCCTCCCCAGCACCCAGAGATACAGAGGGAAAAAAAAAAATGCAACAAACAGAAAAATATTTCTGACAACTCTGACAACCTTTTTTCTTTCACAATATTTTTTCCCTTCTGTGAGTACCATACAATTTTAATTTTTAGGCCGGTGATACTGTTATGTTTCGGTAGCTGAGGAGTGCAGGTAAAAAAGGCAATACACCAGAGCAGTTGGAATCTATGAGATTGCAGTACCCTGACTAACCACCACAACTAGAGGCAGCCGTGGAGCGTTCCTACGTTGTTCCTAGACGCCTCGTCACAGCCTGAGAAACTAACTACACCTAAAGATAGAAATAGGAAAGCTATCTGCCCCGGAGCAGAACCCCAAAGATAATAGAAAGCCCCCAAACAAGTAATGGCGGTTAGACAAGATGAAATACTGACACAGAAAGAAAATAGAATGAGCAAACGCTGGGGCCCAAACTAACTAAATAGAAAAGGAT
Organism: Oophaga sylvatica; assembly: GCA_033576555.1. NCBI lineage: Eukaryota > Metazoa > Chordata > Amphibia > Anura > Dendrobatidae > Oophaga > Oophaga sylvatica. The sequence goes on along the minus strand of JARQOD010000001.1, from coordinate 675,257,845 downwards.
AGGAAGGGCACTTACTGCAATCCCAGAAAACCCTGAAAGGCACCAACTCTACTAATTTCAAAAACACCTGAGATCACACGACCTCTTCCACCTAAATTAGTTCTCTGGTGTAACAAAATCAAAACAGCAGCCACTGAAAAAACTGGAAAAAGCAAAAGTACAAACATCAGTGGCTGAAAAAAACTAAGAGGGCAGAAGCCCCCGGAGGGGACCCCGAAGGCCCCCACAGAAGTGCAGGACAAAATGCAAAAATATAGCACAAACACAAAAGAAGAAAATGTCTTATCTGTTAGCAGGAGATGCAGACACGACACAGCAGGCTACAAGGGAAACTGGAATAAAGGATTCAGACCAGAACAATTGATCACCGGCAACCCTGATGGGAAGGTGACTCCATTATATAAGACCAGTCAGTAACACCTGATTCCCAGTCCTCACAATCTTTACTGGACAGACTAGCACCGCTTGTAACCACCAGAGGGAGCCTCTGCTCAGAACTCATCTCAAACCCATTCACAACAACCAAATGCTGGGCAGAGGAGCAAGAGAAAATTCTCCAAAAACTCCAGATAGAGAAGGAAGCTAACACGACAGACCAGGAAATCGAACGGTTGCGCTCTCCTGGTCCGTGCGTACGGGAAGAGAGTGAACTGAAGAGGTTGACCAAAAAAGGGGGCCTCGACGGTGAAAGAAAGCCAGAAAGGGAACCGCCACCCAGATGGCCACACCCGGAAAGTCACAGTGAAGCGGGAGGCGGACATAAGAGCTATGCCACTACAATACCTCCACGAGAAGCAGAGATGTCGGGAGCCAACAAGAAAACCTCCAAGTCGGAGGGCGTTGGTGGAAAGCCTTGGGAAGATCCAGATGCTCTTGGAGGTGAACCAAGGAAGAATAGAGCAGCTAAAACTTGAGAAGAAGCAGACCAACAGACAGCTGCAAGAGTTGAGAAAAAAAAGGCAGTCACCTTCAACCCACAATACAGAGAGGCGCAGAGGTTCGCTGCAGAATGAAGGTCATCAAAGTGAAACTAAGACAGAACATAGATGGCCTGAAATGAGAGCTAGAGGCAGTGACACCTCAATTAGATCAGGACTCAGTGACCTAAGGCTCACGGTGAAGACCGGCTGATTGTGGAGACGACTGAAAGGAGTTTCTAGTCGGTGAATGAAATGTGCCAAGCCCACGGCTTTAGGCAGAGGGGGAGGTATGTAGTGATAGTAAGACTTCACTATACCTTTGTATGTGGTTTGAGGACCTGTGATGAGGTCACTGCCATGTGACCTGTCATGTGCTCTGAGTGAGCTGAATACCTTTGTGTGTGGTTTGAGGACCTGTGATGAGGTCACTGCCATGTGACCTGTCATGTGCTCTGTGTTAGCTGAATGGCTGGTGTATATAAGTGAGCCTGCTGCTGACCACAGATGTGAGTGGCTGGAGGGGTGGAAACCTCCAGTGTGGGAGTTCTGAGGAGACCTCCAGTCTGGTTGCTGAAAGAGTGCTCAGTTAGAGTACCAGGACTTTATATCTGTTTTGTTACTTTGTGCCAGAGAAGGCTGTTTTGTTTTCTGTTTTACAGCAAGTTTATGAAGTTCTAATAAACTTGCTTAAAGAACCTGGAAGAGTCGCCCTCCTGCTTACCTCCGGTCGCACACCAGCGAGACCACATCCTTACATAATATAAACTACAATAAAAATAGTTGCAGAGTAGCACAAAAAGCAGGTCAAAGGGTAAGGACAATTTTTCCCCACTATGTAACACACTATACAACACCCATATATAGGTCCTGTGCAAAAATGCTAAATTTGATCATACAACACCCAATATATTCAAGGTATATTGCGGACCCATTACTAAAGTGCAAATGTGCAACATGCAGTTTAATCGGCATCAGCCAGTCACAAAAGCTGCAATGCAATAGTGCAATAATGTCAACTAAGAATCAAATTAATCAGGTTAAAGTGTACCAAATTATAAACTTACATGTGGGAGAAAGTCCTGACCTCAGCCTGCAGCCCCAACGCGCGTTTCACCGTTTCTTCGTCACGTCACGCCTCCTGACAAAGAAACGGCGAAACGCGCGTTGGGGCGGCAGGCTGAGGTCAGGACTTTCTCCCACATGTAAGTTTATAATTTGGTACACTTTAACCTGATTAATTTGATTCTTAGTTGACACTATTGCACTATTGCATTGCAGCTTTTGTGACTGGCTGATGCCGATTAAACTGCATGTTGCACATTTGCACTTTAGTAATGGGTTTGCAATATACCTTGAATATATTGGGTGTTGTATGATCAAATTTAGCATTTTTGCACAGGACCTATATATGGGTGTTGTATAGTGTGTTACATAGTGGGGAAAAATTGTCCTTATCCTTTGACCTGCTTTTTGTGCTACTCTGCAACTATTTTTATTGTAGTTTATATTAATAAAACGATTTTCTATCAAGCTCTGGTTCTAGCCTTTTATGTGGGGTGGGACGTATGTGTTATGTTATTTTGAGCTTTCTTTGTATTAGCTCTATATTCCTACTGGGAATTTCATATGTGTAAGGGATACTATTGTTATCTTCTTTTCATTTGTGTGTGCCTAGCTTAAAGACTCTCTTCACTCCTGCCTATAGATTTATTGTTTTCCTACCTACATTATAGGGTTTAATAGGGCAGTGAGGGTTAGCCTACGCTAAGTGGGGCACCAAGTCGTATTTCTAGTGGTGCCAACCTCCACGGTCAGGTAGCAACATTGAGGACTGTTGTGAATGTGTTAGAAATTAATTCTGAGCAGAAGCTCCCTCTGGTGGTTACAAACAGTACTGAACCATTCAATGAGGATTGGCAATCAGGAGTTACAGACTGGTCTTATATAAGGGAGGTACCCTCCCATCATGGTTGCCGGTGATCAATTGTTCTTGTCTCAATTGTGGTTCCTGGTTCACTTGGAAGCTTGCTGAGTCTTGCCTCTTCTCCTGCTCTCCGTAAGATATTTTCTGTTTTTTGTTCTTGTGCCTACCATTTGCATATTTCTCTGCATTTCTGTGAGGTTAGCCAGGTCTCCCCCCCCCCCCCCGGTGGGCTTGGGCTCCTCTCAGTTCCTCTGGAGCCACTGTTATTTGTTCATTTGCCTTTTCCAGTTTTTTCAGTGGCTGCGGCTTAGTTTTGTTACACCAGAGAACTAATTTAGGTGGCAGAGGTCGTGTGATCTCAGGTGTTTTTGCAATTAGTAGAGTTGGTATTTTTTAGGGTTTTTTGGATTGCAGTAAGTGTCCTTCCTATCCTTTTCTGTCTAGGAAGATTGGGCCCCAACATTTGCTCATACTATTTTCTGTCTGTGTCTGTATTTCCTCTTGTCTATAACAGCCAATACATGTTTGGGGGCTTCCTATGTTCTTTGGAGATCTGCTCCGGGGCAGATAGCTTTCCTCTTTCTATCTTTAGGTGTAGTTAACCTATCAGGCTGTGACGAGGCGTCTAGGACCAACGTAGGAACGCTCCATGGCTGCCTTTAGTTGTGGTGGTTAGTCAGGGTACTGCAATCCAGTAGATTCCAACCTCTCTGGTGTATTGCCGTTTTTGCGTGCTCTCCTCAGCTACCAAATCATAACAGTATCACCGGCCAAACTGAAAATTATATGGTACTCAACAGAAGGGAAAAATTGTAAAAGGAAAAAGAAAAGAGAAAGTTGTCAGAATTTTTTTTTTCTCTGTTTGTTGCATTTTTTCCCTCTTTTTCTCTGGGTGCTGAGGAGGATTTTTTTTTCTCTCAATGGAGTTTGCACAGTTGCCTGGCCGTGTGGATCAGCTTGCCACTGAAGTTCGGAGTATTGCTACCTATCTTGCAGGGTTGCCGGTTGTGGAGCCTAGGATCCCCATGCCAGATTTATTTTTGGGGGATCGAACTAAATTTCTGAATTTCCAAAATAACTGTAAGTTGTTTTTTGCCTTAAACCTAAGTCCTCAGGGAACGCTGCACAGCAGGTTCAAATTGTCATCTCTCTCCTGCGCGGCGATCCTCAGGATTGGGCTTTTTCCCTGACACCTGGGGACCCTGTTTTGAGTAATGTTGATGCATTTTTTCTGCCTCTGGGGTTATTGTACGATGAACCTAATGTCACTGATCAAGCTGAAAAACCTTGTTGGCATTAAATCAGGGCTTGAGGACGCTGAGTTGTACTGTCTGAAATTCCGAAAGTGGGCAGTCCTGACCAAATGGAATGATGATGCTTTGGCAGCCCTTTTTCGGAAGGGTCTGTCAGAGAAAGTAAAAGATGTTATGGTGGATTTCCCTGCTCCCTTGGTCTCAATGATTCTATGTCATTAGCGATTTAAATTGACAGACGTTTGCGTGAGCGTAGAGGTATGCGTGGAATAGTGTTGCCTTGTGAACCAGCTTCCGAACCCATACAGTGTGATAGAGTGGCTTCTGGGGCACAGCGTCATGAGTTTCGAAAACGCAATTGGTTATGTTTCTACTGTAGTGACGCCTCTCATGCTATTTCAGTCTGCCCTAAGCGGGGAAGACGTTTTGCATGCTCAGTTGTCTTGGGTAGTGTTCAGACTACATTTCTGTTGACTGTTACCCTGATTTGCTCCCTGTCCACATTTTCTGCTCAGGCTTTTGTTGATTCGGGAGCAGCTATTAACCTGATGGATTTTGATTTTGCTAAACATTGTGGGTTTCCCTTGATACCCCTACGGAAGTCTATTCCCCTACTGGGGATTGATTCTACCCCTTTGGCTGAGAATAAACCCCAGTTCTCTACTCAGGTGATAATGAGGTTGAACCTGATCATCAGGAGAGTTGCAAATTTTTGGTGCTGTATAATCTGCATGACATTATTGTACTAGGTTTCCCTTGGTTACAGTCTCATAATCCTGTTTTGGATTGGAAATCTGTGTCTGTAACTAGTTGGGGCTGCCAATGTGTTAATGCAACACTCCTGTTTTTTCTGCCTCCCCCAGGCTCAGGATGTTCCTGACTTTTTGATTGATTTTTCTGATGTGTTTAGCGAAAGTAAATCTGCATCCTTGCCCCCCATAGGAGTCTATGACTGCGATATTGAATTAGTGCCGGGTAGTAAATTCCCTAAAGGTGCCTTTTTAACTTGTCTGTACCTGAACATGACGCTATGTGGTCTTATATCAAGGAGTCATTGGAGAAGGGTCATATCAGACCATCCTCTTCACCCTTGTGTGCCGTTTTTTTCTTTGTGGCAAAAAAGGATGGTTCATTAAGGCCGTGTATTGATTATCGTCTCTTGAACAATATCACTGTGAAATATCAATATCCGTTACCATTGATTTCTGACCTGTTTTCCAGGGTGAAAAGTGTTACTTGGTTTATCAAGCTTGACCTCAGGGGGGGTAGAACCTTATTCGCATTAAGCACGGGGATGAATGGAAGACGGCGTTTAATACCCCAGAGGGGCATTTTGAGTACCTAGTGATGCCCTTTGGGCTCACTAATGCTCCTTCCGTCTTCCAGTCCTTCATGAATGACATTTTCAGGGATTTTGTGGATAAATTTCTGATTGTTTATCTGGATGATATCTTGATTTTTTCCAATGACTGGGACTCTCATGTGAAACATGTTCAGACTGTGTTCCAGATTTTGAGAGAGAATGCTCTGTATGTGAAGGGATCAAAGTGTCTTTTTGGCGTACAGAGGATCTCATTTCTGGGATTCATTTTGTCCCAATCTGTTATTGAAATGGACCCGGTCAAGGTTCAGGCCATCTGTGATTGGGTCCAACCTACTTCATAAAGGCTCTTCAGAGATTCTTGGGTTTTGCCAATTTTTATCGTAAATTTATTGGTAATTTCTCTGGTATTGTTAAACCATTGACTGATTTGACCAAAAAGGGTTCTGATGTGGTGAATTGGCCTCCTGAGGCAGTCTCTGCGTTTCAGGAACTTAAGCAGAGATTCACTTCTGCTCCTGTTCTACGGCAGCCTGATGTTTCTCTGCCATTTCAGGTGGAGGTTGATGCCTCTGAAATTGGGGCAGGTGCGTTTTGTCCCAAAGAGATCCAGAGACCTCTAAAAGTAACCCTTGTGCCTTTTTCTCTCAAAAATTTTCTCCAACTGAACGTAATTATGACGTGGGTAATCGGGAGTTATTGGCCATGAAGTGGGCTTTTGAAGAGTGGAGACATTGGCTGGAGGGAGCCAAACATCAGGTGGTGGTCCTCACGGACCATAAGAATCTGGTTTATCTGTAATCAGCCAACCGACTTAATCCTAGACAGGCCAGGTGGGCCTTGTTTTTCACACGTTTTAATTTTGTGGTTTCCTTTCTTCCTGGCACTAAGAATGTTAAGGCGGATGCCCTCTCGAGGAGTTTCCTTGCGGACTCTCCTGAGTTATCTGATCCTGCTGTTATTTTGATAGAGGGTGTAATTCTTTCCACCATCTCGCCCAATTTGAGACTGGCTCTGGAAGGATGTCAGGAGGATAAACCCGAGCGCTGCCCTATTGGGAAATTGTTTGTCCCAGACTGGTGGAAAAAGAGTGTGATGTCTGAGATTCATTGTTCCGCGTTGGCCGGTTATCCCGGAATTTTTGGTACCAGAGACTTGGTTAGTCGGTCCTTTTGGTGGCCTACTTTGTCTCGTGACGTCAGGGAATTTGTGCAGTCCTGCGCGACTTGCTCTCGCTCCAAGCCTTGCTCTCGCTCTAGTGGTTTGTTGATGCCATTGCCTGTGCCCAAGAGACTATGGACCCATATCTCTATGGATTTCATTTCCGACCTCCCTGTTTTCTCAGAGAATGACCGTTATCTGGGTGATTTGTGATAGGTTTTCCAAAATAATACATCTTGTGCCATTACCTAAGTAGCCTTCCTCCTCCGAATTGGTGCCTTTGTTCCTTCAGCACGTGATTCAGTTACACGGCATTCCTGAGAACATTGTGTCTGACAGAGGAGTCCAGTTTGTTTCCAGATTTTGGAGGACTTTTTGTTCTAAACTTGGCGTTCAATTGTCTTTCTCTTTGGCTTTTCATCCTCAGACCAATGGACAAACTGAGAGAACAAACCAGACATTGGAGACTTATCTGAGATGCTTTGCGTCTGCTGATCAAGATGACTGGGTCTCTTTTTTGCCTTTGGCTGAGTTTGCTCTTAATAATAGGGCTAGCTCTGCCACTTTGATGTCTCCATTTTTCTGCAATTTTGGGTTTCACCCTCGATTTTCTTCGGACAGACGGAGGCTTCTGTCTGTCCCAGTGTTGACTCTGTTGTGGAGCGTATGCAGCAGATTTGGGACCAGGTAGTGGAGAGGCTGTCCCTCTCTCAGGAGGGCCCAGCGGTTTGCCAACCGGCATAGGACTGATGGTCCTCGGTTTGAAGTGGGGGACTTGGTCTGGTTGTCCTCAAGAAATATCCCTATGAGAGTTGCATCTCCTAAGTTTAAGCCTAGGTTCATTGGACCTCATAAGATCATGGAGATTGTTAATCCTGTTTCCTTTCGTTTACTTCTTCCAGGACATTTAAGATCCATAACATGTTCCACAAGTCCTTATTGAAGAGTTTTGTCGAGCCAGTGGTTCCTATGGCTGCGCCTCCTGACCCTGTTTTTGTTGAGGGCAATCTGGAGTATGTAGTTGAGAAAATATTGGATTCTCGTTTTTCTAGACGGAAACTCCAGTATTTGGTTAAGTGGAGAGGTTATGGTCAGGAGGACAATTCTTGGGTGTTTGCTTTGGACATCCATGCTAGGAGACTGATCCGTGCGTATCACAGAGCTCATCCTGACCGACCTGGTTGCCCAAATGAGGTTCGGTGACCCCTCCTCAAGGGGGGGTACTGTTGTGAATGTGTTAGAAATGAATTCTGAGCAGAAGCTACCTCTGGAGGTTAGAAACAGTACTGAACCATTCAATGAGGATTGGCAATCAGGAGTTACAGACTTGTCTTATATAAGGGAGGTTCCCTCCCATCATGGTTGCCGGTGATCAATTGTTCTTGTCTCAACTGTGGTTCCTGGTTCACTTGGAAGCTTGCTGAGTCTTGCCTCTTCTCCTGCTCTCAGATAAGATATTTTCTGTTTTTTGTTTTGGTGCTTACCATTTGCATATTTCTCTGCATTTCTGTGAGGTTAGCCAGGTCTCCTCTCAGTTCTTCTGGAGCCACTGTTATTTGTTCATTTGCCTTTTCCAGTTTTTTCAGTGGCTGCGGCTTAGTTTTGTTACACCAGAGAACTAATTTAGGTGGTAGAGGTCGTGTGATCTCAGGTGATTTTGCAATTAGTAGAGTTGGTATTTTTTAGGGTTTTTTGGATTGCAGTAAGTGTCCTTCCTATCCTTTTCTGTCTAGGAAGATTGGGCCCCAACGTTTGCTCATACTATTTTCTGTCTGTGTCTGTATTTCCTGTTGTCTAACCGCAATTACATGTTTGGGGGCTTCCTATGTTCTTTGGGGATCTGCTCCGGGGCAGATAGCTTTCCTCTTTCTATCTTTAGGTATAGTTAACCTCTCAGGCTGTGACGAGGCGTCTAGGACCAACGTAGGAATGCTCCACGGCTGCCTTTAGTTGTGGTGGTTAGTCATGGTACTGCAATCCAGTAGATTCCAACCACTCTGGTGTATTGCCATTTTTGCCTGCTCTCCTCAGCTACCAAATCATAACAGAGGACTAGTGCAGGACACGCAATAGGCTAGATATTTTATTATGAGGTATACCGAGTATATGCCTTTTTGCACTGGGTTGGTGTTTTTTACATTTATCATTAAAATTGAGTTTTTAGAGGGAATTTATGTTTCACATTCTTTTCTTGATATGCTTCATTTTTACGTCTGTGAACATAGAGCTGATGTGCCTTGCCAAAAAGTTTCAGTTTTTGTCTCATCTGTCCATAGGACATTCTCCCAGAGGCGTTGTGGCTGGTCAACATGTAGTTTGGCAAATTCTAGTCTGACTTTTTTTATGATTTTTTTTCAACAATGGTGACCTCCTTGGTCGTCTCCCATGAAGTCCGCTTTCGCTCATACAACGATGGATGTGCGATCTGAGACTGATGTTCCTTGAGCTTGAAGTTCACTTTTAATCTGTTTTGAAGTTTTTCTGGGCTCTTTTTAGTTACCATTCAGATTATCCATTTCTTTGATTTGTCATCAATTTTCCTCCTGTGGCCACGCCCAGGGATGTTGGCTATAGTTCCATGGAGCTTAAATTTCTGAATAATATGTGCAACTGTAGTCACAGGAACATCAAGCTGCTTGGAGGGGTCTTATAACTTTTACCTTTAACATGTTAGTCTATAATTTCTTTCCAATATCTTGAGACAACTCTTCATTTTGCTTCTTCTGTTCCATGTTGAGTGTGATACACACCATGTCATCAAACGTCAGTGAGTATCTGTAGCCCTCTATAAAGGGCCCACTCACTGATTCCAAGATTATAGACACCTGTGATGCTAATTAGTGGACACACCTTGATTTAACATGTCCCTTTTGTTACAATATTTTCAGGGGTACCATCATTTCTGTCCAGGCATATTTCATAAGTTATATTTTTTAAAAATTGTGTGGAAGAAAGGTTGAAAAGCAATGTCTGCCTTTCATTTGTTCATTTTCATATATTTTAGATTTATTATTACTTTTGTCAAATTCAACTTATTTCTGGGACCATTGTACATTTTCTGCCATTATAAGAGGGGTACCAACAATTTTGACAATGTGTGTATGTACCTCGCAAAAAGAAAATGTAATTCTTGTCTCAATGCTTCATGAAGATGATGCCATTGATCCTGGGTCTGAAGCACAAAAACCCCAGAAATAATTACATTTTATAAATGCAAACAAAGGGGGTGTTGACACAGCTGATCAGATGTGCTCATGTTTCAGCGTCCAATGGTCTTATTTTTCACTATGTTGAATTTGGGTGATATAAATTTATAAGTGATTTACCTTGGAAACCAGCTTGAACCACTCCATAGAAGAGCCTATGTGAAAAAATTGGCCCATGAACTAGTGCTTGGAAAGCTACGCAGAAGAAGTATGAAAACTATCAGTATCTCCCTCTAGACTTCAAGTTCAGCTCAAAAGATTCTGCCCAGAAGTTGATAGTGAAAATCCACCACCTCTTCTACCTCCCAAAAGAAGGAGATGCACCACCTGCACCATGTAAAGCGGACACAGAATGCTTTCTAATTATGAATGTCACAAATGTCATAATGCAATTCTTGCTCTTTGCTCTGCAAATATATATTTTTGTAATGAACCTTTAACATTTAATTCTGAATGAATATGTGTCTAATACAATTTTAGGTACCTTAAAAGTTAAGCTTTTTCCCCTATATTTACTTTTTAATAATAGTTATGCTAATGTTAAAACTGGTGGCCACTTGGCAGGAGTTGATAAATGTGTGTATTTTTAGAGTTATTATTTTATGTTAAGTATATGATTTTTTTTTAACCTGATTATGTGTACTCTCTTTTACCACATCCCTATGAAGGTCACTGATCACTTTTAGAGCACTGCAGTTGAGAAAATGAGATATTATAGGCATTTTTCTAGCCTGCACCTGACAGGCTCATTATACTTGAACATGTTAATGAAGACATTGTTCCTGATGGAGGGTTAAAACAATATCTTTTTATTTGGTTTTAAAGATTATATCACCCAACTGTATAAACAACACAAGTAAACAAAGTAAAAGCTACAATATATCAAAGACATAAATTAAGGAAATATAATAAGGAACATACAAGTTTAAGTCATTCATTGAAATGTCAACATTCAATAGTGACTAATTAGTGCAAAATTACATTATCTGGATGATTCAACCAAGCTTTCCAATTAGCCACAAAGGACAGCATTGTTTTGTTTTTGTGTGCTATCATTTTTTCATACTCCCAGGTTTTATTTAACGAGTGTATTAAACTGCATTGTGCTCTGGTCTGCTCATCTAAAAGTGTTCTGCAGTGTCCTGCCAAGCTTATCATGGATGTGAGTACATTCCTGATGATGCTTCTGTGATTAAAGCACTTCAGGGGCAAGTCCAAATTTCAGCTTCGATCTCTTGCAGTACTCAGAAATTAATCACAAATGGTTTACTTACAGCAAATTATACAGTCATTAGCAATAAGCAAGCAATTTGTACTTCATTTCTAATTATACAGTGGAAAGACAATAAAATAAATAATTTCAATAATAAAAAATTCCAAAACAGTAATTTCCAAAGTGGAAATGCAATAAAAATGCATGAAGTCCGCACTTGACTTTATCAATAAAGTTTTGGAAAAACAAAGAAAGAGGAAGTTTACAAAACAAAACAATTGTATTAAAATATGACATAGCAATAAGGCAAAAAGGCAGCTGAAAAATATGTGCTGAAAATGCATGTAAATAAACATATTCAGAAATGCAATGAAGAAAACACAAATAACCTAATATAGCTAATTGGTGCAGAAATGCTACAGATCATAAAAAATTTATCAAATACTCATTGTGGGAACTTAGCCTCACAATTCAAGAAAACGTATATGAGATTTATGTAAATATCATGCCCCTGTGCTATATTTAATGCTGTAGAAATTGAACTTTATTGAATTTTTGAAATTTGTATGTTAATTTCTCTTCTGGCTAATACGCCTTTCACTTGCAGATTTTTCCCATAGACTTGAATCAGATGTGGAAACTCTACTGATAATAACCGTATATGTATTTTACTGCATTTCTGCAGCATTGACATAATATGCACATGAATTTAACAATAAGTTGTATCAAAGTTAAGTAACAAAGCAATGAAGTTTTAAAAACAAAGTATCTTTATTTTAAACAGAACATGCTAGAAAGAGACAAAAATTGCAGCTGAAAGAAAGCATTAAAAACATACTAAAAATGAAAAAAATCCAAGGAGCATATATTATAATAAATATACTAATTTTGTTTATGTAGTGGCAACATATTCTGCAACACTTTACTAATAAGTGGGGATACTGTATGTACAGACAATAAAGTCATTACAAACTAATGTTTAGTTCAACAGATTAGAATGGTAGAGTTGGAAGGTACCTCCTGGATTAAAGGTAGAGGGGTGCCCTGCTTAGAGTTTATAAATTATTTATTTTACTTGCTTAGAAATTAGCTAATTGTTTTATAAAAGTGCAGAAAATAAACTGCATGAAAATTTAACCCCATTCACAACCTTAGACTTATCCATACTTTCTGGTTGGGAAGGACTTCCCAATAAATGACCTCTGGATACATCTTGGTATCTTTCCCTCCTCATTTAAGCATGCCAATATACATCCATTACTTAAAAACCATCCCTCGACCAAAACTGTGCTGCTAAATATAGACCTGTCTCTATTCCCTTCATCTCTAAACTCCTTGAATGCTTGGTCCACTCCCTCTTATCCCTATCTCTCAGATAACTCTCTTCTCGACCCTCTTCAATCCAGTTTCCGCTCTTTACACGCTACTGGAAATGCCCTCACTAAAGTCTTTAACTATCTAATAACAGTTAAATCTAATAGTCACTACTCCATGCTAATTCTCCCGGATCTCTCTGCAGCATTCGACACTGTGGATCATCAGGACTTCCTCACTATGCTCTGCTCTTTCGGCCTCAATGACACTGTTCTCTCCTGGTTCTCCTCCTACCTCACTGCCCTCTCCTTCACTATATCTTTTGTTTGCTCCTCATCCTCCTCTCATCTTCCCCTTACTGTTGGGGTTCCTCGAGGATCAGTCCGAGGCCCCCACCTCTTCTCCTTCTATACTGCCCATCATATACTGCATCTATTGGTTTTCAGTACCATCTCTTTGCTGATGACACCCAATTATACACCTCTACTCCTGACATCATTCATGCATTATTTCAAAACACCAGTGATTGTCTTACCACTGTCTCCAAAATCATGTCCTCCCTCTATCTGAAACTGAACCTGTCAAAAAATGAACTCCATGTCTTTTCACCTTCCACTAACCTACATTTGCCCAACATTGCGATTTCCGTGTGTGGTTCTACCATTACTCCTCAACAACATGCCTTGGGTCATACTTGATTCAGAGCTTTCATTCATCACCCACATCCGATCACTGCCCAAAAACAATTCTGGAATTCTACCTTTTCTTTCTTTTCACTCTGCAAAATGTCTTACTGTTGCTTTCATTCATTCTCGTCTTGACTATTGTAACTCTCTATTAATTGGTCTCCCTCTTACCAAACTCTCCCGTCTCCAATCTGTTTTGAATGCTGCAGCCAGGATCATATGCCTCACCAACCATTACACTGATGCCTCTACCTTGTGCCAGTCATTGGACTGATTACACATCCACTCCAGAATTCATTATAAACTTAGCATTCTCACCCACAAAGTACTCCATGGTTCAGCACCACCCTACATCTCCTACCTCGTCTCAATCTACCACCCTACCTGTGCCCTCCATTCTGCTAATGACCTGAGGTTTACATCCTCAATAATCAGTCCCTCCCACTCCCACCTCCAAGACTTCTCATGTGCTGCACCAATTCTTTGGAATGCACTACCAAGGATATTTCGATTAATCCCCAATACTCACAGTTTTAAGAGTGCCCTAAAAACACATTTTTTCAGACTGGCCTACCACCTCAACACATTTATTTAACTATCCCTGTGTTGCCCACTCAAAATTTTCACCATAACCAGGTTCCTCGTATCATGTTCTCACTCGCTTTATGCATTTAATAGAATCTATGTCTGTACTTTTTTGGCTGATAACTGGTTCATGCAGCATTACATGGACACCCAATTTCTTACCTTATGGATGGTCAGAACAATGAAAGCAATTGTTACCATACACCTTTCGTGTCTCCTCTATTTCCTCATAGATTGTAAGCTTGCGAGCAGAGCCCTCATTCCTCTTGGTATCTGTTGATTTATGTGATTATTGCTATGCTGTAATGTCTTTTATTGTCTGTACAAGTCCCCTCTAAAAGGTAAAGTGCTTCAAAATATGTTGGCGCAATAGAAAACAAATTATATATTATTATATATTATTATTATATTGTCAATTTTGCCTGCACAGTTGCCAGGTGTTCAGCAAATATGACAGTTAACACCCAGCTCTCAATGCCAGGAATGGTGCCTGCTCCGCTCCTGGTAGTTTAAATCCCTAAATGTCACAATCAATATCGATCATAACATTTAGAAGGCAGGGAGATGGAGGGGCTCCCTCTCCCCTCACATTGGCACAGAGCATGGTCTAACAAGCATTAGTCAGTGCAACACTGACAGTTATAAAGCATTCCAATGCATGATCAGACTGCTAAAAGTGAAAGTCCCACAGAGGTACTAAGTAAAAAAGTAAAAAAAATTGTAAAAATATTTTTTAAAAATCATAAAATAAAAAAATTTATATTGTGTTAGGGTTGGCAGAATGCACCAAATAAAATATATAATAATAATAATAATAATAATAATAAGGTGCGTTCGCAACCCAAGGTCCACCTAGCAGAGATGGAACCTGCTGCTAAGCAATGGCGGAACAAGGCGGCGGTTGAACGCCGACAACACATGGGTTAGATGTCACCCGGTATGAACAGCAGTGAACTCTTACTTCACAGAGCCGCCGCAACAAAGTAATAGAGCGCTTTTACCTGTTACACGTCACAGGACACAGCTGATATGGTGCGAGTGAAGTCTCTAGGCTCAACCCCTAGAACGTGGGGACTTGAGTCTGACCAGACCCACAATAGACACGGCATCGCACTAGCGATGCCATTACTTGGCACTCAATGGTATCAAACACAGCTAACTAAAAAAACAAGAGCAAAAAGCTCAACTGACCCGAGAACAGTACCAAAAGGTGTGTGCAAGAGCACGTGGATTGAATGTGCCCTGTAAACAGCCCGTGCTAAGCAGCATACGTGGCCGAGACAGGCACTAGGTCAAGCTGAGTAAAAACCTGCCTGACTGAAGAACACTAGACGGTCATACACGCCGTCAGTGTGGCAGGTTCTTGGCCCAAACACCTGTGTATACACAGAGTGGTAGCGTATCCACATAACTCCCTGTACTTTTTTTGCAGAAAGAAAAACCCGGCCCTTGCAGGTGACACTGACTTCCTAATGAATCCTCTTGCCAGATTCTCCTTGATGTACTGAGACATAGCCTCCGTCTCCGGGAGAGATAACGGATAGACTCGACCCGGGAAGGCTCTGCACCAGGCAAGAGATCAATAGGACAGTCATAGGGGCGGTAAGTTGGAAAGGTCTCCTCAGCTCTCTTGGAGAATACGTCCGTATATGACCAATAGTGTTTGAGGAGAGAGGATAGATTTGTGGGCACTGCTGTAGAAGTCACCTGAATACACTCCCTCTGACATCTACCCTCACAAGACTCACTCCATCCCAATATTCTCCCAGACGACCACTCATTATGAGAATGGTAGCGTATCCACAGTACCCCTAAAAAGACTTCATTAATACCCTCAGGTATGACTAATAGGGAGAGCGTCTTTCACATGGGCAGCCAGCCCCCTCCAAAAGACCAGGAAGAGGACTTTATCTGACCATTCCAGCTCAGAAGCTGAAGTCTGGAAGTGGGTGGAAAATTGACTGACCATGGACGAACCCTGAGTCAATGCCAGCAGTTGGAGTGCTGTATCATGGGTGACTCACGGTCCCAAGAAGACCTGCTTCAGAGTGCTCAATAACCACGGAGCATTCTGCACCACATGATCATCGTGCTCCCACAGCTGCATAGCCCACTCCAACGCCCTGTCTGACAGCAGGAAAATAATAAACCTACTTTCTCCAGCTCTGATACGTGCAGCCAGTAGCTCCAGGTGTATCGCCCATTGGTACACGAATCCCCTACATGACTTACCATCACCTGACTTAGGCAGCTGGAGGTTGGATAAGGTTGGAACAGGGGTGACAGCGGACATATGGGCTGCAGCCTCACTAGCTGCCTGAACAGCTACTGCAGTCACATCCACAGCTGAGGTTGTACGCTCGAGAGCTGACATCCTGCCCTCCAGCTGCTGGATGTACCGCTGCAGTCGCTGTTCGTCCGCCATTACAAACCAGACACTGGTGCTAGTATAATGTTAGGGTTGGCGGAACGCACCAAAAGAAGTACATATAATATTAAGGTGCGTTCGCAACCCAGGGTCCACTGCGCAGAGATGGAACCTGCTGCTAAGCAATGGCGGAACAAGGCGGCGGTTGAACGCCGACAACACGTGGGTTAGATGTCACCCGGTATGAACAGCGGCAAACTCTGTAATTTCACAGAGCCGCAGCAACAAAGTAATAGAGTGCTATTCCCTGTTGCACATCACAGGACACAGCTGATATGGTGCGAGTGAAGTCTCTAGGCTCAACCCCTAGAACGCGGGGACTTGAGTCTGACCAGACCCACAATGCACACGGCATAGCGCTAGCGATGCCACTACTTGGCGTTCAGTGGTATCAAACACAGCTAACTAAAAAACAAAAGCCAAAAACTCAACTGACCGCATTGCGGTACCAAAAGGTGTGTGCCAGAGCACGTGGATTGACTGTGCCCTATAAACAGCCCGTGCTAAGCAGCACACATTGCAGGGACAGGCACTAGGTCAAGCTGAGTAAAAACGTGCTGACTAAGGAATACTACATGGTCATACATGCCTACAGAGTGGTAATATATCCACTCGCTCACACACCACATGGTATATACTAGCGCACGGCCGTGCAGCCGTGTGATCCTTTTATAACTGCAGCCTTCCAGGACCTTGCTGATGGCCCAATCCGAACTGCTTGAGGATCTGAGCATGTGACCTCCGACCACCAATGAGCAGTCGTCTCAGAGGCATGCTCAGATGGAGAAAAGCAGGACTTAGTCCCAGGAACCTCTGCTCGGCGCTGACTAATGCTGGTTGCCATAGCTGAACCTGGGGCAGAAGCAGCAACAAAACGCATAGCATTAGCCTGTGCAAGATGCTGACGTCTCCACTGAGCAGGATCCTTTGCGCTGAAGAAGAATGGGACACCGCAGAGGACATGGCTCGAGATTCCCCCTGTGCAGCGGCGGGATCTCGACGCCTAACATTATGTACTCATAAATAAACATTTTTATGTAAAAAATGTAAATAAACAAGAAAAGTACAGACATTTGGTATTGTCTGAAACGACCAGGCCTATAGGACAGCTCTATCAGTGGTAAAATTAAAAATGTATAGCTCTTGATGAATCGTTAGTGGAATTGATTTTAATTTTATTAAAGATTGTTCTTGATAACAATGATTTTATTTTCAATAAATACATTTATCTTTCAGCAGCAAAGGACTGCAATGGGCACAACATGTGCCCCTGCTTTTGAGAATCTTTCATATGTTATTGGGAAAGAGAAATATTTCTGGATGATCATGCAACAGGAATGGAATTATTACAAAGGTGGAGTCGATAAATCGATGATATTCTGTTTATTTGGGAAGGTAGCATTGATCAATTGACATCATTAATGAGAGGAGTGAATATGAATGCATTTAACATTAAATTGGTCAATTTTAGAGGTAAAGAAAATATATATCAAAGAGAGTGATTATCAGGTTCAATGAATAGATATTGTATGGCATTTTCTGATCGAGGTTATAGTAACAGACAGATCAAGAGAGGTTACAAAAAAGCATCCAACATTTCAAGGGAGGAACTTTTATATGGTAAAGAAGTTACATCAACAAAACAACAGAATAAAAAACCAAGTGAGATTTATTACTAATTATAACAGGCAATGGCCAGAAATAACAGCTATTATACAGAAGCACAGGAATATTCAGCTCACTGATCTTGCCTTAAAAAATCTATTATCCAAACAGCCATCTATGATCCCAAAATAATTCAGAAACTCGAAAGACATTTTGGTCCACAGTCACTATTCTAGACTAATGATGAGGGAGCACTAAAATGCTCAGGTACTCGTTGCTCGAGTAGAGCAAATTGGAATGCTTGGTTGCTCGACCCGAGCAACGAGCCCAATGTAAGTCTATGGGAAAACCGAGCATTTTTTGCTGCGATACCCACGGGGTCCTTTTAGGGTTTAGAAACGTCAGAAATTGATGGAAACAGTGGTCAAATGACATGGGAACATCATAGGGAATACCCCTGGAAGCATTTCTGATACCCAGGTCAAAGCTATGAACAATGTCATCAGAGTGTTGCACCACTCTTCCAGGTGCACAATAAAAAAATACAAAAACGATACGAAAATGGATTTTCTAGGGAAATATGTTAAGGAAAATCCTTTCCAGGGTAATGATTGTATGTGAGGCAAAATAAATAACCCCCCAAAATTTCTACACCATCTATGGTCATAATAATTCTCACATCACATTATAGATGTGTTTTTCAACTTTACCATTGCTTTAAACCAAGACAAATGCATTCACTGGGAAATGATACTGGGAAATGATACAAAGGTATCAACCACTGAGGACTCTCAACTCTAAATATTTTTCACTGGGAAATGTCATTTTAAAATTTTGCAACCTTATTTGGCCATGTGGTGTGTGACACATCATCTGACACATCCTGTTTCATTTATGAAGGAGGGAGTCTGAAATCACAAAGTCTATTTTTATAGTGTCAGCAGTTGGCCTTCACTTTTCTTAGAGAGCCATCAGACGGCTATGCTTTGTTGTTCCCATTATTAAACAGTGGGTCTCTTAAACTGTTATTGCATATGCAGTGAGTGGCAGGGCTGCTCAAAATTTCGATGCACCCCAACAACCCTTTCAACAGATGTCATGGATGAACACATGCAACCAAATTTCCAAGGTCTGCCCAGTCCCAAAGTTACACGCATACTGTTTGCCTAGGAATTGAATGAAAGACCTGCCCTGCCCCAACGTTACACGCACCCCATTAACCCTTTGAACCAACATACTGGATGGCCACATTAAAACAATGTTCCCATTCTTATTTATTTGGTATTGGCATACTGTTTGCCTATGCATTGAATGCAAGGCCTGCCATGCCCCAATGTTACACGCACCCCAATAACTTTTTGAAGCAACGTACTGGAGGCCACATTATACCAAACTTCCCATTAAACTTTATTTGGTATTGCCATACTGTTTGCCTAGGCATTGAATGCAAGGCCTGCCTGCCCCAATGTTACACACACATAAATAATCCTTTGAAGCAAAGTACTGAATGGCTACATTAAACCAACCCATTAAGCTTTATTTGGTACTGCCATACTGTTTGCCTAGTCATTGTATGCAAGGCCTGACCTGCCCCAACATTACACGCACCCCAATAAGCCTTTGAACCAACATACTGGATGGTCACATTGAACAATGTTCCCATTCTTATTTATTTGGTACTGGCAAACTGTTTGACTATTCATTGAATGCAAGGCCTGCCCTACCCAGCGTTACACTACCCCAATAACCCTTTGAAGCAAAATACTGGATGGCCACATTAAACCAAAGTTCCCATTAAGCTTTGTTTGGTACTGCCATACTGTTTGCCTAGGCATTGAAAGCAAGGCCTGCCCTGCCCCAACATTACACGCACCCCAATAACCCTTTGAACCAACGTATGAATGGCCACCTGAAAGCATTGCTCCTAGTAATTTGGTACTCCCATATTGTTTGTCTATGCAGTTAATTGTTGAGCTTGAAGATCCTGCATTGGAGAATGTCAGTGTTGAAGATGAAGACATGGCAGTTGAGAATGGCAGTGTTGAGTCTGGAAAACCTGCAGTGGAAAATTTCAGTGTTGAAGTTGAAGAAACTGCAGTGGAGAATTGCAGAGTTGAGGCTGAAGACCCGGCAGTGGAGCATTGCAATGTTGAGGGTAAAGAATACCTGGCAGTGGAGCATTTCATTATTGAGGCTGAAGAACCTGCATTGTTGAATGTCATGTTGAGGCTGAAGGACCAGCAGTGGAGAATTTCAATGTTGAGGCTGAAGGACCAGCAGTGGAGAATTGTGTTTTTGAGGCTGAAGAATGTGCAATAAGGCATTTCAGTGTTGATCCTGAAGAACCTGCAGTGGACAATTGCAGTGTTGAGACTAAAGACCCAGCAGTGGATAATTGCATTGTTGAGGCTAAAGACCCAGAGGTGGAGCATTGCAGTTTTGAGGCTGAAGAACCTTTATTGTAGCATTGCAGTGTTGAGGAAGAACACCCTGCAGCGGAGAAATGAGCATTTCAGAGTTCAGCCTGAATAACCAGCATTGGATTATGGCAGTATTGAGGATGAACACACAGCAGTGGAGCATTGCAATGTGGAGGCTAAACAGACAGCAGTGGTGCATTTCAGTGTTGATCCCAAAGAAGCTGCATTGTAGCATTGCAGTGTTGAGGAAGAACACCAGTAGTGGAGCATTTCAGTGTTGAGACTGAAGAACCAGCAGTAGAAAATTGCAATGTTGAGCCTGAAAAACCTGCATTGGTGATTTGCAGTGGTGAGCCTGAAAAACCTGCAGTGGACAATTGCAGTGTTGACGCTGAAGACCAGGCAGTGGATATTTGCAGTGCTGAGGCAGAAGAACTGGCAGTGGAGAATTGCATTGTTGAAGATGAACAACCAACAAAGTTCACATTGTTAGAAAGTGGGTCTCCCATACCTTTTGCCTATGCAGTGAATGTAAGGCCTGCCCCAAAATTGGACACACCCCAATACCACTTAGAAGAGATGTGGAGGAAGGCCATCAAAAATTCTGTTCCCATTACAGAGATGTGGGTCTCTTACACTTGTAATGCCAATAAGTAAGTGTATGGGCTGACAAACAATTCTCCCTGGGGGTACACATCAACCTACTGTGTAAATATTTTTTTATGGCCATCATAAACACCCTTGCAAAAAATATAGTGCCTGTTGCATCACGGAACACGTTCACCTCCTGTTCTAGTGGTGGTGTCTAAAGAAATGTAGAGGATGGCCTCCAAAAAAATGTTTTCCCAGTTGAAAGGAGTGGGTCTTCTATACTTGTAAAGCCCATCAGCTAAGTGTATGAGCTGACAAACATTTACTACTGGGGGTACACATCAACATACTGTGAAAACAATTTTTTAAAGGGCATCAAAAACACACTTTCACATAATAAGTTGACTGTTGCATCACAGACCACCGTCACCATGGTGATCTAGTGATGGTAGATGTGGAGAAGGAGGAGGATAACTCACCAAATATCCAAACTTAGGAAGCATATACCCATGTGTGGGTGTGAAGAGGTGCATGGGAATAGACCTCCCAAAAAAATAAACACTGCATTGGAGGTTATGTTTCGTTGTTATCATTCGGTGGTGTAGAGAAGTATGCCCCAATTCAGCCCTAGTCATTTTTATAAGAGTTAGCCTGTCAGCATTTTCAGTTGACAGGCGGATGCGCTTATCAGTTATAATTCCACCAGCGACACTAAAAACTCGCTCTGACACAACGCTAGTGGCAAGGCAGGCCAGGACCTCCAAGGCGTAGAAAGCCAGTTCATGCCACGAGTTCAGTTTGGATACCCAATAATTAAAAGGCACAGAGGAATCACGAAGGACATTGGTAAGTTCAGCAAGGTACTCCCTCAGCATCTTCCCAAACTTTTCACTCCTTGTGATAGTACCACGCTCCTCTGGGCCAGGGTGATAGGAGGGCCTGTGAAGGCTGTCCCAGAACTTTGCCAGTGCTACCCTGACTCTGCTGGATTGGAGTCTCACCTCTACTCGTTGGTTGTCCAATGAACTGTGACCTCTGCCGGCAGCGTTTTCAGATGGGAATTTTTGTATTAATTCCACAACAATGGCCCTTTGGTACTGCAACATTTTATTACACCTATCTGCCTCTGGAAGAAGAAACTAAAAGTAGGTAGCGTGGGTGTAGAAATGTCACCAACCAGTAATCACCAAAAATTTTGATAATGCTAGGGTCAAAGGAAAGGCAGCGCAGCATAAAGTCTGCCATGCATGCCAGATTGCTAACAGGCAAGACTTCCGTGTCCTCACCTCCTCCTCCCTGTCCTCAATCCATCCATGATGAACAGACTTTATGACAGTTGTGCTTGTAGTACCGTATATAGCGCATGAAAGTTGCTCCTGTTCTTCCTCCTCCTCCTCCTCTACCTCATTTTCAACCAATCCACATTGGGATGACATGAGTCTGGACTGTGTGTAATCACACTGTATGGTCCTTGCTCCATCTCATCATGCTCCGACTGCAATGCATCTTCTTTCATTGTGAGCTGAGAGCTTTTCAGAATGCAGAGAAACGGGATAGTGACGCTAATTATGGCGTCATCGGCACTCACCATTTTGGTGGAGTACTCAAAGATTTGTAGCATGGTACATATGCCTGACACCCTTGTCCATTCCTGAGGTCTTCTGTGTGGAGTCTGAGCTGAATACAGATGGCCTTGTTGATGCTGGTTGTCAACAACTGCCCTCTTCTGCTCACAAATCCTTTCCAACATATCCAGTGTAGAGTTCCAATGCGTGGGGACATCACACACCAGTTGGTGTGCCGGAAGCTGAAAATGCTACTGAAGCATGACAAGGAGGCAAGAGCGGCAGATCTGCGTGGTCTTTCAGAGCTTTCCACAACTCTTCAGCATTGTGCTGTTTGTCACATAGCATAATAGCTTCAGCACAGCCTATTGCCGCTTGGCTGAGACAGTGCTGCAGTGCTTCCAGGTTGTGACTGATGTGCTCATTTCAGAGATGGAGGCTGAAGAGGAGGAGGAGGATGAGGTGCAGGAGCTACTGTAGACTGTGGGGGCAACCCTGATTGACTAAGAGCCCGAAAACTCGACGTCGGAAGGACGTGTTCCATCACAAGGTCCGACTGGGTCCCGGCTTCCACTATGTTAAACAAGGGTGCCATCAGCAAGATGCACCGTCCCTGCCCACAGGCACTTGTCCACGTGTCCGTGGTTAGGTGGACTTTCCCAGAAATAGAATTTTTGAGGGCATGGTTAATGTTGTCGGACACGTGCTTGTGCAATGCTTGGACGGCACACCAGGAGAAATAGTGGCGGCTTTGGACCATGTAACTGAGGGACAGCCGCCATCAGGTTGCATAATTTTTCCATCTCCACAAGCCTAAAAGGCAACATTTTCAAGCGCAAGCAGATGAGAAGTGTGTGAATTTAGTACTGTGGCTTGTGGGGCGTTGGCTGCGTATTTCCGCTTGCGTTCCAATGACTTGGATATGGACAATTGAATGCTGCGCTGGGACAAGGACATGGACGTGATAATGATAGTGGTAGTTGAGTGTGTGCAAAGACAGAAGCAGGGCAGGAGGCATCTTCCCAGGCACCATGCACAACAGCGGAAGAAGCAGTGGTGTCACCTGCAGACAGTGTTCCTGGACCCTGGGGTTCGAGGTGCTTTGCTGCCATGTACCTTTTCATACTGGTGGTGGTAGGCTGGTAGTTTTGCTACCCCTGCTAATGCAGGCAAAGCAGGTGGTGCAAATGGCCTGTTTGGGGTTATCGGCAGAATCTTTAAAAAACAACAGACTCTCAAAGACCTAACAGTTGTACTGCCAACTTCTGTCATGTTGGTGTTATGAGGAATGGTTGCCGATCTTCTGTCTGCGGCCACCACAGTGCTTCTTCATGCCTGTTGTGGTGCTATGCCTCCTTCACCCTCTGTGCTGTTGTCCTTGCTCTGCATGTCCCCCTGCCAGGTTGGGTCAGTTGCGATATCATCCACCACCTTCTCTTCCACTTTGACACCCTGGTCCTCCTCTTGACTTTCTGGCAATTGTGTCTCATCATCTTCCACCTGTTGTGACACGTTACCAATATCACCTTCGTGTGAACGTGGCTGCTCAAATGTTTAGGCATCACTATATGCGATCACATCTTGCCCCCCTTCAAGTGGACCAGGTGAGAGACCCGAATCTATAAATGGAAAAGTGAACAGCTCTTCGGAGTGTCCAAGTGTGGGATCAATTGTCTCCTGGCACTCGGCATGGCAGGAGGTAGGAGGACCAAGGTGAGGATTTTGCGGTCAGACTCACGGCTACTCATACTTGACCTTTTGGAAGACGAGGTGCTGTGTGGGCAAAGTAACTGGAAGCATTATCAAACCAACAATCTTTTGACACTGCTCTGGTTTCATTAGTGTTGTTCTGCGGTCCCTTAGGAATTCGGATGGGAAAGTCCTACGAGAAGATGTGGGTGTTTGTTGTTGCACAATTTCAGCTTTCCCACGACCTCAGCCTCTGCATACACCATCACCATCATTTCCACTTCCCCATCCCTTGCCAAGCGCCTTCCCATTTTAAATGGGCTTCAATATTTTCCATGTTCACTACAAAAGGCTGAATTGGGAGCGAACTTAGATGTCATCTGTGTGCGGGAAAAACACACTTTAAAATATCTGTACTGTTGGTAATTTTTTTTTTTTTTCTTTTTTTAGCGATCTGGTGTCAATAACTAGGGTAAGACACAGCAAAAACAGTTGAATGAGACCTGAAATGCCACATTTGTAACCCACAGACAGATGAGGAGTCTGACAAGATACCACACTGTTCAATATGTGGCCTGATTTTTTTTTTTTACCCAAAATAGTGTATAGAACTAGGAAACAGACAGCAAAAACAGTTGAAATGGAGGTCTGAAATGCCCATTTGTACCCACGATAGATGAGGTGTTTACAGAGATACCACGCTATTCAATATGGCCTGATTTTTGTTTTTTACCCAAAATAGTGTATAGAACTAGGAAACAGCAAAAACAGTTCAAAGAGGCCTGAAATGCCACAATTTGTAGCCCACAGATACAGTAATGTGGTCTGACGGAGATATCACACTTCAATTATTTCCTGTATTGTTTTGTTTTTTTTTACCCCAAAATAGTGTATAGAACTAGGGTAACAGACAGCAAAAACAGTTGAATGGAAGTCTGAAATGCCACAATTTGTTGCCCACAGATAGATGAGACATTGGACAGAGATAGCCCACATTCAAATATCTGGCCTGTATTTTTTGGTTTTTTTTTCCCAGCTAAATTGTGTCAACAAGTAGGCTAAGAACAACAAGCAAAATTCTATGGTGGCCTGAAATGGCACAATTTTGAGTGCAATGATATGCGATCCGTGTGCGTGATAAAACCCGGTGTAAAATATCTGCCCTGTAGCTAAATATTTTTTGGGCAGCAAAATGGTGTCAAGAAATTATATAAGATACTACAAAAATTTTTTACAGTACTGCAAAAATGTCAGAAATTTCTGCACACTCAAATGTGATGGCTGGGACGGGCAAAACCGTTTAAAATAGCTGAATTTTCACTCTATACTATGAAAAGGATCTGGCTGTATTCGGCAGTGTCAACAAGCAAATGGAGAAAAAAAGTGTGGTCTCTGGATTCCTTTGAAATAAAATAATCAGGATTGAGATGCAAAGAAAAAATTTCCTGGCCACTGAGACCTAGGGCTATGTAGATATGGTCAATATATGTAATAGACAGCTTCAGACAGTAATGGAATGGACCCTCTTGATTTATGCAGTGAAGTATGCCGCATAAAATGCCTGCCTGTTACTGATACCTATATACAGTGGCTTGCGAAAGTATTCGGCTCCCTGGAACTTTTCAACCTTTTCCCACATATCATGCTTCAAACATAAAGATACAAAAATGTTAATTTTTGGTGAAGAATCAACAACAAGTGGAACACAATTGTGAAGTTGAACGAAATGTATTGGTTATTTTAAATTTTTGTGGAAATACAAAAACTGAATAGTGGGGCGTGCTATATTATTCGGCCCCTTTAACTTAATACTTTGTTGTGCCACCTTTTGCTGCAATTACAGCTGCAAGTCGCTTGGGGTATATCTCTGTCAGTTTTTTACATCAAGAGACTGAAATCCTTGCCCATTCTTCCTTGGCGAACAGCTCGAGTTCAGTGAGGTTGGATGGAGATCGTTTGTGAACAGCAGTTTTCAGCTCTTTCCACAAATTCTCGATTGGATTCAGGTCTGGACTTTGACTTGGCCATTCTAACACCTGGATACGTTTATTTGTGAACGATTCCATTGTAGATTTTGCTTTATGTTTGGGATCATTGTCTTGTTGGAAGACAAATCTCCGTCCCAGTCTCAGGTCTTTTGCAGACTCCAACAGGTTTTCTTCAATAATAGTCCTGTATTTGGCTCCATCCATCTTCCCATCAATTTTAACCATCTTCCCTGTCTCTGCTGAAGAAAAACAGGCCCAAACCATGATGTTGCCACCACCATGTTTGACAGTGGGGATGGTGTGTTCAGGGTAATGAGCTGTATTGCCTTTACGACAAACATATCATTTGGCATTATTGCCAAAAAGTTCGATTTTGGTTTCATCTGACCAGAGCACCTTCCTCCATATGTTTGGTGTGTCTCCCAGGTGGCTTGTTGCAAACTTTAAACAACACTTTTTATGGATACCTTTGAGAAATGGCTTTCTTCTTGCAACTCTAATATAAAGGCCAGATTTGTGCAGTGTACGACTGATTGTTGTCCTATGGACAGACTGTCTCACCTCAGTTGTAGACCTCTTCAGTTCATCCAGAGTGATCATGGGCCTCTTGGCTGCATCTCTGATCAGTCTTCTCCTTGTCTGAGATGAAAGTTTAGAGAGACGGCCAGGTCTTGGTAGATTTGCAGTGGTATGACACTCCTTCCATTTCAATATGATCGCTTGCACAGTGCCACTTGGGTTGTTTAAAGTTTTGGAAATCATTTTGTATCCAAATCCAGCTTTAAACTTCTCCACAACAGTTTCACGAACCTGTCTGTTGTGTTCCTTGGTCTTCATGATGCTCTCAGTGCTTTAAACAGAACCCAGAGACTATCACAGAGCAGGTGCATTTAAACGGAGACTAGATTACACACAGGTGGATTATATTTATCATCATTAGTCATTTAGGACAACATTGGATTATTCAGAGATCCACAATGAACTTCTGCAGTGAGTTTTCTGCACTGAAAGTAAAGGGGCCGAATAATATTGCACACCCCATTTTTAAATTTTTGTATTTCCACAAAAATGTAAAATAACCAATCAATTTCATTCAACTTCACAATTGTGTCCCACTTGTTGTTGATTCTTCACCAAAAATTTACATTTGGTATTTTTATGTCTGAAGCATGATATGTGGAAAAAGGTTGAAAAGTTCCAGGGAGCCGAATACTTTCGCAAGGCATTGTATCCCAGAGGCGTATCCAGGGGGAGCAGCCGGGGCAAGTGCCCTGGGAGCAGCCAGCAGGGGGGCGCAGTCGGGCCACCTAATGCGTCGGTCCGCAGTGTCTCCCCCGGCGGCTGCATTCTGCTGCCCCGGCCTGGGAGTCGGCGGTTCCCTGTGTCGGCTGTCAAGCTGACAGCTGACGCAGACAAGCTGCTGCGTGCTGGCTCCCAGGGACCAATTGTATTGGCGTCTATACAGACGCCAGTACAATTGAAGCTCTGACTGCCGGGTCAGAGCGACGCCAGCAGCGTGATCAGGTCATGTGATCACGCTGCTGACATCACTCGTTTGCGGCATCCAGAAGGAGGAACATTGGTGGTGAGTGTACTCCACTGTGGAGCTGAAGAAACCACCGAAGATTAACAAGGTGACATAATGTATGGGGGGATATAGAGTGGGTATGGGGGATACTTTATGTGGGGGGATTTGTAGTGGGGATGGTGGATACGTTTTTGTGGGGGGGTTTGGAGTGGGGATGGGGTACTTTGTGTGGGGGATTAGGAGTGGGGATGGTGGGTACTTTGTGTGGGGGGATTTGGAGTGGGGATGGGGGGTACTTTGTGTGGGGGGATTTGGAGTGGGGATGGGGGTACTTTATATGTTGGGGGATTTGGAGTGGGAATGGGAGGTACTTTATGTGTGAGGGGATTTGAAGTGGGGATGGGGTACTTTATGTGTGTGGGGATTTGGAGTGGGGATGGGGGTACTTTATGTGGGGGGGATTTGGAGTGAGGATGGGGGTACTTTGTGTGGGGGGATTTGGAGTGGGGATGGGGGAGTACTTTGTGTGGGGGGATTTGGAGTGGGGATGGGGGTACTTTATATGTTGGGGGATTTGGAGTGGGAATGGGAGGTACATTATGTGTGAGGGATTTGAAGTGGGGATGGGGTACTTTATGTGTGTGGGGATTTGGAGTGGGGATGGGGGTACTTTATGTGGGGGGGATTTGGAGTGAGGATGGGGGGTACTTTGTGTGGGGGGATTTGGAGTGGGGATGGGGAGTACTTTGTGTGGTGGGATTTGGAGTGGGGATGGGGGTACTTTGTGTTGGGGATTTGGAGTGAGGATTGGGGTACTTTATGTGTGGGGGGTTTGGAGTGGGGATGGGGTACTTTATGTACGGGGATTTAGAGTGGGAATGGGGGTACTTTGTGTGGGGGGATTTGGAGTGGGGATGGGGGAGTACTTTGTGTGGGGGGATTTGGAGGGGGATTTGGGGTACTTTGTGTGGGGGGATTTGGAGTGGGGATGGGGGAGTACTTGGTTGTTCGATTTGGAGTGGGGTGGGGGGTACTTTATGTGTGGGGGATTTGGAGTGGGGATTGGGGATGTAAAGTGTGTGGGGGATTTGGAGTGGGGATGGGGCATTTAATGTGTGTTGGGGATTTGGAGAGGGGATGGGGCATTTAATGTGTGTGGGGGGATTTGGAGAGGGGATGGCAGAATTTATTATGTGTGGGGTGATTTGAGGACACTGAAGAGTATGTATGAGGGCATGTATGAGGAAACAGTATGGGGGGTGGGTGCAGACACAGTATGGGGAGCAAATGGGTGAATGTATGTGGACAAAGTATGGGAGTGAGGGTGATGGGATGTGTGCAAACACAGTATGGGAAGTCAGGGGTATGTGTGAGCAGACAAAATAGAGAGTGAGAGGGTAAATATATGAGGAAACAGTATGGTGAACAGGGGGGATGTGAGAGGAGAAAGTGTGAGGAGGGAGGGGAATAGTGTGAGGCGACAGTATATTGCAGATATTTTTATTTAGGAGCATTATAACGACATTTCTAACTTTAAGGGCATTGTGTGGAGAGTTGGTGTACAAGACCAGAGAAGATGGAAGTCTGCAGAGAATGGCTGTGCATGTGAAAACTCATCATGGGGTCTGGACAAGAAGAAGAGAACGACTCCAGAGACACGTCATCTATAAGGTGCCTGGGTGTAAATATTATATGTGAAGCTGACTAATTCTCATGTTTTTATTAATGTTAGGAGAAGAGATGAGCGACTTTTCCTTTGTTCGGGTCGAGTCGGGTTTCGTGAAACCCGACTTTCTCAAAAGTCGAGTCGAACGAAGTTGGCCGACTAACAGAAATGGTCGGGTCGGAGTCGAAAATCCAACCCAATGCAAGTCAATGGGAATAAATTGACCCCTTATCACAGTCAGGCAGCCTACTAATCAGATCTGATGCTCCACACAAGCAATTTGTACACTATCACTGGCAGGCAGCTCTGCTACTCCACCAAATTAATTGCCCCCTTATCACAGGCAGGCAGCCTACTAATCAAATCTGATGCTCCACACAAGCAATTTCTACAGAGTCACTAGCAGGCAGCCTAAGAACCTGCGTTGCTGCACACAGCAAAATCCTCCCCTCTCACTGCACAGTCACTGTACAGCTAATCGCTATCAGAAGAAAGTAAGGTTTTTTTTTAGGCCCTGCCTAATGGTCTCCCTGTAAAACATACAAAAAAAGGCTTGCACTCAAGCATACTAAAGCATGACAACATAGAATACATGAAATTTTGAATAGCAATATGGCTTTGGAGTATAAGGAAAAATTTGAGACGCTTAGTATAAACATTTGGCCAAACATTTTAAAGCCCACCAACCATCGTCAAGGTGGTCTCAATTCTGGTGAGTCCCTGACCGAATGTGAACATAACTCTATTAGGCTGATATCTGAATTTCTGGGTGAATATGCACCTCTGTCAGTAATGCCTGCATTTATGGGTAAAGTAGGGACCTGGTGTAATTAAAATCACAACCTGGGGGGGGCAGAGTGCTCGGTCAGTAAACTAACATTCAAAAGACAAAAAAACCTGACTGGCACTTCCAGACTAATGTGAATTAGGTGCAAACCAAAGGGAGCTACCCCCATGTAAAACATTACAAAAAAAGGCTGCACTCAAGCATACTAAAGCATGACAACATAGAATACATGAAATTTTGAATAGCAATATGGCTTTGGAGTATAAGGAAAAATTTGAGACGCTTAGTATAAACATTTGGCCAAACAGTTTAAAGCCCACCAACTATCGTCAAGGTGGTCTCAATTCTGGTGAGTCCCTGACCTAATGTGAACATAACTCTATTAGGCTGATATCTGAATTTCTTGGTGAATATGCACCTCTGTCAGTAATGCCTGCATTTATGGGTAAAGTAGGGACCTGGTGTAATTAAAATCACCTCCTGGTGGGGGCGGAGTGCTCTGTCAGTAAGCTAACATTCAAAAGACAAAAAACCTGACTGGTAGCTCCCTTTGGTTTGCACCAAGTTCACATTAGTCTGGAAATGCCAGTCAGGTTTCTCTCATGCCGGTAATTTACATACATGTGGTCACATGCTGACTAGAAATGTGTGGCCTCACTCAATGAAAATGAACGGAGCGAGGTCGGGCACGTCTAGTCGAAATGTGGCCAGAAGTATATACCGTATATACCCATGTATAAGCCGAGATTTTCAGCCCATTTTTTAGGGCTGAAAGTCCCCCTCTCGGCTTATACGCGGGCCATATACGGGAGTCGGCGGGGGAGGGGGAGCTGGGTGTCGGATTATACTCACCTCTCCGTCGCCGCGGTCTCTGCAGCCCCCCTGCTTCTACCACGATCTCCGGCTCCTTCCTGCAGCGGTCACATGGCACCGCTCATTAAAGTCATGAATATGCACGTATTCATGACTTTAATGAGCGGTAGCATGTGACCGCTACAGGACTGAAGCGCTGCGGAGACCACGGGAGAAGAGGAGAGGCTGCAGGGACGCGCGGCGGAGGGGTGAGTATAGCGATATTTACCTGTCCCTCTGTCCACAGCAGAGCACTGCTCACTCGGTCCGACTATTCTGTGTGTGAATGATGAGGCAGAGGGCGCGATGACGTCGTTAGTGCGCGCCCCGTCCCCTGGCTGATCATTCACACACAGAGGAGTCGGACCAGGGAGCAGTGCGCTGCGATGGACCGAGGGTCAGGTAAATATCTCAGGTGCCGGGGTCCTGAGCGAACGGTGACACCCCCGCCTGCTCAGGACGCCAGCACCTGGCCCCCAGCGACGAGAGGTGAGTATGTCATTTTTTTTTTTGCAGCAGCAGCAGCATATGAGGCCTAATACTATGGGGTATAATTATGGAGCATATGGGGCATAATATGGAGCATATGGGGCATAATCTGGAGCATATGGGGGCATAATATGGAGCATATGGGGCATAATCTGGAGCATATGGGGGCATAATCTGGAGCATATGAGGGCATAATCTGGAGCATATGGGGCATAATATGGAGCATATGGGGCATTATATGGAGCATATGGGGCATAATATGAGCATATGGGGGCATAATCTGGAGCATATGGGGGCATAATATGGAGCATATGGGGGCATAATCTGGAGCATATGGGGCATAAACTGTGGAACATATGGGCATAATATGGAGCATATTGGGGCATAATATGGAGCATATGGGGGCATAATATGGAGCATATTGGGGCATAATATGGAGCATATGGGGCATAATGGAGCATATGGGGGCATAATCTGTGGAACATATGGGGCCATAATATGGAGCATATGTGGGCATAATCTGTGGAACATATGGAGCATAATCTGGAGCATATGGGGCATAATCTGTGGAACATATGGGGCATAATCTGGAGCATATGGGGGCATAATCTGTGGATCATACGGGGGCATAATCTGTGGAATATATGGGGGCATAATCTGTGGAGCATATTGGCCATAATCTGTGGAGCATATGGGGGCATAATCTGTGGAGCATCATAGGGGGCATAATCATTTTTCACCCTAGGCTTATACGCGAGTCAATAAGTTTTCCCAGTTTTTTGTGGCAAAATTAGGGGGGTCGGCTTATACACGGGTCGGCTTATACATGAGTATATACGGTAAATCACATGCTTGTGCTGACATGATGGTGTACTCTTGCCACCAGTAAGAATCTTAAAAGTGTGCAGTGCATTCGTTGTGAGAATTCAGAAGCTGCAATGTCAGGATTCAGCTCTGCAGGTTCCAGCAGTCATCACATGGACACTTCACTCATATGCGACTTTCATATTTATGGTCCTGTGACAACGAGCTTCTCTTCCTGCTTCCCTTACTTTTTCACTGAACATTGAGAGCATTAGGGAGAGCAGCTCATCGGTACATGACTAAGTGTGCAAATCGCATGTGTGCTTGGAGGGTGGGGGGCGCAGAACCAAATTCTTGCCCCGGGTGCCAGAAAACCTAGATACACCTCTGCTGTATCCACATACAGTGCCTGCATGCCTTGCACTCATATGTATATACGAACATACACTCCTGTCTACCTTGCATTGCACTCTATATACCATGTAATTAGTCCTTAGAAGGACTGTTTATTTAGCTTGATTTGTGTATTCTATTACGGTATCTTATAAACCCCCAAATCTGACTCTATCTTGGCAGCAGCTCTCCTAAGGCCTCTTTCACACATCCGGCGGGCGCCTAAACGGTGCCCCCGGCATTTACCGCAGCGCCGCATGTGAAAAGCTTTCACACTTCCGGCGCCCAAAATGCGTTTTTTTGCCGGATGGTTTCTGATGCTTGGAGAGATAAGAAACCATCCGGCAAAAAAAAAAAACGTTACATGCAGCGTTTTTTCCGGACGCCGCAATGTACATTTGCGCCGCATCCGGACAAAACCGCATGCAACGCATTGACATGCGGCGCCATGCGGCGCTAATGCATGTCAATGCGAAAAAGCCGCATGCGGCGCATCAGATTTTCAGATGCGGTGCTGGGGAAAAAGCCGGGGGCGCCGCAAGGGAAAAACGGATGTGTGAAACAGGCCTTACACTAGCTAATTCTGGAGCAGACTGTGACGAGCATAGCGGCACGAGGTCTCTTATCCACGTGATGATGCTGTGTGGCCAGCCAATCACTGCAATGCTACAATCAAGATGGCTACGGCAATGCCTGCATCTTGATTGGCGATCTAAAGAGCGCCAAACATGCAGGGCATGGACCAGAACTCCCGCCGAGCAATCCCGGAAATGCTCTGTGCTTGCCGAGTACCACGAGTACAGCGATGCTCGGGTGAGTACCGAGCATTACTGGGTATGCTCGCTCATCACTATTCTGGACCTGTGTATTCCTCAAGATCAACAACATTGAACAAGAAATGATTCTTCCTGTGTAATGCATGTAAAGCGTGTAAAAATTTGTTTAAAAGTCAAACTGTTAGGGTCTGCGGAACGCACCAATTAAATATAAATAGTGGGTGCGTTCGCAGCCCGGGGTCCACCGTGCAGTCAGAGCCTGCTGCTAGTAAGATGGCGGTAAAGGCGAACTCTGTTACTTTCACAGAGTCGCAAACATAGATGCTGTGGCACTATATGGCGGTATAAGCGAACTCTGTTACACCACAGAGTCGCTGACGTAGAGACTCAGAGAGAGAGACTGTGTCCTGTTAACACCACAGGGATACACAGACAACTGCTGTGCGGATAGCAGTCCGTGGTCATGCAGTCAGCAACGCAAACAAACAACTCCTCACCGGAGAAGCCGGTATTCTAGGGGCTTATTTCAGCCAGGCCCTGAACACGTGCATACAAATCTCCTCACCGGAGGTGCAGGTATTCTAGGGGCTTATTTCAGCCGAGCCCTAACCACATGCATGCATGATCACACTGGCGCAAAGCATATAATGCAATTGATACTAGCACACGGCAGAGCGGCCATGCACACCTTTTATAGCAGCAGCTACAGGACCTTCCAGAACACAAGCAATTTCAGGACCTTCCTGGCGGACCAGTGGGAGTTGCTGCAGTACCGGAGCATGTGACCCCTGATCTCCAATGAGAGATCTTACCCTGGGCATGCTCAGAAGGGGAAACGCAGGACTTAGTCCCAAAGACGTCTGCTCGCCGCTGACCAGTACTGGCTACAATAGCAGAACCTGGAGAGGCAGCAGCAAACCTCTGCCCAGTACTAGGCTGTGCAAGACGCTGGGACCGACGTCTCTGCTGAGGCGGCTCCACTGCGGACGGAGACGGATTGGGGACCGCAGCGGGAGTGGCTCGAGATTCCCCCTGTGCAGAAGCGGGAACTCGACCTCTAACACAAACCTTCTCAAATCATGATGGTGCTAGAATTTATTCTATATGGAAAAACCTAACTTGTTCATTGAAAGGAGTCATATACCATGCACAATGCCCTTGCAAGAAGGTATATATTGGGCTTACGACACGTGAGTTGAAAATACGAATAAAACAACACGTCCATGACATAGAAAAGGCTGCTACAATAGAAGACGTGAGTACATTAAAAACTCTGCATAGGCATTTTAAATTATACCATAATTCTAATCCTTGTGGTCTTAAAAGTCAAGCTATTGATCAAGTGTTACTCAATAACAGTGGTGGGAATCTGGGGAGGGTTGTGGCTCAAAAGAAAAGTAGATGGATCTATCAGCTTAGTACCCTTATACCTCAAGGTCTCAATGAGACTAGGGTTTTAGCTCCTTTTTATAGAAATCCCTGTTTTTCTAATCTTTTGGCTTTTTTATCCTTTCATGCAAATTTTTTTTTTGCCTTGTTTTCTTTTCTCATATCTTTTGTTAGTTTTTAGTGTGCATGTTTGCATTTTGTTTTTATTGTATTTTAATATCATATTTAATCTTTTCAGACCGTTTTTCTACCCATTAGTAATTCCATTTTAACTTTCCTTCCTTGGATGACGGGATGTTTATGGAGGCTCTATTTCCATCAATGAAGAAAGTGTCTTTAGTCATCTTCATTATCAAGAATTAATGATGAATATTTTCAACCAGTGAAACATGAAATTATGGAAACTACAATTTTCTTCAAAGACATTTCTGGATTACTGTAATTTTATCAATACTTACCTTTTTTCTTTAATTGATAGTGGAGTTCTCGATGACTGTCTCTCGGTCTCATTTGTTTGTTGTTTTCTCCTTGGTCCTGTCCCGTCATGTTGTCTCGTCAGTAGTTCCCTTTAGTGTCATGTAAGGGTAGTGTCAGTCAGTATGTGGTAAAAGTTTTCCCTTTTTCTCTGTTTTTTTCTGAGATCATGCCTATTACCTGCGAAGAAATATATATTATGTCATTAATATTTTTCAATGTAGATATGGGCTATCTTCCTTTCTTTTCTTTTGTTTTTCAGGTCAATTTTATATCATTAATAATAATAATAATAATAATAATTTTATTTCTATAGTGCCAACATATTCCGCAGTGCTACATTATAGAGGGGACTTGTAAAGACAATAGACATTACAGCATAGCAATAAACACAGATCAAAGTAGATACCAAAAGGAATGAGGGCACTGCTCACAAGCTTAAAATCTATGAGGAAAAAGGGGAGACACGAAAGGTTGTTGGTAACAATTGTTCAGACGAGCCATAGTGTTCAAATCATGTAATTTTGCATGAACACAGTTAACAGCCAAAGTAGGTAACAGTACAGACACAGAGGGCTATTAAATGCATAAAGTGGGTGAGAACATAATACGAGGTACCTGATTATGGTAAAAAAAAAGAATGGGCCAACAGGGATAGTTAGGTTAATGCGTTGAGGCGGTAGCCAGTCAGAACAAATGCGTTTTTAGGGCATGCTTAAAACTGTGGGGATTAATCGTATTAACCTGTGTAGTGTATTCCAAAGAATTGGCCCAGCACGTGAAAAGTCTTGGAGACGGGAGTGGGAGATTCTGATTATTGAGGATGCTAACCTCATGTCATTAGCGGAACGGAGGGCACGGGTAGGATGGTAGGCTGAGACAAGGGAGGAGATGTAGGGTGGTGCTGAACCATGGAGTGTTTTGTGGGTGAGGGTAATAAGTTTGTACTGGATTCTGTAGTGGATGGGTTCCCAATATAATGATTGGCACAAGGTAGAGGCATCGGTATAACGATTGGTGAGGAATATGATTCTGGAGGCAGCATTCAAAAAAGATTGGAGTGGGGAGAGTTTGGTAAGAGTGAGACCCATTAGTAGAGAGTTACAATAGTCCAGACAAGAATGAATAAGAGAAATAGTAAGGTTTTTGCAAAGTCGAAAAAAAGAAAAGGTCGAATTCTAGAGATGTTTTTGAGGTGGAGATAACAAGAGCGAGCCAGTTATTGGATGTGGAGGTGAATGAAAGTTTGGAATCAAGTATGACCCCAAGACAGCGGGTATGTTGCTGGGGAGTAATGGTGGAACCACACACGGAGATGGCAATGTCAGGCAAATGTAGGTTATTAGAGGGAGGAAACACAAGGAGTTCCGTTTTTGACAGGTTCTGTTTGAGACAGAGGGATGACATGATGTTGGAGACAGTGGTAAGACAATCACTGGTGTTTTCAAAAAAGGCCCGGCATGACATCAGGAGAAGAAGTGTATAATTGGGTGTCATCAGCATAGAGATGGTACTGGAAACCAAATCTACTGATTGTTTGTCCAATAGAGGTGGTATACAAAGAGAAGAGGAGAGGGCCTAGGACTGATCCTTGTGGAACCCCAACAGTAAAGGGAAGATGAGAGGAGGAGGAACCAACAAAAGATACAGTAAAGGAACGGTCAGAGAGATAGTAGGAGAACCAGGAGAGAACGGTGGCCTTGAGGCCGATGGAGCGGAGCATAGTGAGGAGGAGCTGATGGTCCACAGTGTCGAATGCTTCGGAGAGATCAAAGAGAATTAGCATGGAGTAATGACCATTAGATTTAGCAGTTAGCAGATCATTAGAGATTTAGTGAAAGCAGTTTCAGTAGAGTGTAAAGAGCGGAAACCAGATTGAAGAGGGTTGAGTAAGAGAGTTATCTGAGAGATAGCGACTAAGACGGGTGTGGGCCAGGCGTTCCAGGAGTTTAGAGATGAAGGGAAGATTAGAGACAGGTCTATAGTTAGCGGCACAGTTTTGGTCGAGGGACGGGTTAAGTAATGGATGTATGATGGCATGTTTAAATGAGGAGGGAAAGAAACCTGAAGAGAGAGAGAGAGGTTGAATATTTTTGTTAGATGAGAGGTGACAGCAGAGGGAAGGGACAGGAGGAGATGTGATGGAATGAGGTCACTGATGCAAGTGGTAGGGCGAGAAGATGCAAGGATTCTGATTACTTCTTCTTCTGTGACTTGATCAATATCAGAGAGTGAGCTAGATGCAGTGTAAGAGGGAGGACAGTGCATGGTATTATGGGATTGGGAGATAATTTTCTGTCGAAAGTGGTTAATTTTTTCTTTGAAATAATTGGCCAGATCATCAGCGTGGAGATCCATGGTTGGGGCTTGCACTTTTGGGTTGAGTAGGGAATGAAAAGTGCCAAAGAGACGTTTAGGGTTAGGGTTTAGGGTGAGGTGATGAGGGTTTGAAATAGGTTTGTTTGGAGAGGTGAAGGGCAGAGTTTTATGTTTTAAGTATAAACTTGTACTGGATGAAATCTTCGGGTAGATTAGATTTTCTCCACAGAAATTTGGCGCACCTGGAGCACCACTGAAGGAAACGTGTTTGCAGCATGTGCCACGGTTGTTGCCATCTGTGTCGTATTGTTCTATGTATAGGAAGCGCAATTTCATCCAGGGCACTTTGCAGGGTTCATTGTAATGCTTCAGTGCAGAATCTGGACATGAGAGGGAGGAGATAGGGGCTAATGATGACTGCAAGTTCTTCATAAGTTTCAGGGTGTTAATGGCTTGTATGTTTCTATTTGTGTGGAAAGTCGGAGTGACCTGAGCGGCATGGCAGTTCTTGATAGAGAATGAAAGAAGGTTGTGGTCAGAGAGCAGGAGAGGGGAGTTTGTGAAATCATCCACTGAGTAAAGCCGGGAGAAGACCAAGTCGAGGGAGTTCCCATCTTCATGCGTGGGGGAGTTAGTATGCTGCAAGAGGCCGAAAGAGGTTAGAGATAAAAGGTGAGAAGCAGATGGGGAGAGGTGAAGAGCAGTGGGGATGTTGAAATCACCCATAATGAGGGTGGGGATGTCACAGGAAAGAAAATGTGGAAGCCAGGTGGCAAATTGATCCAGGAACTTATGACAAGGGCCGGAAGGATGATACACCACTGCCACTGCATGGAGAAGGGGATGTAGAGTCTGACAGCATGGACCTCACAAGAAGGGAACACAAGTGAGGGTTCTTGAAGGATAACCTGAAAAGTACATTTGGGTGATAAGAGCAGACCAACGCCTCCACCTGCCTGTTGTCCCATGTTTTGGTATGAGAAAAGTGTAGTCCGTCATATGAGACAGCAGCGTTGGTGTCTGACTACTGGATCCAGGTTTCAGTAAGAGCCAGAAGGTTAAGAGAATTAGAAAGGAAGAAGTCATGGATGAAGGGGAGTTTATTACACACGGAGCGAAAATTCCAAAGGGCACAATTGAAAGAGGCAGAAGGCATGCAGGGAATATTAATGAGATTAGAGGGTTTCTGAGTGTAGCAGTTGGAAGGTTTGACTTGCTATAACATGGGGGGCTGGGGTTTGGAGTGATATCTCCTGTGATTAGAAGAAGGAGGATAGAAAGAGTGAGCAAATGGTTAAGTGATCTGTGAGAGCGTCTTGTGTGTTGGATGGTGGGACTGAGTGGATTTGTGCTGTTTAGCAATGTGAAAAGAGCTTGAGTGCTATATAAGGAAAGGAAAGGACAGAGGGGCCGATATGGATGAGTGTAAAGGGTTAATGCAAGGGCGGTGGAATAAATATGCATTTATTTGGTATAGTCATATTACACCTTACATAATGAGCAAAAATTATTTTATCAATAAGGTTTTGTGTGATGAATGCTTTCTTATTCACTATTTATTACATATATATATTGCATATTTTTATTAGTTATCCTTATTTTTATACACTTCAATTAATTAATTGTACTCACTATTATTCTTTATTATATGATATATAATACACTGCTTAAAAAAGAAATAAACACTCAAATAACACATCCTAGATCTGAATGAATGATGTATTCTCATTGAATACTTTGTTCTGTACAAAGTTAAATGTTGCTGACAACAAAAATCACACAAAAATCATCAATGGAAATCAAATATATTAAGCAATGGAGGCATGGATTTGGAGTCACGCACAAAATAAAAGTGGAATGTAATGTCCTTAAAACAAGTCAAAATGATGCTCAGTAGTGTGTGTGGCCTCCAAGTGCCTGTATGACCTCCCTGTGCCTGTATGACCTCCTACAATGCCTGGGCATGCTTCTGATGAGGCGGCGGATAGTCTCCTGAGGGACCTCCTCCCAGACCTGGACTAAAGCATCTGCCAACTCCTGGACAGTCTGTGGTGCAACGTGACTTTGGTGGAAGGAGCGAGACATGATGTTCCAGATGTGCTCTATCGGATTCAAGTCTGTGGAACGGGAGGATCAGTCCATAGCTTCAATGCCTTCATCTTGCAGGAACTGCTGACAACCT
Organism: Oophaga sylvatica; assembly: GCA_033576555.1. Classification (NCBI taxonomy): domain Eukaryota; kingdom Metazoa; phylum Chordata; class Amphibia; order Anura; family Dendrobatidae; genus Oophaga; species Oophaga sylvatica. The sequence goes on along the minus strand of JARQOD010000001.1, from coordinate 675,218,317 downwards.
CCAGCCACAAGAGGTCTGGCATTGTCCTGCATTAGTAGGAACCCAGGGCAAACCACACCAGCATATCGTCTCACAAGGGGTCTGAGGATCTCATCTCGATACCTAATGGCAGTCATACTACCTCTGGCGAGCACATGGAGGGCTGTACAGCTCTCCAAAGAAATGCCACCTCACACTATTATGGACCCACTGCCAAACAGGTCATGCTGAAGGATGTTGCAGGCAGCAGATCGCTCTCCACGGCGTCTCCAGACTCTATCACATCTGTCACATGTGCTCAGTGAGAACTTGCTTTCATCTGTGAAGAGCTCAGGGCGCCAGTGGCGAATTTGCCAATCCAGGTGTTCTGTTTCCAAATGCCAAGCGTCCTGCATGGTGTTGGGCTGTGAGTAAAACCCCATCTGTGGAAGTCGGGCACTCAGACCATCCTCATGGAGTCGGTTTCTAAACGTTTGTGCAGACACATGCAAATTTGTGGCCTGCTGGAGGTCATTTTGTATGGTTCTGGCAGTGCTTCTCCTGTTCCTCCTTGTACAAAGGAGGTGGTAGCGGTCCTGCTGCTGGGTTGTTGCCTTCCTACGGCCCCCTCCTTGTCTCGTGATGCAGTGGCCTGTTTCCTGGCAGCGCCTCCAGCCTCTGAACACTACGCTGACAGACACAGCAAACCTTCTTGCCACAGCTCGCATTGATGTGCCATCCTGGATAAGCTGCACTACCTGAGACACTTGTGTGGGTTGTATAGTCCATCTCATGCTACCATGAGTGTGAAAGCACAACCAACATTTAATAGTGACCAAAACATCAGCCAGAAAGCATTGGTATTGAGATGTGGTCTGTGGTCCCCACCTGCAGAACCACTCCTTTATTGAGTGTGTCTTGATAATTGCCGATAATTTCCATCTGTTGTCTATTCCATTTGCACAACAGCATGTGAAATTAATTGTCAATCAGTGTTGCTTCCTAAGGCCTATTTCACACATCTGGCGGGCCTGGCGGCGCCCCCGGCATTTTGCCGCAGCGCCGCATGTGAAAAGCTTTCACACTTCCGGCGCCCAAAATGCGGTTTTTTGCCGGATGATTTCTGATGCTTGGAGAGATAAGAAATCATCCGGCAAAAAAAAAAAAAACGTTACATGCAGCGTTTTGTCCGGCCGCCGCAATGTACATTTGCGCCGCATCCGGACAAAACCGCATGCAACGCATTGACATGCGGCGCCATCCGGCGCTAATGCATGTCAATGCGAAAAAAGCCGCATGCGGCGCATCAGATTTTTAGATGCGGCGCTGCGGGAAAATGCCGGGGGCGCCGCAAGGCGCCCGCCGGTTGTGTGAAACAGGCCTAAGTGGACAGTTTGATTTCACAGAAGTTTAATTTACTTGGAGTTATATTCTGTTGTATAAGTGTTCCCTTTATTTGTTTGAGCAGTGTACATTTATTAGATTTAATTATTAATTATTTATTCATTGACACTATATTTAATTTATTAGTTAACATATTATTAACCCCTTCATGACCCAGCCTATTTTGACCTAAATGACCTGGCCATTTTTTACAATTCTGACCAGTGTCCCTTTATGAGGTAATAACTCAGGAACGCTTCAACGGATCCTAGCGATTCTGAGATTGTTTTTTCGTGACATATTGGGCTTCATGTTAGTGGTAAATTTAGGTCGATAATTTTTGCGTTTATTTGTGAAAAAAATGGAACTTTGGCCAAAATTTTGAAAATGTCGCAATTTTCAAATTTTGAATTTTTATTCTGTTAAACCAGAGAGTTATGTGACACAAAATAGTTAATAAATAACATTTCCCACATGTCTACTTTACATAAGCACAATTTTGGGAACAACATTTTTTTTTGTTAGGAAGTTATAAGGGTTAAAAGTTGACCAGCGATTTCTCATTTTTACAGCAAAATTTACAAAACCATTTTTTTTAGGGACCACCTCACATTTGAAGTCACTTTGAGGGGTCTATATGGCAGAAAATACCCAAAAGTGACACCATTATAAAAACTGCACCCCTCAAGCTACTCAAAACTACATTCAAGAAGATTATTAACCCTTCAGGTGCTTCACAGGAACTAAAGCAACGTGGAAGGAAAAAATGGACATTTTAATTTTTCCAACAAAATTTTTCTTTTAGCATCAATTTTTTCATTTTTGCATGGCAACAGGATAAATTGGACCCTAAAATTTGTTGGGCAATTTCTCCTGAGTACACAGATACCTCATATGTGGTCATAAACCACTGTTTGGGCGCACGGCAGGGCTCAGAAGGGAAGGAGCGCCATTTGACTTTTTGAATGGAAAATATGCTGGAATATTTAGCGGATGCCATGTCGCATTTGGAGAGTCCCTGTGTGCCTAAACATTGGAGCTCCCCCACAAGTGACCCCATTTTGGAAACTAGACCCCCCAAGAAACTTATCTAGATGCAGAGTGAGCACTTTGAACCCCCAAGTGCTTCACAAATTGATCCGTAAAAAAAAAGAAAGTACTTTTTTTTCACAAAAATGTTCTTTTAGCCTCAGTTTTTTCATTTTCACATGGGCAACAGTATAAATTGGATCCTAAAATGTGTTGGGCAATTTCTCCTGAGTACACAGATACCTCATATGTGGTCATAAACCACTGTTTGGGCGCACGGCAGGGCTCAGAAGGGAAGGAGCGCCATTTGACTTTTTGAATGGAAAATTAGCTCCAGTCGTTAGCGGACACCATGTCATGTTTGGAGAGCCCCTGTATGCCTAAACTTTGGAGCTCCCCCACAAATGACCCCATTTTGGAAACTAGACCCCCTAAGAAACTTATGCAGATGCACAGTGAGCACTTTGAACCCCCAGGTGCTTCACAAAAGTTTATAACGCAGAGCCGTGAAAATAAAAAAATCATTTTTTTTTCTCAAAAAATTATTATTTAGCCCCCTATTTTTTATTTTCACAATGGTTACAGGAGAAATTGGACCCCAAAAGTTGTTGTCTAATTTGTCCTAAGTACGCTAGTACCTCACATGTGGGGAAGAACCACTGTTTGGGCACACGTCAGGGCTTGGAAGGGATGTAGTGACGCTTTGAAATGTCGACTTGATGGAATGGTCTGAGGGCGGGCAGAGCCCCTGATGTGCCTAAACAGTAGAAACCACCCACAAGTGACCACATTTTGTAAACTAGACCCCTCAAGGAACTTAACTAGATGTGTGGTGAGCACCTTGAACCCCCACGTGCTTCACAGAAGTTATGCTATACCCGCTAGTGCAGAGGAATCAGCGATGATTCATCTGTGCTAGCGGTGACGGAGCCCAGACGCTGCAGCCTGCGTCCAAGGCTCCGTCACTGAACGACAGCACGTCGCGAACGCATGCCGCTTCATGGCATGCGTTGTGATGCGCACTCAAATGGGGTGAATGGCAACGTTAACGGACTGCATTACACTGCGTTATACCGCGGTGAAACGCAGTCCATCTAACGGACTGCCATAATGCAATATGAACCCAGCCTGACCCTAAGGCCCCGTGCACACGTTGCGGATTCACTTGCGGATTTTTCTAAAATCCGCAGGTAAAACGACCTGCCTTTTACCTGCGTATTTAGCGTGGATTTGCTGTGGTTTTTCTCTGCGGTTTTACGCCTATAATGGAATAGGTGTAAAATCGCTGCGGAATCCGCACAAAGAATTGACATGCTGCAGATTTAAAACCGCAGCAAATCTGCGCTGAAAAATCTGCAGCATGTGCACAGCGTTTTTTTTTACCATTTATTTGCATTGTACTGTACATGGTTTCTGGATCTGCTGTGAATCCGCAGCGCCAAATCCGCTGCGGATCCGCAGCGAAATCAGCTGCTGATCAGCAGCGAAATCAACTGCGGATTAGCAGCGAAATCCGCTGCGGATTAGCAGCGAAATCAGCTGAGGATCAGCAGCGAAATCAGCTGCGGATCAGCAGCGAAATCCGCTGCGGATCAGCAGTGAAATCCGCTGCGGATCAGCAGTGAAATCCGCTGCGGATCAGCAGCGAAATCCGCTGCGGATCAGCAGCGAAATCAGCTGCGGATCCGCAGCAAAATCCGCAACGTGTGCACAGGGCCTAATAGGAAAAAAAAAATTCTTTATTATTTGTCCCTACCTATGACAGGGGGGGTTCACTTACTTTTTTTTATTTTGATCACTGTGACAGTTTATCACAGTGATCAAAATAAATTCTTTGACTATTCAGGGCGCACTGCGCATGCGCCGGCTGGCGGGCGCACTGCGCAGTGCGCCCGCCATTTTCCAAGACGGCGGCGCCCATGAAGAATCCCGGGCAGCCGCCGGGAAGGATCCAGGGACATCGGTGGACCGGGAGAGGTGAGTATGGGGGTCGGAAGTGAGGGGGGGATCGGAAGGTGGGGGCAGCGGAGGCCAGGACGAGGGGAGCTTTTAGTGACGGCGGTACCGACCGCTGCCATCTTTCGGTGGCGGCGGCCGATCGCCGCCGTGAATCCGTGTGGGGGGGGTCAGGGCTTGGTGTCCAGCCATGGCAGATGCTATTGCAGCATCGGCCATGGCTGGATTGTAATATTTCACCAATTATATTGGTGAAATATTACAGATTGCTCTGATTGGCTGTTTCACTTTTAACAGCCAATCAGAGCGATCGTGGCCACGGGGGGGTTAAGCCAACCCCCCTGTGGTTAAGCACAAAGGGTCCTGTGCCGGCGGGTCGGGTGACCTTTCAGTGACCCCGGTCACCCGGCCCGCAGGGAGCCGATCCTTTCATGACGCCACATAGGCGTCATGGGTCGGATTGGCACTGACTTTCATGACGCCTACGTGGCGTCATGGGTCGGGAAGGGGCTAATATATTTTTAATTTGCACTGATAATTTCTTAGGGGTAATTAAGTCAAGTCCTATGCACTCTTAAACTGTAGGTGCTACTGAGGAAAAAAACTTGATATAATGAGAAAACACCTCGAGCACTCTCAAAAAAAGAGAAAAAAGAATCTGAAGAAAAAATTCTTTAATGTTCGTTTTTATTAGCACACACCAATTAAAGCTCCAAACAGGATTTGTATAAAGCCCCAACGTTTCGGCCTATATGACCTTTCTCAAGGGGAGTCTTCTATTAAATAAACACAAATATACAACATAAATAAATAATACTATCCGCATTAATTACATCCAAGTGTATAAATATGTGAGGCTACTTTCACATTTGCGCTCGGGCGACCTGCGCCTATCTGCGCACGGCCGCCGCTAAGCTCCGCCCCTGGCCGCGCCTCCTCCCGGCGGCTCCGCCTATGGGCGCATGACGGCGCATGCGACCTGTGTACCCTATCTTTATCATTGGGTACGCAGGCCGTGCGCAGTATGCGATTGACTGCGCATGCGTCCTTTTGACGCTGCGCCGAGCGCACCAAAGCGCACAATGTTGCATTTTAGTGCGCTCGGCGCACCGTCAAAAAGGACGCATGCGCAGTCAATCGCATACTGCGCACGGCCTGCGTACCCAATGATAAAGATAGGGTACACAGGTCGCATGCGCCGTCATGCGCCCATAGGCGGAGCCGCCGGGAGGAGGCGCGGCCGGGGGCGGAGCTTAGCGCAGATAGGCGCAGGTCGACCGAGCGCAAATGTGAAAGTAGCCTGAGACATGTTATCTATCTACAAATCACATACATAATGAAAACTGGATAAAAAAAACAAGAAAAGAGGAATCAAAAGAAGAAAATGCATATTTGCAAGCATGTGAACAATGTATATAGATGTTGGTGATATATGCTTATGAGTGTCTATATAGTATATTTCTAATGTCATTAAAAATCCCATATACATATAGTCAAAAAAGACTTGGCACTCAAATGCTGAATAATAGAACAAAGCTAATCGTTGCTGTGGTTTTCCTTTTATTTGCATCCATAAATGATAAAAGTGATGTACATAACAGATGAACGTTTTCGGCCATATAACATCAGCCTTCCTCAGAAAATATGCACAGAATTGAACTTTAGCCAGACGGATGTACTAAGGTAAACCACAGAAGGTAGGCCACTGGGAAGCGGCATCAAGGGACTAAGTACTAGGTGCTGGTAGCTAAAATTAGCAAAGTGGATGCGCTGTCTGTGGGTGCTATAAGAAACATCCACAATAGAGCCTACTGACATGGAACTAAGTGTCGGCCTCACTGGAACAATAAGAAAAGCGCTGCAGGCTACAAATGTATCAATGGAGGGCGCGCTGTGTGAGCGTGCAGGAGCAAGTGTGGGCCGTCTGGAGGTAGGACGCGATTACATCCAAGTGTATAAATATGTGAGACATGTTATCTATCTACAAATCATATACATAATCATATACATAATGAAAACTGGATAAAAAAAAACAAGAAAAGGGGAATCAAAAGAAGAAAATGCATATTTGCAAGCATGTGAACAATGTGTATAGATGTTGGTGAAATCAAGATATATGCTTATGAGTGTCTATATAGTTCAACCAAAAAAAGGGTCAAAACTAGAAAGAATGCCTTACCCATATATGGCAATCCAAAAGAAAAAGGGAAATAGGCAATTGTAATGAATATATTTATTAATACACATAAGAAAACAGGAGAAAGAACATCACGGTACAGAAAGCACCTCAGATATACATATGAAAGTATATGGCGGCATATGACCTAGTGGACACAAAAATAAGTGGCTAGCACATCATGCGACCCTGAAACAACATGGTAGCATATATACATCTCAAATGAGATATAATAAATAACGTTTATGTATATATAACAACCGGGTCATATGAAATTATTAAGAGGTCAAGTGACCAAACCACAAATATCTGTGCAAGAGATGGGATAATAATATAATATGGCAAGGAAGCAAAAAGTCCTATTTAAAAATATAAGTATAGTACATAAGTCAAAAAGCTACAAGCATAGGGGTAACAAGCACTAATCACAAGAAAATGCTTGTAGGTACACATAAGTAACGGCTTGAAAGCCACTCTGTTACACACTAGCGCATGAAGCTGACCAAAGTCTAGCAAAGATGAAAGTCACAGAAAAGTACTGAATAGTGTGAATGGGCGATAGCGGAGCCGTAGTCCCATAATTGCACATAATCCCATACCAGAGTAAAGCGCTGTCAATACGAAATAATCTCAAGGATGCAGCATGCTTGGTAAAACATACACAGCAAACTGCTTGTTGATACCGAGTAGTGGTGGCAGCGCCTTAGCCTGAATATTGCACAGAAATCCATATAAGTCAAAGAAATGCCGACAACAACAATGAAAAATCTCAGCTAATTGCTGTATGATATTACCTGACGTGCCAGGAAACCCCGACGCACGTTTCGCATCTGGCTTCTTCGGGGGTTGTGTAGAAAAAGCAAAAGGTGCCCCTTTTATCTAAAAAGGACAAACAGCGGTATATTGGCGCTTCCGGCGCCGACACTAGGAGCCGGAAGTCATGACACACGCGTCCGACGTCACCAGACACACACCTCCCAGCGACGCGTCAGCTGGAGGGCGGGCCAGGCGACGCCTCGAGGACGCGTGCCCATGGCAACCAACAAACCCAGCGGCACCGAGAGCGCACACCACCGAAAAGTCCTGGTGAATCAGCCAGAGAGGTAAATGCCTCCTTGCACATGAAAACATGTTTGTTACACATAAGCACATAATAGGACCAATATGTACCAATGAGGCAGATATTAAGCACTACTAAAGCAATATATTGCTAATTCCAATAAAGATCTACTCATATATATGATGGACAATAATAAGGAATATGTAATGTAACACATGATCTTTACACCGATGGACCTATATAAATACATATGTAGTTCTTTAAGATGATTCACATAAAGAAAATAAAAACCAACAGAAGAGAAAAACATATGCATGTAGCTCTGTATATTCTCTTCTTTCATATGACAGTCTTCTCCGCAGTGATCCAGAACGGAAATCATCATGTCAAAAAGGGGAAGAGTCATTAATGTGGTTAAAGAGATTAAAACAGGGATACCTATAGTGAAAAAAGAAAAAGATTAAAATCAGAATAAATTATAATACATGGGGACATTTATAGAAATGGAGCAAAGCTCAACACCTCATTGAGACCCTTGGGACGCACACAGTCGATTTTCATAATCCATTTTGCCTCCAATTGGGCCAACTTCTTTTTCAAATCACCACCCCTACCATCATCCAAAATCCTGTCAATACCTTTTATACGCAGCAACTTGGCATCACATGCGTGTACCATTTTAAAGTGCCTGGGTATCGGTTTAAGGGCAGACATATCCGAGATTGTACCAGCCTTGATAATATCCCGGACATGTTCGCGCACCCTAATTCGTAGCTGGCGTGACGTTAACCCAATATAGACCAAACCGCACGGACAAGACGCGTGATAAATGACAGCAGAAGTGCTGCAAGTGATGTGATGTGTTATTTTATATTCCCTTTGTCCATTACTGGAACAGAAGGAACTGCAGCGTTCAAGATTCGCGCATGTCAAGCAGTCTCTACACGGGAAAAAACCCCATTTAAGGCCACTTGATCCAAAAAGTCCTGATGTCTTGGATTCCCGATGATGACTATGTACTAGAAGGTCTTTTAGATTTTTTGACCTTCTATAGGTAATAGATGGATTTGTGTTCAAACATTTATCAAGGACGGGGTCCTGTTTTATTATTGGCCAAAATTTTTCCAATGAATTTCTTAAACCCCAATTCTGTTCATTATAAGTTGAAATGAACCTCACCTGTGTAAGATTTTTCTTTTTGGAGATAGCTCTCGATGAATGTAGTAAATCTCTACGTGTAGACCGAGAGGCCTTCCGCCATCCTTGCTGTATTGTATGTTCCGAATATCCACGTTCTTCAAATCGTGAGGCTAACTCCTGTGCTTGTTGGTCAAAGTACACATCATCCGAGCAAACTCTTCTGGTGCGTAGAAATTGTCCATATGGGATACTATTCTTCAGTGCTCGCGGACTCGAACAAAAGACATCCCTCTCCCACAGCCCCAGGAACAAATTAGCATATGAGGGGGCAAAGTCCATCTACATTAAGCAGCAAGATTATATTTTGGGCCCGCTATATAGATGACGTCCTTGCCATTTGGCAAGGAAAGGAGGATGATCTGATCTCTTTTATAGAGGAGCTCAATACTAATGATATCAATCTTAAACTTACATATCATTACAGTCGTACAGCTGTGGATTTTCTGGACACACATATATCAAAGGGTGAGGATGGTCAATTACATACGCGTATATACAGAAAGGAAACCGCTGTAAACTCTCTCTTACACGCCTCTTCTGCCCATCCGCGAGCACTGAAGAATAGTATCCCATATGGACAATTTCTACGCACCAGAAGAGTTTGCTCGGATGATGTGTACTTTGACCAACAAGCACAGGAGTTAGCCTCACGATTTGAAGAACGTGGATATTCGGAACATACAATACAGCAAGGATGGCGGAAGGCCTCTCGGTCTACACGTAGAGATTTACTACATTCATCGAGAGCTATCTCCAAAAAGAAAAATCTTACACAGGTGAGGTTCATTTCAACTTATAATGAACAGAATTGGGGTTTAAGAAATTCATTGGAAAAATTTTGGCCAATAATAAAACAGGACCCCGTACTTGATAAATGTTTGAACACAAATCCATCTATTACCTATAGAAGGTCAAAAATCTAAAAGACCTTCTAGTACATAGTCATCATCGGGAATCCAAGACATCAGGACTTTTTGGATCAAGTGGCCTTAAATGGGTTTTTTTCCCGTGTAGAGACTGCTTGGCATGCACGAATCTTGAACGCTGCAGTTCCTTCTGTTCCAGTAATGGACAAAGGGAATATAAAATAACACATCACATCACTTGCAGCACTTCTGCTGTCATTTATCACGCGTCTTGTCCGTGCGGTTTGGTCTATATTGGGTTAACGTCACGCCAGCTACGAATTAGGGTGCGCGAACATGTCCGGGATATTATCAAGGCTGGTACAATCTCGGATATGTCTGCCCTTAAACCGATACCCAGGCACTTTAAAATGGTACACGCATGTGATGCCAAGTTGCTGCGTATAAAAGGTATTGACAGGATTTTGGATGATGGTAGGGGTGGTGATTTGAAAAAGAAGTTGGCCCAATTGGAGGCAAAATGGATTATGAAAATCGACTGTGTGCGTCCCAAGGGTCTCAATGAGGTGTTGAGCTTTGCTCCATTTCTATAAATGTCCCCATGTATTATAATTTATTCTGATTTTAATCTTTTTCTTTTTTCACTATAGGTATCCCTGTTTTAATCTCTTTAACCACATTAATGACTCTTCCCCTTTTTGACATGATGATTTCCGTTCTGGATCACTGCGGAGAAGACTGTCATATGAAAGAAGAGAATATACAGAGCTACATGCATATGTTTTTCTCTTCTGTTGGTTTTTTATTTTCTTTATGTGAATCATCTTAAAGAACTACATATGTATTTATATAGGTCCATCGGTGTAAAGATCATGTGTTACATTACATATTCCTTATTATTGTCCATCATATATATGAGTAGATCTTTATTGGAATTAGCAATATATTGCTTTAGTAGTGCTTAATATCTGCCTCATTGGTACATATTGGTCCTATTATGTGCTTATGTGTAACAAACATGTTTTCATGTGCAAGGAGGCATTTACCTCTCTGGCTGATTCACCAGGACTTTTCGGTGGTGTGCGCTCTCGGTGCCGCTGGGTTTGTTGGTTGCCATGGGCACGCGTCCTCGAGGCGTCGCCTGGCCCGCCCTCCAGCTGACGCGTCGCTGGGAGGTGTGTGTCTGGTGACGTCGGACGCGTGTGTCATGACTTCCGGCTCCTAGTGTCGGCGCCGGAAGCGCCAATATACCGCTGTTTGTCCTTTTTAGATAAAAGGGGCACCTTTTGCTTTTTCTACACAACCCCCCGAAGAAGCCAGATGCGAAACGTGCGTCGGGGTTTCCTGGCACGTCAGGTAATATCATACAGCAATTAGCTGAGATTTTTCATTGTTGTTGTCGGCATTTCTTTGACTTATATGGATTTCTGTGCAATATTCAGGCTAAGGCGCTGCCACCACTACTCGGTATCAACAAGCAGTTTGCTGTGTATGTTTTACCAAGCATGCTGCATCCTTGAGATTATTTCGTATTGACAGCGCTTTACTCTGGTATGGGATTATGTGCAATTATGGGACTACGGCTCCGCTATCGCCCATTCACACTATTCAGTACTTTTCTGTGACTTTCATCTTTGCTAGACTTTGGTCAGCTTCATGCGCTAGTGTGTAACAGAGTGGCTTTCAAGCCGTTACTTATGTGTACCTACAAGCATTTTCTTGTGATTAGTGCTTGTTACCCCTATGCTTGTAGCTTTTTGACTTATGTACTATACTTATATTTTTAAATAGGACTTTTTGCTTCCTTGCCATATTATATTATTATCCCATCTCTTGCACAGATATTTGTGGTTTGGTCACTTGACCTCTTAATAATTTCATATGACCCGGTTGTTATATATACATAAACGTTATTTATTATATCTCATTTGAGATGTATATATGCTACCATGTTGTTTCAGGGTCGCATGATGTGCTAGCCACTTATTTTTTGTGTCCACTAGGTCATATGCCGCCATATACTTTCATATGTATATCTGAGGTGCTTTCTGTACCGTGATGTTCTTTCTCCTGTTTCTTATGTGTATTAATAAATATATTCATTACAATTGCCTATTTCCCTTTTCTTCTTTTGGATTGAGTGTCTATATAGTATATTTCTAATGTCATTAAAAATCCCATATACATATTATGTGAATAAGTCATGCCTTGTAGAGTATAGCAGTTGCTGGAAAATATGTATTTATAACATATATACATTTTCATTACAGATGTCTCAACAATGATTGTTATTTCACAAGATCATATATATATACAGTCAGGGCCAGAAATATTTGGACAGTGACACAATTTTCGCGAGTTGGGCTCTGCATGCCACCACATTGGATTTGAAATGAAACCTCTACAACAGAATTCAAGTGCAGATTGTAACGTTTAATTTGAAGGGTTGAACAAAAATATGTGTTAGAAAATGTAGGAATTGTACACATTTCTTTACAAACACTCCACATTTTAGGAGGTCAAAAGTAATTGGACAAATAAACATAACCCAAACAAAATATTTTTATTTTCAATATTTTGTGGCGAATCCTTTGGAGGCAATCACTGCCTTAAGTCTGGAACCCATGGACATCACCAAACGCTGGGTTTCCTCCTTCTTAATGCTTTGCCAGGCCTTTACAGCCGCAGCCTTCAGGTCTTGCTTGTTTGTGGGTCTTTCCCTCTTAAGTCTGGATTTGAGCAAGTGAAATGCATGCTCAATTGGGTTAAGATCTGGTGATTGACTTGGCCATTGAAGAATGTTCCACTTTTTTGCACTCATGAACTCCTGTGTAGCTTTGGCTGTATGCTTGGGGTCATTATCCATCTGTACTATGAAGCGCCGTCCAATCAAGTTTGCAGCATTTGCTGAATCTGGGCTGAAAGTATATCCCGGTACACTTCAGAATTCATCCGGCTACTCTTGTCTGCTGTTATGTCATCAATAAACACAAGTGACCCAGTGCCATTGAAAGCCATGCATGCCCATGCCATCACGTTGCCTCCACCATGTTTTACAGAGGATGTGGTGTGCCTTGGATCATGTGCCGTTCCCTTTCTTCTCCAAACTTTTGGCTTCCCATCATTCTGGTACAGGTTGATCTTTGTCTCATCTGTCCATAGAATACTTTTCCAGAACTGAGCTGGCTTCTGGAGGTGTTTTTCAGCAAATTTAACTCTGGCCTGTCTACTTTTGGAATTGATGAATGGTTTGCATCTAGATGTGAACCCTTTGTATTTACTTTCATGGAGTCTTCTCTTTACTGTTGACTTAGAGACAGATACACCTACTTCACTGAGAGTGTTCTGGACTTCAGTTGATGTTGTGAACTGGTTCTTCTTCACCAAAGAAAGTATGCGGCGATCATCCACCACTGTTGTCTTCCGTGGGCTCCCAGGTCTTTTTGGATTGATGAGTTCACCAGTGCTTTCTTTCTTTCTCAGGATGTACCAAATTGTAGATTTTGCCACTTCTAATGTTGTAGCAATTTCTTGGATGGGTTTTTTTCTGTTCTTGCAGCTTAAGGATGGCTTGTTTCACCTGCATGGAGAGCTCCTGTGACCGCATGTTTCCCTCACAGCAAAACCTTCCAAATGCAAACACCACACCTCAAATCAACTCCGGCCCTTTCATCTGCTTAATTGAGAATGACATAACAAAAGGATTGCCCACACCTGTCCATGAAATAGCCTTGGAGTCATTTGTCCAATTACTTTTGGTCCCTTTAAAAACAGGGTGGCACATGTTAAGGAGCTGAAACTCCTAAACTCTTCATCCAATTTTAATGTGGATACCCTCAAATGAAAGCTGAAAGTCTGAACTTCAACTGCATCTGATTTGTTTTGTTTCAAATTCATTGTGGTAATGTCTAGAACCAAAATTAGATAAATGTTGTCTCTGTCCAAATATTTATGGACCTAACTGTATGTCTCTTATGTCTATATCTAACCATTCACAGGTGTGTAAAAAAAGGGTGCGTCTCAGGTGAACATAAATACCAAATATGGGTAGTCCATATAGCACCCACATTTGGTATTTATTTTTATTTGATATGATTTGTAGATAGATTACATGTCTCACATATGTATACACTTGGATGTAATTAATGCGGATAGTATTATTTATTTATGTTGTATATTTGTGTTTATTTAATAGAAGACTCCCCTTGAGAAAGGCCATATAGGCCGAAACGTTGGGGCTTTATACAAATCCTGTTTGGAGCTTTAATTGGTGTGTGCTAATAAAAACGAACATTAAAGAATTTTTTCTTCAGATTCTTTTTTCTCTTTTTTTGAGAGTGCTCGAGGTGTTTTCTCATAATTTCTTAAGGGGTTCATAAAAAAATATTTACAATTGAGAGTCCTCAGTTGTTGATACCTTTTAATGGCTAACTGAAAAGATGGTAACAAATTGCAAGCTTTCGAGACTACTCAGGTCTCTTCATCAGGCAAAGACTAATACAAAATCTGAAGAATCACATATTGTACACAACACAGCACAGAAAAAATGCAATAGATGAGACAAGTGACGTGAAGCAGAACTGTCATTATGGGAGAGGGATGAACAGTTGTGGCAATAAATATTGGACTAGTTCATAGATAAGGAGTGTGAAAGTTTTATTGCCCTCTGATTGGGGTCTGGTAATGTTTTGTGATGTTCTTACAGTGTCTTTGAAGCAAATTCCTTAATTGATGTAATAGGCCATAAATCCATGTGATAGGTTCATTCCAGCATTGAGAGTGTCAAAGGTCACCATCAATTTGTATTCACAAACTCTCCTGTGTCTCTGAGATGTGAAATCACCTTTCAGTACAAGTAATTTCATGTCCAACATGCTATGACCGGGGATGCAAAAGTGTTTGGCCACAGGTAAATCCATTCTTTTTTCTCTTATAGTGTGGCGATGAGAATTCATCCTTGTTCTAAATTTTTGCCCTGTCTCATAACCCTTTTATTTCATATTATTCATTCACAACATATTTAATTAACACAATAATTTGCTATCAAAATCACCTTCTGAAATTTATGTTATTTTTTCTTTTTTACCAACATTGGCCCCTAATATGATCATTACATAATGTTCCTGTTCTGTCTCCGACATCTAATTGTTGTTTTTTCTACTGTTTATATAGGAGTTTAACAATCTAGTGTTTGGCTCCCTCTAGTGACCAGTGTCATAATCGCAGTTATAATGTTTTCTTTCACTTTCAGATCTTCCCTCCCTTTGCAATGCATGATGGTAGCTTAAGCAATGCATGATGGTAGCTTAGCAATGTATTCTGGGAGCTTTCCCTCCATTTTCTCCCATTTTCCTTCAGCCTGCATCCAGGAAGCAGTTCATCTTTTCCTCTATACTTGCGATAGCATCGCCGGTATGTACTTATGTCTCTCTAATTAATTCCTGTCCTATATTAGCCCTGTCTAATCAGTCCTGTCCATGGTTAGGTATTAGTCTGCAAATGTTTATTCACAATGTACTATGTATATGTATGTCTACTATGCCCGTATACTGATTGTATGTATATTATGTTTGAATTATAGTTTCACCGTGCCAATATATCAAGTTCAATAAAAGCACAGATTCAATCAAAATCTCCTTATTGGACCCCGGTATAGCGGTTTAGCTGTCTGTATAACTGCAATGATGTCTGCCTCATTCAGTGAGGACAGAACAGTTCCAATCTACATTAGCAGGTTTTTATTTTCTTTTTTTTGGTAGGGTAATTCTCACAGTTTCCCTTGAATAAGACACACCCCCCTTAAAACTCCGTGCCTCCATAGACGGCAATATATTTTTTGTACCTCAGTACTTGGCCTGCGCATGCCCTGCTCGGGGCTCCTCTGTGACTTCTGGCCTCGTGTATCCGGTGACGCGAGCGTTCCACTCTTGCATTCCAAGCGCGGGAGCTCTGGAAGTCACTATGTATAAATGAGTGGCTCGGCGAGCAGCGCATGTGCAATAGCGAAAGCTGAGTTTGCTGACGTATGAAGCAGCTGTGGAATTTTAAAAGGCACTATTTAAGGGGCAGAATGCAGGCAGCACACACTTGCCCACATATGGAAGAAGCCTGGTAGGCGAAATGACGCTGTCAGGGTGGAAGCACATTTGCCAAGTGCAATACATCTGAATCCATGTAAGTTAATCTTTGCTTTTATGTGCATTCTGCAGTATTCAAGCTAGTCATCAAACACTTGGTTTGTATCTATATTGGTACATTATAAGCTATATGGGTCTTTGTTATTCAGCGGTTTGAAAATGTCAGGATCATGTTGTCTTTAAAAGAATTTTTTATATATATCCTAGTCACTTGATTGTATCACTAATCATTAGGTTCATACAGTATATGACTTTAGCACTTTGCATTTTTTTGCATCCTTTTTGTACATTTTTTCTTGAAGCTAAATATATTATTTTGTGGTAGGTAGAGTTGAGTGAAACAGTTCGGTCAGATTCATAAGTCGCCAACTTTCGCCAAAGTCAGGTTTCCCTCGGCGAAGCGTGAAGTCTGCCATGCGGTCGTCAACCCGAGAGCTAAAGTCGGTTTTCCCACAATGCTTGCAGGCGCCTTTTTTCAGTCAATGAACAAGGACGTACACTGTGGGCAATGAAATGACATGGGCAGTGACCACCACCATCTTAGAGAAGGGCATTGAAGTGATTGGCTTGCTTTGGGGGGTGTCATAGTGTCTATAAAAGCCCTGACCGACATTTTACTTCTGCTGATCTTAACAGCAGGGAGAGGTTGCTGACGCTATTTATGAGTAGGGAGCGAGTTAGGTCTGGAGAGTGAAGTTCTTGTGTGCTTGTGCTGATAGCAATTGAGCTGTACGGTTAGTGTGCAGTGACAGGGGAGCATTTTCTTGTGTGCAGCAGTGCTGGTTATTAGGCTGCCTGCTAGCTGTATTGCTGTGTGTACGCTACTGTGCAGACTGCTTTTTACACAGCACTAATACTTTTATTCTTTTTTTCTGCAGTTACTGAGCGTTTATTTTTTCACACACTGTATAGAGCTGTACGCTCCTCACATACTACCTTGTACCGGCTGGTTTCACGGACAAATACATGCTGACTATCTGTGTGTGACTCCGGAAATATATACGGAGATTGAAATTTCCCCTACACTATATACACCTGGTATCTTCTGATACAGTACCCTTTTTCTGCTTTTTATATTCTGGTCTAATCCATACTGTGTTAGGGGCTGCGGAGCACACCTAATATAAGATGTAGAGAGGTGCGTTCGCAGCCCGGGGTCCACCGTGCAGGCGGAGCCTGCTGCTAGTAAGATGGCGCAAGAAGCAAACTCTGTTATCCCGCAGAGTTGCCAAAATAAACGCCGTAACGCGCTGTGGCAATATGAGCGAACTCTGTTATTCCACAGAGCCGCTAGAAGGAGTGCCGCAGTGCTATAGCCCAACAAAACCTCATCTATACCCTCAGGGAGGATAAAAAATGATATATTCTCCTGATGGGAAGGAGACATAGACAAGGTGAGTGGGACAGACAGATGGGTGATTTGTGTGGACAGAATTGCACATTTCAACATCCGTACCGACACTGGTTCAGCCAGCAACACCAAAGGCATGGTGTGGCGAGAAGCAAAGGAGGACTACATAATATTCCCTTCTGCCCCAGAATCCACACACAGCTTGACGGGTAGGGTGATAGAACTGTGGGTAATTATCCCCTTGAGGAGCACTTTAGGGGCAAAACTCATGGCATCCAGTGACCCTGTTCCTACGGTTCCTGGCCGCGACCGTTTATTCAGCCGCTGTGGACATCGGTTGGCAAAATGTCCCTGCTGCTGGCAAATGTAACAAATCGGGGTTGGACGAGTGACTGGATTTAGATTCCGCAGGAGCAACCTCCTGAAGGTCAGTCGCCTGAACAGGCGACTCCAGAGTGGTGGCGAAGGTCGGAGCCAACCGAACCCTCTGCCTACACTGGGCACATTCCAGCCTCCGTTCGTGGAAACGGAGGTCGACGCGGGTGGAAATAGCGATAAGCTTCTCCAGTGTGGCAGGAATCTCCCTGGTAGCAAAGGTGTCTTTCACATGACCCGCCAGTCCTCTCCTGAACACGGGAATGAGGACTTTATCTGGCCACTTAATTCCGAGGCAAGATTCCGAAATTGGACAGCAAAATGGCTGACCAAAGCCGAAACCCTGGGTACTTGCCAGCAGTTGGAGCGCCGTATCGTGGGTGACCTGAGGTCCTAGAAAAACCTTTTTCAGAGCCTCCGGAAATAAGAAACGCTCTGCACAACACTGGTCCCACAGTGGCGTTGCCCACTCCAACGCTCTGCCTGACAGAAGAGCTATCAAAAAGCCCACTTGTGCCCGATCCGTTGGGAAAGGTGAAGCCAGAAGCTCGAGGTGTATGGAGCACTGACTCACGAATCCACGACATTGCTTGCTGTCACTAGCAAACTTGTCTGGAAGCCGGAGGTGGGACAATGTAGGGACAGAGGTGGCAGAGGACAAACTGGCTGCAGCTACGCTAGCAGCCTGAACAGGGATTGCGATAACATCCACAGCTGAGGTTGTGCGCTCAAGAGCTGCCAACCTACCCTCCAGTCGCTGGATGTACAGCTGTAAACGCTGTTCATCTGCCATTTTGCTAGCCAGACCATGGTGCTAGTATTATGTTAGGGGTTGCGGAACACATCAAATATAAGATGTAGAGAGGTGCATTCGCAGCCCATGGTCCACCGTGCAGGCGGAGCCTGCTGCTAGTAAGATGGAGCAAGAAGCGAACTCTGTTATACTGTAGAGTTTCCAAAATAAACGCAGTAATGCGCTGTGGCAATATGTGCAAAAACTGTTAATCCACAGAGCTGTTAGAAGGAGTGCTGCAGCGCTATATGGTGATGTGTGCGAACTCAGTTAACACCACAGAGTCGCAAAGTAAACATGCTAGGGCGCTGTCTAGCATTGAAAGCGAACACTGTTGCGTCACAGAGCCACTGAGACAAACTTCTGTGTCCTGTTAGGCACCCAGGTACACAGTTGACTGCTAAGCGAACATAGAAAGTGATCATGCGCTAATGTCCTCGTGGGAGTCACCCGCAATCTATGGCGTCTGAACGCCAGGCCCTGAATACGGCAATCAAACTACTCACCGGTTATGCCGGTAATCTAAGGCATCTAAGACACCGACCATGACCAGCTAGCATACCAAGCTCCTCACCGATTAGGTCGGTATTGTAATGGCATATTTCAACCGCCCTACACACACACGCATGACCATACTGGCGCAAAGCATATAACAGTTGATACTAACGGCCGTGCGGTAAGAACAGCCTTTTATAGCAGCCACGAGAAAAAGACCTTCCAGGAAGGACCAATGGGAAGCAGCTTCAGAACATCAACAGCTACAGGACCATCCTGAAGGACCAATAGGAGTGGCAGCTGTATCTGAGCTTGTGACCACTGATTTCCAATGGAAGATCTTGCCCTGGGCATGCTCAGATGAAGCAACAAAGGACTTAGTCCCAAATCTGCCTGCTCCAACACTGGTTGCAGCAGCAAGTCTCTGCACAGTACTGGGCCGGGCAAGACGCTGGGACCGATGTCTCTGCTGAGCAGGAATCACTGCAGCCGGAGACGGATGGGGGACCGCAGCGGGAACAGCTTGAGATTCCCCTTGTGCAGGAGTGGGAACACAAACCCTATCATACTGAGCCTGAAAGCATCTGTGTGTGACTCTGGAAATATATAGAGATTTACAATTTTTCCCTATACTGTATACACCTGAAAAACTGGGTCTGAACTGAAAAAGTAAGTTGATGTGTATGCAAAATGTAAATGCATATCAAACACATGACCATTATACAGAGAAAACAAAAAACAAGAAACAAATATTCTAAAATAAAACAAAATAAAAAATATTTTATTTTAGGATATTTGTTTCTTGTTTTTTGTTTTCTCTGTATAATGGTCATGTGTTTGATATGCACTTACATTTTTCATACACATCAACTTACTTTTTCAGTTCAGACCCAGTTTTTCATTTAGTTCTCAGTGCATCTTGTGCATATAAGGGTGTGACCGCCCTGCTTCTGAGCTGAAAAATCTATCCTGTCTGGCCTATGCTTTTACTGGTGGGTTCAGTCTCTCTGTCCTTGTTCACATTTGTCACTTGACAGGTGGAAAGGTTTTTAATACAAGAGTTAGGACTGTCCCACAAAGGGTTGCCTTGACGTGGCGGGATGGCTTGTACATTCTTTTGATCAAAATTATGTTTACCAAATACCCTTATTATTATTATTATTATTATTATTATTATTATACAACCTCATGCATGTTTTGCAATATATTTTTTATTTTGTTTTATTTTAGGATATTTGTTTCTTGTTTTTTGTTTTCTCTGTATAATGGTCATGTGTTTGATATGCATTTACATTTTGCATACACATCAACTTACTTTTTCAGTTCAGACCCAGTTTTTCACTTAGTTCTCAGTGCATCTTGTGCATATAGGGTGTGACCCCTGCTTCTGAGCTGAAAAATCTATCCTGTCTGCCTATGCTTTTACTGGTGGGTTCAGTCTCTCTGTCCTTGTTCACATTTGTCACTTGACAGGTGGAAAGGTTTTTAATATAAGAGTTAGGACTGTCCCACAAAGGGTTGCCTTGACGTGGCGGGATGGCTTGTACATTCTTTTGATCAAAATTATGTTTACCAAATACCCTTATTATTATTATTACAACCTCATGCATGTTTTACTGTATACACCTGGTATCTTCTGATACAGTACCCTTTTTCTGCTTTTTATATTCTGGTCTAATCCATCCTGAGCCTGTGAGCGTCTGTGTGTGACTCCAGAAATATATACGGAATTTACAATTTACCCCTACACTGTATACAGCTGTACGCTTTTGATACAGCACCGTTTTTCTGCTTTTTATATTCTGGTCTAATCCATACTGAGCCTGAGAGCGTCTGTGTGTGACTCAGGATATATATATGGAGCCTGAAATTTTCCCCTATACTAAATACAACTGGTATCTTCTGATACAGTACCCTTTTTCTGCTTTTTAAATTCTAGTCTAATCCATATTGAGCCTGAGAGCGTCTGTGTGTGACTCCGGAAATATATATACGGAGATTAACAGTTTTCCCCTATTCTATATACTGTACACCAGGTATCTTGTGATACTGTACCCTTTTTCTGCTTTTTATATTCTGGTCTAATCCATATTGAGCCTTAGAGCGTCTGTGTGTGACTCCGGAAATATATACTGAGATTTACAATTTTCCCTATACTATATACACCGAGTATCTTCAGATACAGTACCCTTTTTCTGCTTTTTATATTCTGGTCTGTTCCAAACTGAGCTTGAGAGCGTCTGTGTTGACTCCAGAAATATATACGAGATTGAAAATTTCCCCTTCACTGTATACAGCTGTACACTTCTGATACAGTACCATATATCTGCTGGTATTTTGAGTACATTTTCCCAAACATGAGGAAGTATGGTGGAAGAGGCCATGGACGTGGGCGTGGCGCCAGCTGGCACTGATGGTGGTTTTGGTGCATCTGCTGGTAGTGCCAAAAGCACAATAGCACCTAAGGCAGGAGGTGTTGAGCCTGCGTCATCGTCTGGCTCAGAAGGCCTGAAAGGCTCCCTTTTCTGGGAGTAGGTAAACCACTTTTAAAGCCGGAGCATCGGGAACAAGTTTGGCTTACATTGCCGAAACAGCCTCCAGCTCTATCGCCTCCTCTTCTGAAGTTTCAAAAAATGCAAACACTGAGTTGTCAGTGCAGGCTCATGGTCAGGAACAACACCTTTCCTTGTATCCTTCACCCCCTCCAAAAGTGAAGGATTTGGCAGGCCACACTTCAGAAAACTCCATGGAGCTCTTTTCCCATACCATACCTGGGTTATCAAGTCAAATACTGAATTCCCCAGTCAAAGATGAATCTGACATGGAGTGCACTGATGCACAGCTACTGCTATATGATTCTGCTGGTACATTCATCCAGAGCACTACATTGTCTACATCAGTCTACTGAGCCAGAATCTGACCCTGATGAAACTCAGGTGCCCCTTCCCGCATAATATACCACCTTACACGGTGACACAGAGGAAGGTGCAGATCAAATTGAAAAGGAGGTGATGGATGACCCAGTTGTTGACCATGATTGGCATCCATTGGGGAAGAGGGTGCGGCTGGAAATAGCTCATAAGAAGAGGAGGATCCGCAGCAGCCATCGACATCACAGCTGCGGTTATCTGGCAGTCCCTTAGCAGTCCAAAACTTGTTAAAAAACAAAAAGAGTTGCAGGACAGCTTGGCCAGACGGTCAAATTAGCACTTCGAGCAAGCAATGAAAATTTATCCCATAGTAGGAAGAGTGCAGTGTGGCACATTTTTGACCAAAATCCTATTGATGAGGCAAAGGTTATCTGTAAGAAGTGTGGAAGGACCTTTAGCTGAGGGAAAAATCTCCGAAATTTGAAAACCAGTTGCATGCTTAGACATTTAAACACAATGCACTTGCAAGCGTGGATGGACTACTAAACCTCAGGTAGCACATGTGCACCTGCTTCGACTGAAGGTAGCCAGCAACGCTACATCACTTCCCCCACTGTAAGCCCACCGGTTCACACACCACCAGCAAGAAATGTTGAGGTGTCATCGGAAGGCCAAAGCAGTAAGGGAATCCCAATGTTTTTGCAACCAAAGACTGAATCTAGGCCATCACCACCACCACCACCATCACCATCACCAACCGCCATCACCTCTCAGTCCGCCACGTCCACCACTAGTTCCCCCATATGCAGCTCTCAAGTCCAGCTCACACTAGCAGACACTCTGAGTAGGACAAGAAAGTACTCATCCTCTCATCTGCATACACTGGCTTTGAACACCTACCTTGCCAAACTGATCTAATTAGAGATGATGCCCTTCCATTTAGTTGAAAGCGCAGTGTTCTGAGAGCTCATGGCCTACGCTGTCCCACACTATGACCTACCCACTCAGTACTTCTTTTCTAGAAAATCATCCCTGCCCTCCACCTGCATGTGAAAGACCGCATTGTCCATGCACTCAAACAATCAGTGAGTAGAAAGGTGCACCTTACAACAGATGCATGGGCCAGTAGGCATGGCCAAGGCCGTTACATGTCCATCACTGCGCACTGGGTTAATGTGGTGGATACAGGGTCCACAGGGGACAGCGGCGGTGGGACAGTGCTGCCTAGCCCACGGTATAGGCAACAGTTGGCTGTAGGCATTCGATCCTCCTCCTCCAGAAGCGAAAGCTCGTCGACAGAGCGCAGTCGCAAGAGAACTCCATCCACAGTTGCCAGTGTAGCACACGAGGTGTCCTGCTATCGAACAGCTAGTGGACAGGCTGTTTTAAAGATGATGTCTTTGGGTGACAACAGACACACCACGGAAGTACTGGCTGACTACTTGCAGCGAGAAACTGAGTCATGGCTGGGCAGTCTACATCTTGAGCCAGGCAAGGTAGTCAGTGATAACGGCCGTAATTTTGTGGTAGCCATAGCCCTCGCAAAACTCAGACACATATCTTCCTGGCTCACACCCTGAACCTGGTGCTGCAGTGCTTCATAAATAATTATACAGCGTTAATAGCCCTGCTCCATAAGGTGCGAAGACTTGCTTGCACATCCGTCGCTCTCCCCTAGACTCCAGTCGTAGGCTGAGACTGCAGCATCGCTCCACCTCCCCAAGCACCGCCTAATCATAGACGTTTCAACAAGGTGGAACTCCATCATACACATGGTTGAGAGTCTTTGCGAACAGAGGGAAGCTGTAATGCATTTGTGGGAGGATACACGGGCAGGCAGTTTGAGGGCAGACATTCGAGTTGTCGGATGTGCAGTGGTCAAAGCTGAAAGACCTCTGTAAAGTCCTTCCGTGCTTTGAGGAATGCACATGACTGGTAAGCGAAGACGACGCCATTATAAGCATGAGCATCCCACTCATCAAACTTTGACACACATTAAGGATCAGGCGTCTGCAGCAGACGAGGAAGAGGAGGAGGGAAGCCTTGATGACAGTCAGCCATTGTCTACTCAGGGAACTGTCCGGAATGAGGTGGAGGAAGAAGAGGAAGAGGAGGATGATGAGAGGGATGATTATTTTGGGGAGGAGGATGCTTCTCAGGGGGCAAGAGAAAATGTTGTCTTGCCTAGGTCAGGTACAGGGTTTATGCGTGACTGGACGGATGTGGATTTGGCAGAAAGTGCTCCTCCACCCACCACTGGCAGTGCATCATTGACACTTGGAACATTGGCCCACATGTGTGATTATGTCTTGCGTATCCTAAAAAGGGGCCCCCGCATTGCCAAAATTATGAAGGACGACTACATGACTACTACTGGTTGGCCAGCATCCTCGATCCACGCTATAAAGGCAAATTATGGAACATCATGCCACAGGAGAACCTAGAGCTAATATTGGCGAACAAACAAGCAACTCTGGTAAACCATTTGTTAGAGGCATTCCCAGCACACAGCAGCGGTGCAGGTTCTACCACGAACCATACTGGGCAACATGGAAGAGGTGTTCGTGGTGCACACAGCCATAGTGGCGTTGGAAACAGGGGTTTCATGACCATGTTGTGAACTGATTTCTCGAGTACCGCTCACACGACTGTTAATACTGAATCGATTGCAACAGACAGGAGACAGCAGTTGTCAACTATGGTTCAAAATTACCTCTCCTCCCCTATCAATGTTCTCCCTCACAGTTCATTCCCCTTTGACTACTGGGCCTGTAAACTGGACACCTGGCCTGAATTGGCACAATATGCCTTACAGGAGCTCGCTTGCCTTGCTGGTAGTGTGCTATCAGAAAAAGTCTTCAGTGCTGGTGGATCAATCCTGACAGAAAGAAGGATCCGGTTGTCGACCCAAAATGTTGGTGATCTCACCTTCATTAAAATGAATCATGCCTGGGTTTCAAAGGATTTTGTACCACCTTCCCCTGATAACACATAGGTTGCCAGCAAAATGGCTCGCTTTGTCCTCCTCTTCCTCCGACTTCTCCAATTCCTCCATTTGCAGCTGCTGAACGTCCAGCCTACACCTCAACATATGCCAGTTTTTCCACTTCCCTAACTGGGCTCTACCCCCCTCGCTGTCAGAGACACCGTCGTACTCTGAGGGGCCCTGTGCCAGTGCCGGCACCCATGAGTCAGCCCCGCCTGCTTGCTCAGGGCCCCAGCACTTGCAATACTTACCTCTCCCTGCTCCACCGCTGTGACATCACCGCTTTGACGTCTTCCACGTTTCCTGACAGTGACATTCAGGTCAGAGAGCGCGATGATGACAGGGCCCATTATACACTGTAGCTTCATATACGGGGCCCATTATAAACTGAAGCATTATACACTGGAGCATCCTCCATGGGGCCATCATATACTGGAGCATCATATGGGGCCCATCATATACTAGAGCATCATATGGGGTGCATTATTTATGGGGCGTCACATGGAGCCCATTATATATGAAGCATTATATATGGGGACCATTATATTTGGAGCATTATATGGGCTCATCACACACTGGAGCATCATATACAGGGCCCATCATACACTGGAGCATTTTAAATGGGGCCCATCATACACTAAAGCATCATATACGGGGCCCATTATACGCTGGAACATCATATGGGACCCATTATATATTGAACATTTTATAGGCCCATCATACACTGGAGCATCATCCATGGGGCCCATCATATACTGGAGCATCATATGGGGCCCATCATATACTAGAGCATCATATGGGGTTCATTAATTATGGGGCATCACATGGAGCCCATTATATATAGAGCATTATATATGGGGACCATTATATTTGGAGCATTATATGGGGCTTATCATACACTGGAGCATTATCAATGGGGCCCATCATACACTGGAGCATCATATACGGGGACCATTATACACTGGAGCATCATATGGGGACCATTATAAATGGAGTATTATATAGGACCATCATGCGCTGGAGCATCATCCATGAGGCCTATCATACACTGGAGCATTATAAATGGGGCCCATCATACAGTGGAGCATCAGATACAGGGCCCATTATACACTGGAGCATCATATGGGGCCCATTATATGGAGCATTATATATGGGGATCATTATATTTGGAGCATTATATGGGGCTCATCATACACTGGAGCATCATATATAGGGCCCATCATACACTTGAGCATCATAGATAGGGCCCATTATACACTGGAACATCATATGGGGCCCATTATATATGGAGCATTTTATAGGCCCATCATACACTGGAGCATCATCCATGGGGCCCATCATATACTGTAGCATCATATGGGGCCCATCATAAACTAGAGCATCAAATGAGGTTCATTATTTATGTGGCATCACATGGAGCGCATTATATATGGAGCATTATATATGGGGACTAGTGTTGAGCATTCCGATACTGCAAATATCGGGTATCGGCCGATATTCGCTGTATCGGATTTCCGATTCTGAGATCCGATATTTTTTGCATATCGGATACCGGAATCGGACGTTAGCAGTAAAGTCAATGGGAGTTCCTGTGTCACAGAACGAAGTACGTGACACAGGAACTTCCTGAAAGTGTCACTGTCAGTGTCAGTCGGGTCTGTCAGGAGTCAGCACTCAGTAGAGTCAGCACTTACCTGGCAGAAGATCCCCGGTGGTCACGTCCTCCTGGATGGCCACCATTACCCTCTCCCTGGCGGTCACGTGCAGCTTCTCACGAAAACTGCATGTGTTGCCGGGTACTGGATAATCTCGGCCAGCTGTACTTTTGCGACAGCTGGCCGTAATGAAGTCCGATGATGTCACCGCCGGGAATCTCCTAGGTAAACTGCTCTGCTGTATCTGTATGTCAGGCTCAGCCTGGCATGCAGATGTAGCAGAGCTGGACTCGTCGTGGGACACTCGTGATTTTGTACTGCGTCGGACAGGGAGTATTTGTGTTGGTTTGTTAATTTTGTTTTTTTACAGGAGATCGATGGCGTTGCAGGATGAGTGTGAAATAAAAATAATGAAAACTGTGTTGTGTTTTATTTCATTAAAAGACTTTATTCTGGCTGTGTATTTTTTTAAAAATTCACAAACTTTTTGATTTATAATGGATCAGTGTCTTATTGAAGCCTCTCCGTTATTAACCGGCTTATTGTCACCGTTCAATCAAAGATGACATTAACCCCTTATTACCCCACTTGCCACCACTACAGGGCAAGTGGGAAGATCCGGGTAAAGTGCCACAATTGGCGCATCTTTGGATGTGCCAATTGTGGGGCTGCTGCAGCCTGGTATTTTTAGGCTGTTGAGGGCCAAAATCCATGGGCCTTGACAGTTTTTTAATACCAGGTCGCAGCAGTCTGCTTTTTACTTGACTGGTTAACAAAAATAGGGGGACCCCCACGCCATTTTTTTTTGAGGGGATCCCCTATTTTTTTTAACCAGCCAAGCTAAGCAGACTGCTGTGGCCTAGAATTATCAGGCTTTCAAGATCCATGGATATTGGCTCCTTAACAGCCTGAAAAACCAGGCCTCAGCAGTCTGCTTCATCAGGCTGGTTAACAAAAATAGGGGGGACCCCGCAACATTTTTTTTTCGAGGGGATCCCCTATTTTTGTTAATCAGTTCACTTCAGGTCAGCCGGGATTACCTCTAATGCTCTGCAGTGTCCCTGACTGACCTGAAGTGAAAGTGGGAAGCATTTAATTATGCTAACCACTTCCTCTCCTGTCAGCCAGGAGAGGAGATGATTCATTCGGGAGTTTACTGCGAGGCTGTCAGCATTAGCTGCGGTTCCTGTAGTAAACATTAACCCTTTCAGAAGGATTACATCGGGGGACCTGACTGAATATCGGAAAGGTAAGAATAATGTTGCTTTATTATTTTATTTTTATTACAGGTGAACAAGGGCTTCGCAAGGAATGGCAGTAAAATAAAATATGGTCAAAAACTGTGTGTTTATTTCATTAAAATGATTTTTAATTAAAGTGTGTGTGTTTTATTTTTATTTCATACAATAGGATTAATAATTGATAGTTGTCTAATTGACAGCTCTCAATTATTAACGTGGCTTAAAGTCACCTTTCAATAGCAAGGTGGTTTTAACCCCTTACTAACCCATTCGCCACCGCTACAGGTCAATGGGAATAGATGGGCAAAGTGCCGGAAAGGGCGAATCTAATTATAGATTTGCCTTTTCTGGGGTGTATGGTGGCAGATGTTAGCCAGGGGGGGCCAAAAATAATGGTCCCTCTCTGGGCTATTATTATCTGCCCCCACTCGCTGGCTTTGTCTGTCTGGTTGAGAAAATAGAGTGGGAGCCCACGCATTTTTTTTCAACAATTTTACACCTCATATATATATACATGTCATTGAATTTGTGACACATATATATTTTTATAGTACATACACTTCTACATAGTATAATAGCCGCTAATTCAATTACCGGCTTTTGTGAAATTACAGACCCGACATGAAATGACACATGGTTTACATAGAGTTAACCATGTAATTTCATGTAGTTTGATATATTGTTTTCACTAACAATTACATGAGTGTATGTGTGCAAAATGTCACACATGTAGGGGTTAATTAAAGGTGTAAATTCGTAGAAAAAAAAGGGTTTTTTTACAACGAATTTACATCTTTAATTAACCCCTACATGTGTGAAAATTTGCACACATACACTCATGTAATTGTTAGTGAAAACAATATATCAAACTACATGAAATTACATGGTTAACTCTATGTAAACCTTGTGTCATTTCATGTCGGGTGGTTCTGTAATTTCACAAAAGCCGGCATTGCCCGGCAATTGAATCAGAGGCTATTTTACTATGTAGAAGTGTATGACCTATAAATATATGTATATATATATGTATGTCACAATGATATGTGTGTGTGTGTGTATATATATATATATGTGTGTATTCTATGTGTGTATATGTAGTGTTTACTAGGAAAGAAAGGGGTTTTTTTAATTACGAAATTTCTGTCCCATTGACTTGCATTGGGTTTCCGGTATTGGAATCGGCGATACCCGATACTTTTTGAGTATCGGGCCGATCCAATCCGATCTGATATTTCTGGATATCGGGGACCATTATATTTGAAGCATTTTATGGGGCTCATCATACACTGGAGCATCATATATGGGGCCCATCATATACTACAGCATCATATGGGGTTCATTATTTATGGGGCATCACATGGAGCTCATTATATATGGAGCACCATATGGTGCACATATGGGGCCTATTCTGTATGGAGCATTATATGGAGCCA
The DNA here is from genome assembly GCA_033576555.1 of Oophaga sylvatica. Lineage (NCBI taxonomy): Eukaryota > Metazoa > Chordata > Amphibia > Anura > Dendrobatidae > Oophaga > Oophaga sylvatica. The sequence goes on along the minus strand of JARQOD010000001.1, from coordinate 675,189,353 downwards.
ATTCTGTATGGCGCACTATGTGGTGCCCATAATACTGTATGGAGGACTATACTGTCCGTTTTTTGAGCTATTGTAGAATTTACAATAGATATCAATCATGTAATGTAAGAAGTGAAGTATTTTGCATTGTACTATACCTATATTTCTCTGCCGTATCGGATCATCATGAATTGTGGTACCGTGTTTCCCCGATAGTAAGACACCCCCGATTGTAAGACGTACCGGGAGTTTCAGAGGGGTCGGCTAATATAAGCCGTACCCCGAAAGTAAGACATATGTCTTACTTTCGGGGAAACACGGGGGTATTGCCGCCTCTCTCTCATCTACCGTAGCTGCGTGCCGCTTCCTGCCCACGTCCGCACCGTCCCCCTCTCCATACGTCGCCGCGTCTGTCATCTACCACTGCCGCCTTCCGCCACGGGCTCCGGCTCCCTGCAGCCGCTGGTCCCGCCGTCCTCCGTCGCTCCGTTCGCCCGCAGTCCCGGGCTGAAGTTCTCGCGCGCTCTATTTAAATTTCTTCTTCGGTCCCGAAACGTCATCACGTTGGTCACTCACGTGACCGGAGGCCGGAGAGAACTGTCTATCACTGCAGCCTCCGGTCACGTGAGTGACCAACGTGATGACGTTTCGGGACCGAAGAAGAAATTTAAATAGAGCGCGCGAGAACTTCAGCCCGGGACTGCGGGCGAACGGAGCGACGGAGGACGGCGGGACCAGCGGCTGCAGGGAGCCGGAGCCCGTGGCGGAAGGCGGCTGCAGAAAAACTCAGGTGAGTTTTTCTGGTGGTAGATGGCAGACGCGGCGACGTATACACAGTAATCATACATCAGTAAAACATATACACTGGCATACTGGGGTATCATCTGCTGTATGTAACCCAGTGGGTATCAGCAGGTGTCACACTGGATTAAATACAGCAGGTGGTACTGTATCACACTGGGTTAGATACAGGTAATTTTTTTTCAATATAAGACATACCCCGAAAGTAAGACATAGTGGGGTTTTTGGGGATAAAAAGAAAGTAAGACACTGTCTTACTTTCGGGGAAACACGGTATGTGTTAAAGTGACCAACTGAGACTCTTTCGTCCGGGGCCCACGAAAACCTTGAGCCAGCCCTGCCCCCCCACAACTTTAGACAAATAACCCCCAGATTTCAATGCATTACTATTATTATAAAGTAAATTAAGGTTGACAAGCTCAAGTAATAAGAATTGATGTTGTTGACATTGAAATGGGCACTGTAGGTGTGTTTACTGTCCTGCACTCACTGGCGACCTTTCTTCCCCATTGACTTGCATTGGGGTCGGGTTTCCGACTCCGACTCGACTTTTTCCGATAGTAGGCCGATTTCTTTCGACTCGACTTTTGAGAAAGTCGTGTGCTCCGAAACCCGACTCGACCCTCCCGGAGGCAAAGTTGCCCATTTCTAGTGGTAGGATATATGACTGTACCAATTGTTTTCAATACTTGTGAATACTGCTTAGGTCCATTGTTCTATTTGCCCCTCTGCTACCTTTATAATGAAAAACCCCTTGTATGTAAAAGATTTTGGAAAATCATTTTTTTATACTATCTAATAAAATATTTGATATTTTAATTTTCTTGAGTTGATGCCTCATTTTCCCCTCTCATTGATTTGGGATTTTGCATTATCACCTTTAAGAATTCATCAAGATGTGTAGTTTCCAAAATATGGTCACTTATGGGGGTTTCTACTGTTTTGGAACCATAACAAAAATTACATGGCACTCAATTGAAGAAAAGAAAGGATGATTTTGTGATTTTTATTATTTGCATCCAGACAAAATAGATTCAGATATTGTAAACTTTTCGGTCCATCAAAAGGACCTTCATAAGAACACGTTATTGAAAGAGCTGAGCAGAATCTGCTACTAGAGGGTGTAGCATCTATTTTGCTGGGACTCACAAATATGGGATAGTACTGGATGCCGCTTGGCACAAAAATGCAGGTAGAAAAAAGCGCATCTGGCTTTATACTCAAATGGCAATAGATTGTCGCTTCGTGCCAGGGTCTCTGATCCAGGGTGCCGCCGCTGATGGAGAATGTTTATAATATCTGAATCTATTTTGTCTGGATGCAACTAATAAAAATCACAAAATTGTCCTTTTTTTTCTTCAATTGAGTCTCAACTAATTTTTGTGCTTGTCTATTGGGCTAGAAACCCAACTTGAGCACCAACCATTTTTCATGAGTGCCGTGTTACTTATTACTAGTTTTGGAACCATGGCAGCTCTTGACATGGTGTCCGCTATCTATTATAGACAATTTTATACTCCAAAAGTCAAATGATGTTCCTTCCCTTCCAAGACCTGCTGTCCTGTACAATCTCTTCAAGTAGTTTAGCTTATACTGGATGAACTGAAAATTTATGATAGCATTATATTGAGATCCATTCACTATAATTGCTGCATAACAAACCTAACTTCTAGGTAAAATTGTAGTAAATAAACAAATAATTTAAAACTTTGTATGCCAATTTTTCAGTATTCTCAGTACACCTGTGGAATTGAAATTTCCCTGGGATGTGATAAACTATTTATCATTCTGGTCTGTTTCTTTGATCAGAGGCTTACAAAAAATGTAATTAGGTTCTAGATATGCCTCATTGCATCCCTGCTACTGGACAGGTATTATAAAAACTGGTTGATTGAATTACTAAATAAAGTTGACATTCCTTTAGGAAACTTTGTTGCCTCAGATTTTATCACTTTGTTCTTACATATACAACTATTGAGTTACAATTTTACTTATGTAAAAGCAAAAGACTAAAGCCAAATAAAGTATTCTGAAATATATTAAGGAAATGTGGAGAAAACATACACACTAAATAATAAATATCTAGTTTCTTAGTAAATAAACTTTCCAAAACTGCAACCTGAATTGAATCCTAAGCAATTATGTGACAGATTAGGCAATAAAATTGACTGCTATGTAAAACAACAATCTAAGAAAAAACATCTTTATTAAGTAAAGATAATTTCTCATTAACTTTATATTATAGATAATCAAACTGATTTTAGGCACAACAGATTAGCTTAGTAGTTAACCAAATTGGCACGCTCACGCCCTGGCTGATGCGCATGAGCCAGGGGGAGTTGTGGCCCCATTGTGCCCCAAATCACACTACCCTGGAGGGGGCTTGACTAGGACAGCTGCCTCGGTTTTCACTGGAGCCTCTGATGGTGAGGTCAGGCTTGTGCGGCAGGCAGCTGCCAGGTGCCTCTCCAGGGTGGTGTCTGGCTGTGGCTGCTGATCCCACTTGGGGAGACAGTGGCATGGAGGAGACACAAGCCTGGCAGGCACTTAGAAGACACAAGGCTGGCAGGCAAGGAGGAGACACAGGGCTGGCAGGCACGGATGAGGCACAGGGCTGGCAGGCATGGAGGAGGCACAGGGTTGGCAGGCATGGAGGAGGCACAAGGCTGGCAGGCACAGAGGAGGCACAGGGCTGGCAGGCACGGAGGAGACACATAGCTGGCAGGCCCTGTGCACACTGCAAATGCAGATACTGGAACTGACTGGAAGGAATGGTGTATGGAGGAACCGGTAGAGACCTGTTCACACAGCAGGTACTGGTACAGACAGAAAGGAATGGAGTGTGGAGGAACAGATAGAGAACTGTTCACACAGGAGGAGAACCGCAATGCTGCAGAGAAGTACTGCAGAGCAGCAAGAGGTTCTGCAGCGGCAGGAGCAAAGCAAAGCGGAACATCAAGATATGCGGAAAGGAGCTGCAGCAAGAGATTGCTGCAGGTGCAGGTGTCATGTATAGTGTACAGTTCCTATAGTGTCTTGTGCTTGGGTGCGAGGAAAACACATGAGACACAGGTTGATATGAAATGACTTGTATTACTTCATACAAGCATGCTGAAAAGGTCACACAGTTTGCAGGAACAGAGGCAGGAGAACACAGCAGGCCAGAGTAACTTCAAGCTCTACAATAACTCTCCAAGCAGGTTCAGGATCTCTTCTCTGTACCGTAATTCCTCTGCAAACATGGATTCACCAGACAGCAGGTTTCCAAAGTCCAAAAGTGTTCCAAAGTTCCTCAGTAGGAAATAGCTGGAGTCCAAAATCCTAGGTTTCCAGGAGTCAGGTCACAGACTGACTGAGGCTTGATTCAGGAGCACTGATTGTTCAGCTGAGGCTGCTTAAGAAGCAAGAGGGAGAGAATCAGGGCAGGAACATGAAAACTGGAAACTACATATTAACTGAGGGCAAGAGCTGCAGAAAGACAGAAAGCAAAATGGCCGACAGAAAACTGAGTTTCAAGGAACATGTCAAAAGAGACAAAGAACCTTACATTACTCCCCCCTTAAGGACAACCTCCGGTTGACCTCAGACCAGGCTTGTCAGGGTACCTCTGATGAAACTGGCGGAGCAGGCGAGGAGCATTTACATTATTGACTGGTTCCCATGAGTTGTCCTCCACTGGGTAGCCCTGCCATTTAATCAAATATTGCAACTGATTTCTGTACAACCTGGAATCTAGAATCCTTTCCACCATAAATTCTTCCTGACCATCGACCAGCACTGGGTCAGGGCAAGGAGAAGAGCGTCCAGGAAACGTATTGGGTGTTGCAGCCTTCAGTAGGGATACATGAAAGACAGGGTGGATTCTCATAGTTCTGGGCAGTTGAAGACGACAAGCAACAGCACTTATAATCTTACTGATCTTATAAGGTCCAATGTACTTATGTCCCAATTTAGACGATGGAATCTTTATTTTAAGATTTCTGGTTGACAGCCAGACCAAATCTCCTACCTTGAAAGCTGGTGCAGGTTTACGAAATTTATCTGCTGCTTTCTTGTATCTTTCCTGAGCCAATTCTAGATTTTCCTTTAGAAGATCCATATTCTTTTGTAAAGAAGTGATTCTTTCAGCCACTGCCGGCAAGGGCGTATCTATGGGAAATCGAGGAAGAATGTTAGGATGATAACCTAGATTGGAGTAAAAAGGAGACTGCTTAGTGGAGGCGCTCTGAGAGTTGTTATAAGAGAACTCAGCCAGTGGAAGTAGATCCACCCAATCATCCTGTAGGTGGCAGATAAAACAGCGGAGATACTGCTCCAGGGTCTGATTGGTTCGTTCTGTCTGTCCATTAGTCTGGGGATGAAAAGCAGAAGAAAGGTTTACTTTAATGTCCAATGCTGCACAGAAATTTTGCCAAAACCTTGAAGTGAATTGCACCCCTCGATCTGAAATGACCTCATCCGGTACTCCATGTAAGCGAAACACATTCTTAATCATCAAGTCTGATGTCTGTTTTGCAGTGGGTAAGCCGACACAAGGGATAAAATGAGCTGCCTTTGTTAGACGATCAACTACCACTAGAATGGTGTTCTTCCCTTGAAAGGTTGGTAACTCCACAATGAAGTCCATAGAAATGGATCCCCACGGGCGGGACGGGGTGGGAAGAGGTTGTAACAGACCAGTTGGTGAGGAGCGAGGTGTTTTGCATCTTGCACAGACTTCACATGAAGTGACATAGTTTAAAACATCTTTCCTGTAAGTGGGCCACCAAAAGAAACGAGAAAGAAATTCTTGTGTCTTTAGAATTCCCCTATGCCCGGCTATCTTGGAATCGTGGATGAGTTGCAATACTCTCAATCTGACTGTTTCAGGTATATACAGACGTTGTCCCTGAATCCACACACCATTCTTAAAGACAAGACTTACGTCCCTTGGGGGTTGAGCCAACAAAGAATCCGCATGGTATGCTTCCTTGATGTCCTTAAGTAGGTCTTGATTATGAGTCACTCCCAGGAATCTAGAGTCAGGAAGAATAGTCTTAGGAGGAGTAAGTGGACGTGTCTCTGCTGAATGAATCCTAGAGAGTGCATCAGCCTTTCCATTGCGCGATCCTGGTCTATAAGAAATTACAAAATTAAATTGGTTTAGGAAAAGATTCCAGCGAGCCTGGCGAGGAGTCAGGCACTTAGCCGACCTGATAAATTCAAGGTTACGATGGTCTGTCAGGACGACTATTTGCTGTGCAGCTCCCTGAAGAAGGTGTCTCCATTCCTTGAAGGCGGCAATAATGGCCAACAATTCTCTATTGCCCACATCGTAGTTCCTCTCAGCCGAAGACAACTGCTGGGAAAAGAAGGCACAGGGATGCAAGACATTCTTCTCACCTGTTCTCTGAGAGAGTATAGCTCCAACGGCACAGTCTGAAGCATCCACCTCTATTATGAAGGCAAGCTCGGGGTTGGGATGTACTAAGATAGGTGCGGTGGTAAATTTATCCTTTAAACAGGAAAATGCTTCCTGAGCTTGCGGGGTCCAGGAGAACCTAGACTGTTTCCGGGTAAGTTGGGTGATAGGTGACACTACCTCAGAGAAATTCCTAATGAAACGTCTATAGAAGTTGGCAAACCCGATGAAGCGCTGCACCTCCTTCACATTTCTAGGAATTGGCCAATCCTTGATGGCTTGGGTCTTGCTTCCATCCATACTAATCCCTTGCGTAGATAGTACATACCCCAGAAATTGAATTTCGGTCCTATGGAATTCACACTTTTCAAGTTTGATGTAGAGATGGTTTTGTCTTAGGCGTTCTAAGACCATTCTCACATGTCCATGATGTTCCTCTGTGGAGTTAGAAAAAATTAGAATATCATCCAGATAAATCACCACAAATGTATCTAGGAGATCCCTGAAGATGTCATTCACCAAGTGTTGGAAAGTGGCTGGGGCGGTACTCAGACCAAAAGGCATAACTAGATATTCGAAGTGTCCATAGCGTGACCTGAATGCAGTCTTCCATTCATCCCCAGGTCTAATACGGACCAAGTTATAGGCCCCACGGAGATCCAGTTTAGAGAAAATTTTGGCGTGCCACACTCTCTCCAACAACTCAGGGATTAAAGGCAATGGATAACGGTTTCTAATAGTAACCTTATTGAGTTCCCTATAGTCTACGCAGGGTCTCAGAGATCCATCTTTCTTCTTCACAAAGAAGATGGGTGCACCTGCGGGAGATGAAGAGGGGCGTATGAAGCCTTTGGCTAGATTTTCATCTATGTAGTCCTTCAAAGTTTTTAGCTCGGGCCCCGCTAGGGGGTAGATCTTACCAAAAGGTATCTCGGCTCCAGGCAATAATTCGATTGGACAATCATATGGACGGTGAGGAGGAAGCTGATCAGCGTTCTTCTTGTCACATAAATCCACATAGTCCTGGTATACAGCTGGTAGTTCAGGGACTGACATGGTTCCTTTAGGAACAGAGCAAGCTGAAACTCCTTGACTCATCTGTTTCTCCAGAAAGTGTAATTCCTTGGTCTCCCAGTTAATCGCAGGATTCTGCGCCTGCAGCCATGGTAGCCCTAGAATAATGGGAAAGTGGGGAGAAGAGATAAGCATAAAAGACATTTTCTCCTGATGATCTTTACCCATAAGGACCCTCAAAGGCTCTGTTTCCTGATCCACTGGTCCAGAGGTCAGCAGGGAGCCATCCACAGTCTCCATCTGTACTGGAGTAGCCTTCTTCACTGAACGTATCCCCTGTTTCAGAGCAAAGGAGATATCCATAAAATTTCCACTTGCTCCTGAGTCGATCATAGCAGAGCTAGACACCCAGACTGAGTCCACCCAGAGTTTGATGGAAAGGAAGCAATGAGAATTATTTCTTTTACAACTCAGCTGGGACACCGCTGAGGAAACTTGAAAAATTGCAGCGTTTATACCGTCATTGTCCCCAGAACTAACAGAGTTTAAGTCCGAAAAATCAAGATCTCTTGCAGCAGATCTCTCTGGAGTCTGAGGCTCGGACATGACAGAGCTCCTCTCGCAACACTCACAGTGAATGACTGCTGCAGTAGTCTTACGAGAACGGCTGGGGCAGTTTATAATGAAGTGCCCTGACTTACCACAGTAAAAACATAGATTTTCCTTTATACGATGTTCTTTGCGTGCATCACTAACCCGTCTTTGTAAAGAGTCCACCTGCATGGGTTCAGGTTCTGGTTCCCTTGTGATCCTACTCAAAGGTTCCTTAGCTGAGGAGGGAGGTAGTAAAAGGTTAGTGCGATTATTTTCGAACCATCTCTCTTGTCTGCGTTCAGTCAGACGAGCATCAATACGGATACAATAGTTAATAAAGTCACCTAACGCAGTGGGAGGGTCGGCACGAGCAAGTTCATCCTTAATCAGTGGAGTCAACCCTTTCCGAAAAATAGATTTTTTGGCGGAAGTGTCCCAAGTGGTATCAAGAGCCCATCTCCTGAAATCCAAGGCATATTCGGCTACTGAACGCTTACCTTGGCGCAAAGTTAACATGGCTGCTTCAGCTGTTGCACCTCGATTGGGGTCATCAAACACCTGCCCCATGGCTGAAATAAAAGCATCAAGGTGATTCAAACAATCATCCTCAGTCTCAATCAGAGGGTTTGCCCACATCAAAGCCTTATTGGTAAGCAACATGATTATAGTAAGCACTTTGGATCGGTCAGTGGGAAATTGTGAAGCATGTGCAGAGAAAAATAAATTGCATTGATTAATAAATCCCCTGAATTTCTCACGTTCACCACCAAAACGAAAAGGAGGTAACTTGGGGATCCCAGAACTCGGGGTTATGGCAGGAGCCTGGACTCGTTCCTCTAGAGCCTCAATCCTGGCTCGTAATTCCTGAGTAGTTTGTCCAAACACTTGCAAATTATGATTAGTGAGGTCCTGTAGGCTTGCAAAACGGGTCTTTATAGTCTGTATATCTGCAAGGATTGTATCAGTCACTCCGCAAAGCTCCTTTATGCGGGCCTCCATCTTCCAGATCTTTTAAGGTAGAAGTGCTGGAAGGAGAAGAGAAAAGGAAAAAAACAAAAAAAACAATAGTGTTTACCTTTGGTAACACTCCAGAGTAAAATTTAAGGGAATGCGCTCACCTGGAATGGTTGTGAGAAGTCACAACCACTGTCATCACAGAAGGTATTAAACGGACATCTGATATCCACAGTCACAGCAGACACGGCTTTCCCAGACCCAGCAGACACTAAACATTGGCTCCTGAATCTTGTCATGTATAGTGTACAGTTCCTATAGCGTCTTGTGCTTGGGTGCGAGGAAAACACATGAGACACAGGTTGATATGAAATGACTTGTATTACTTCATACAAGCATGCTGAAAAGGTCACACAGTTTGCAGGAACAGAGGCAGGAGAACACAGCAGGCCAGAGTAACTTCAAGCTCTACAATAACTCTCCAAGCAGGTTCAGGATCTCTTCTCTGCACCGTAATTCCTCTGCAAACATGGATTCACCAGACAGCAGGTTTCCAAAGTCCAAAAGTGTTCCAAAGTTCCTCAGTAGGAAATAGCTGGAGTCCAAAATCCTAGGTTTCCAGGAGTCAGGTCACAGACTGACTGAGGCTTGATTCAGGAGCACTGATTGTTCAGCTGAGGCTGCTTAAGAAGCAAGAGGGAGAGAATCAGGGCGGGAACATGAAAACTGGAAACTCCATATTAACTGAGGGCAAGAGCTGCAGAAAGACAGAAAGCAAAATGGCCGACGGAAAACTGAGTTTCAAGGAACATGTCAAAAGAGACAAAGAACCTTACAGCAGGAGTGAAACAGAGCGGAACCACAAGATATGCGGAGAGGAGCTGCAGCAAGAGATCACTGCAGCAGCAGGAGCAAAGCAGAGCAGAACCGCAGGAGTGCGGACAAGAGGCAGAGAGAGAAACAGAGAGACCACAAGGCAAGACACAGCAGGGAAGAAATCACAGACAAGAAGACTAAGAGACAGAGGTAGAAGAGAGTTCAGACAAGGCAATGACACGAGACAAGGTACAGGGACAAAGACACCGGGACCAGGATATTCGGCCTCCTGGAGGGCGGACAAACAGGTACAAGACAAGGTCAGGAACAATAGTACAGAGACCAGGATATTCTGCCTCTTGGAGCGTGGACAGACAGGTACAAGGCAAAGCTAGGAGTGAAGCCTCCAAGATGGAGGCACACAAAGCAAGACCTGGCAGCTCAGCAGCAATATACTGAGTTAATACATTGCACAGGCTAGATCCACAGGGTTGAGCTGCCCTAAATACTATAGGGCTAATGGTAATTGGTCAGTCAGGTGCAAAATGACTCCATAAGAACAAGAGAGTTCTGGCGCAGCCCCCTATGTACACAGCCAGGAGCTGGCAGCAGACAGAAATCACAGCATGACCTGGAGCAGTGAGCAAGTAGGTGTGTGGGGAATGGGAGGCCATGCAGTGATGCCAGCAGGCTTGTTACACAAATAATATAGATTAATCAGAATCGTAACTTTTTGCAATTCATTTGAGAAGAATCCAGAAAAATGATGTTGGCTGCCATTTTTTTGAACTCTAGAGGGCTGGGGAAGAGTAAAAAATTATATACTCACCCAGTCCATACCTGTTAAAACTGCGAAGCTCTGCTTTGCTCTTGTCATCTTCAGTCCATTGTTCAGTACACACTGGATTGGAGCAGACCTGAAACGAAGGACATGTGAAGCATTCAAATCAAATTTCCTAACCAATTTCGACCCAATCTGTATTCACATATCAGCAGATGCATTCATCCTTACTTTATCTGCATTAATGAGAAGCACACACATTTTTTGCATTTTTCTAAAAAATTTTGGTGACTGATCCCTTTCATTTTTTCATAGATCCATGTTTAAAGGCATTACATTAAATTCTATTTTTATAAATTAAATATATTAGCTTTAGTCATAACAAAAAACTGAGGATACTGTCTTTAAATTCTATTGTTTTACTTATCAAAACATAAAAAGGTCTTAAAATTAGGTTAATACGATTTAAGATTAACAACAGAACATTAAAAATTACATAATGTAATTTTATTTTCCAATAATTAGTCCTCTTGAGAATCAGTGGACGAAACGTGTGTGGTCATCTTTAACGTTGGCTGGGTTAATTATTTATTACCTTACATATCATGTCTCACTCTACTGTATATATAATCATGTTTATATATGTACTTATGCACATGCATTTTAATCAAAGTAGTTCTATTTTTTATTATGTTTTATGACCCCTGGTGGAATTCACAAATTAATTATTCTTTGATCTCATGATCATGGTTCTTACCATACACCTACCCCTATGTGTCCGCTCATGTGTTTCATATTTCCCTGGTTTATCCCTGGGGCATGGGAAAAAAGCTGAAATGTATGGGAAAGAGCTAAAACTAAATGGAAAAATCATGGAGGAGATCACTGCATGCCTTTCTGATTCACATATGGTATCTGGGAATAACGTTGTCAGACTATTGCGCCGGTTTAACTTATTTATAAGAAGACCTACCAAACCAAACCTAAATATTTTTTAAAGAGAAAAATGCTAAAAAACATTTTTCCTTCATATAACATGTATATAACACAAAATAAAAATAAAAAAAATATTTAAGAATTATACCTCCCCTGTAGCATATGTTCACAGGGAGAATTTTGGCTTTATATTTTCCTTTAACATTTGTGAGGACTCTCACTTCTACATTTGGGAGATCCCTCGCTCATTTCAAATTGTTAGCTAGACAGTGGAACACATATTCCCCATCACTTTACAATGCCAGCCAAAACATGCCCATTCAAATTTTGCGCTTCGCCCTCCACCACCATGTCCACCGCCATGTCATTATGCAGCCCTGGCTTGACATTTTCAGAGGGCCACTAGGTGCCGTGAAACCTGAGTTTGGGAAGGACCCTCAGGTGGCCCTGTATCATACATTTGGGAAAGCTCTTGCCTCTACTCCTCTTTGGTCAGACCTCATCTGGAATACTGTGTCAAGTTTTGGGCACCACATTTGGAAAAAGACATCAACAAACTGAAGCAAGTTCAGAGAAGAGCAACCAGAATGGTGACTGGTCTGCAAGCCATGTCCTATGAGGAACGGTTACAGGATTTGGGAATGTTTAGCTTGCAAAAAAAAGACTAAGAAGAGACTTAATAGCTTTCTACAAATATCTCTTGGGCTGTCACATTGTAGAAGGATCATCTTTATTCTCATTTGTACATGGAAAGACTAAAAGCAATGGGATGAAATTGAATAGGAGGAGACACAGATTAGATAGTAGAAAAAACTTTTTGACAGTTAGGGTGATCAATAAGTGGAACATATAACAAGAACTGGGCACACTCAGAAATCGTGTAAATGAAATTTTTAATACGTACACCTGATCACTAGTAACAGACGTTTCGGTCTATATTGACCTTCATCAGTGTACTAAAATAAACAAAACAAGTGATCTACATTTATAAAAAAGAAATGAGGTATATACACTTATATAAAGGGTCATAGGAAATCTAGGATACTCTCAGCAGAGTGCATCCAATATCATATCATATCGTGAAGATGAGTTTGATCCACAGATAGAATCTGTATATCTCACTATATGGGTTTCACACTGCCACTAGGTATGTCTGCCGCTTATTCAATGTTTTATTTGTAATTCCCTCACTGAATATCTTGGACAGCTATGATATTGGATGCACTCTGCTGAGAGTATCCTAGATTTCCTATGACCCTTTATATAAGTGTATATACCTCATTTCTTTTTTATAAATGTAGATCACTTGTTTTGTTTATTTTAGTACACTGATGAAGGTCAATATAGACCGAAACGTCTGTTACTAGTGATCAGGTGTACGTATTAAAAATTTCATTTACACGATTTCTGAGTGTGCCCAGTTCTTGTTATATGATTATACGGTTTGGGAACCTACTGGTAGCACCTCTCTTTGGACTGTGCCAATATTCATCTTTACAATAAGTGGAACAGGCTGCCACGAGAGGTGATTAGTTCACCTTCAATGGAAGTCTTCAAACAGATGCTGGACAGACATTTGTCTGAGATGAATTAGTGAATCCTGCTTTGAGCAGGGGGTTGGACAAGATGACCCAGGAGGTCCCTTCCAACTCTACGATTCTATGATGCTATGATTCTGATTCTATATTTGGGAGGTCTTTCCCTTGTTCCAAATTGTTAGCTAGATAGTGAAATACATATTCTCCATCAATTTACAATGCCAGGTAAAACTTGCCTATTTGAATTTTGGGCATTGCTTGCCACCACCACCACATCCACTGCCATGTCATTATGCTTCCCTCAATTGATATTTTCAGAAGGCCAGCAGGTGCTGCGAAACCTGAGTTTGGGAAGGACCCTCAGGTGGCCCTGTATCATACATTTGAGAGAGCTCTCACTCCTATTTTTAGGAGATCCTTCCCTCATTCCAAATTGTTAACTAGATAGTGGAATACATATTCCAGATCATTTTAGAATGCCAGCTAAAACAAGCCCATTTGAATTTTGGGTTTCTCCCGCAACCACCACCACCATGTCCACTGCCAAGTCATTATGGGGCACTGGCTTTGCAATTTCAGAGGGCCAGCAAGTGCCATGAAACCTGAGTTTTGTGAGCTCCACAGTTCATTTTGGCCACTGGATTTCAATGGAGTTTCTGTCATAGCTGGTGAATCTGCTGTAAGGTGGATATAGTACAGGAGTTGGCGAGCTGTACGCCTAATGTCAGTAAATTCAATTCTATCAGACATCAAAAGCATTAGAATTGAATTCTAAATACAGTGTATGCAAGCGAGGGCCAGTATTGTAGTCAGTCTGTCAGGCCTGAAACCCATATCAGGACGATGTTCAAGCCTCATTAAACCTGGAAGCAGCCTCCTCAAGGGAAGAGACATGAGTACCTTTTACCAATCTGTACAAGCCTATGCACTTCTTCTGGAAACTACACAACCAGGCAGAATGTATTTTTTTCATGGTTTGAGCAACAATTGAATAATAGCAGGATATGTCCCAGAGAGTGATGAGGTCTGTGGAGTGTATTACTAAGATGACAGGCAGTGCTACAGAGCTCAGGTAAAGGCCTTAGTAAGGCAATGACCATGTTCCAATATATGTATGGCTGCGACCTGAATAGGTCTGTGGAGAATATTAACCCTGTATCTTACAAGTGCTTAAAACAGAAACTGGGCAATACCACCCCACCATTTTTTTAAGACACACATTTAGAAAATTTAAGGGAAGCCAAAGTTTACTAAAGAGACACAAATCTCATTTAGGAGCCTGGAAAACCAAGCATCTATCTTTGTCCAGCACAGGACAATGTAAAATAGTAACGAATATGCATACCCTATCTAGCTAACAATTCGTGAACAGACATATATACTGAAAAGGGACAACTGAACAATGGTTGCTGACTGTTGTCTCTGTGCAACTGCAGGTTGTGGGCAGGAGGCATCATCACCTGCTTCATGGACAGCAGATTGGGAAAGATGTAACACAGGGGAAAGGGCAGTGGTTTAACGCTCAGACACATATTTTGTGCACAGGTATTCCGACCACCTACTGGGGTTCTTTATATGTGATCAGTATATGGCATATGCTAACAGAGGTATTATGTAGAATTTTACTTTATAAAGGGACATGTGGGTAAGATTTTTGGACTACCTGCATATACAGGCGTTGGACAAAATAATGGAAACATCTAACGTTTTGGCATCATAATCTTCGAACATGTTATAAACATGCAAACCGTGACATATGATAATGTTTTGTAGTTGATTATTTGTGTTATGTGATATGTGTATGTAAATTAACAGTTTGTTTTGCATAATTGTAAAAACATTGATGAGAACCTGATACCAATTGCAGACCTCTCGGATTTTTAAGAGGCCAAATTGTTGGTGCTGGTATGGCAGGCGCTAGTGTAACCAAAAGTGCCCGAATGCTTGGCGTGTCAAGAGGTACTGTCTCCAAAGTAATGACTGCGTTTGAAAGAGAAGGAAAAATGTCCGCAGCAAAGCACAGGTCCGGCCGAAAGTCGAAGTTGACTGAGAGAGACCGTCAGACTCTAAAGCGAATTGTGAGAGAGGATCGCAAGACCACGGCTCTGAAAATCACTGCTGAGCTCAATGAACACCTACAGAACCCAGTTTCCACGAAAACTGTTCGTCTGGAGCTAAACAAATCTGGATTCCATGGAAGAGCTGCAATTCGAAAACCGCTGCTCTCAATGACAAATGTTTCCAAGCGTTTAGAGTGGTGAAGAAACCTCCAGAATTGGTCCCTCGAGCCGTGAAAACATGTGATATTCTCAGACGAATCATTGTTTACCTTGTTTCCGACCCTGGCCGCGTGTATGTTTGGAGACAGCCGAAAGAAGCATTCCATCCAGACTGCCTTCTCCCAACCGTAAAACATGGCGGAGGTTCTGTGTTGATCTGGGGTGCTGTTTCGTGGAGATCCGCCGGGCCAATGATATCTCTTCATGGAAGAATTAACAGCCACGATTATTTAGGCATTTTGGGTGACCAAGTGCATCATATGTTTCAAGCACTGCTCCCGGAGGGGAGCGCCATCTTTCAGAATGATAATGCACCAATTCATACAGCTAGAATCGTTAAAGCATGGCACGAGAAACATTCTAATGAAGTTGAGCATCTCATCTGGCCCCCACAATCCCCAGGCCTCAACATTATTGAGCATTGATGGTCAATTTTAGAAATTCAAGTTAGACGTCGATTTCCGCCGCCATCGTCGCTCAAAGAACTGGAGGGTGTTTTAACTGAAGAATGGGCTAAAATTCCTTTGGAAACAATTCACACCTTGTATGAATCTATACCTCGGAGAATTGAAGCTGTAATTGCCGCAAAAGGTGGACCTACACCATATTAAACTAATTTTTGTTGATGTTTCCAGGTGTTTCCATTATTTTGTCCAACCCCTGTATATAGAGCATGTTTCATTACTCATATTATTATTCTGTGCAAGGCTGAAACCTGAAGAGGAGCGTGGAGCATATTAAAGCATTGATGTTCCAAAATGTCCAAGTGCAGACCCAAAAATCAACATCAGACTACAAGAAACACGCTAAAAGAGACCGTGCTGGGAACCTCACAATACATTTTTCAGTTATTATCATTGCTAGAGATAGGAAATACAATTTTCACCATTGTATAATGTGCAAAGTTTTCAAAAAATTACCCAAGGAGTCTGTATCAGACCAGCTGAAAGACGCCATGATGGGGACATCACAACACATTTTGTGGTTATTACAAAAGGTAGAGATAGTAAGTACAAGTTTCACCATTGCACAATGTGCAAAGATTTCAAAAAATTACCCAAGGGGTTTTTATCAGACCAGCTGAAAGATGCCATGATGGGGGCATCACAATACATTTTGCAGTTATAACAAGTAGAGAAAGGGAGTAAAAGTTTCACTATTGTGCTATGTGCAAAATATTCAAAAAAGTATCCAAGGGGTCTGTATCAGACAAACTGAAGAGGCCATGATGGGGATCTCACAATACATTTTGCAGTTATTATAAGAAGTAGAGATAGAGATTACAAGTTTCAACATTGCACAATGCACAAAGTTTTCAAAAAATTACCCAAGGGGTCTGTGTCAGACAAGATGAAAGATGCTGTGATGGGGACATCACAATACATTTTGCAGTTATAACAAGAGGTAGAGAGGTAAGTAAGTCCAGCAAGTCAAGGTTTGTTTTTAAAAACCGCTGTACAACTAATTTCAGCACGTGGGCCATGAATAGAACGTGTAACAGCTTGCTGAGCTTTAAAGTAGCCACCAAGTTATGACCATTATTGCACAAACCAAACCTGGTTTGAGATTCAGCGAGGAGAGCCATTGATCAGTCTGTTCTTTTATACATTTCAACAGCTCAGCTGCATTGTGAGCTTTATCACCTAAATAGATGAGCTTTAGCAGAGCATGCTGCCGCTTTGCCAAGGTAGTGTTGCAGACTTCCCACCTGGGGAAGGATGGGAGGCCAGTTCCACTGAGAATGAAGAGAAGGAAGAGAGACAGGAACTGGAATACGAGGAGACTGAAACTCTGATGGAAGTTGGGCCTGCTATTGTTAATGTGGGTAAGATGTGTGATGTGATGTCCCAGCGTCTGACACTGTTCCAGACTACACAAGGTTAACCCAGTGTGCCATCAGGAAAATGTAGCCTTGCTGTCCACATGAACTTTTCCACATCTCTACAATTAGGTGGGCCTTCCCTGTGACTGTATTGGCAAGAGCACAGCTGATATTATGTAACACATCCTTATGTAACGTGGGAACGGCACACCAGGAAAAATAGTGGTGGCTGGGAATTGAGCATCATGGTGCTGCCACAGCCTAGAGATCATGGAAAGACTCAGTTCCCACAAGTCGAAAGAGCAACATTTCCAGGGCTAGAAATCTGGCAATTTGGATGTTTAGTGTTTGGACCTGTGGGTGGGTGGATATTTGTGTTTTCCTTTAAATGTCTGGGGCAGGGACAACAGAACACTGCACTGGGACAATGAACTGGACATGGTTGCTGACTGTTGTGTCTGTGCAACTTCAGGTTGTGGGCAGGAGGCATCAGTGCCTGCTTCATGGATAGCAGATTATGAAGGCCATTAAACAGGGGAAGGGGCAGTGGTTTTACCCTCAGACACAGATTTTGTACCCAGGCGTTCCTTCCACCTACTGGGGTGCTTGGCTGCCATGTGCTTTTGCATGCTGGTGATACTTAGGATGGCAATGTTCTTGCCTCTTCTTAGCTTGGTTTGGCAAATGCTGCAAATTGCAGTTGTTTTGTCTGAAGGAATTTCAGAGAAAAACTGCCATACAGGTGAACAACGCACCCTTGGCCTATTATCTAGACGAGTGGGGGGGGGCTCTGTGGAACAGTTGACCGAGTTCTACATCTGGTTAAACCACTACCCTTCTTGCCTGTTATCGTGCTATGGATCCATCCCTCTCTGCACTGCTGTGCTCGCTAGGCGTGCCACCTTGCCAGGTTGGATCAGTGTCCTCATCATTGACCACATTGTCTTCCAATTAATCATTCTGATCCTCCATCTGAGTTGTGATTTTAGGCTGACCAGATGGCAACTGTGCGTCATGATTATCCTCCACCTCTCCAGACATGAATTGACCTTCCCAATGTGGCTTTCTCCTGGCCGTGGGTGCTCAAATGTTTGGGCATCACTGCACTCCACCTCCTCAAGACCTTATTTAATGGTGCACATTTAACCCCTGAAAAATTACAAGGTAATTTAAACAGTTCATCAGAGTGGCCAGTGTTGGGGGCATATGTCTCCTGGGACTCTTGATGGTGGAAGGAAGGAGACCAGGTTGAGGATTCGGAGGCCATGCCTCTTGGCTACTGAGACTGAACCGTGGAGAAGACTTCATGGTGCTGCTTGTCAACATACTGGAGCCTTTGTCTGCCATCCAACCCACAACATCCTCCCACTTGTGTGGATTTGTCAGTGGTGTAGCGTACTGACCAAATTTTGACGGGAAGCAAGAACAAGATAAAGTCGCCTTCTGGTCTATCACACAGCCTTTCTGGGAACCGCCACATTCACATCCCTTAACGTCACCCTTTCTCATATTTAATGTGTTATGCTTATGAAAAGAAAAATTCCTGGCTTTTTTTTTTTCGCAAGTACCCTCACAAAGGTCTTATGTAAAAAGTCACTGTATCTAGAAATGTGTGGCTATTTTATTCGGATATCAGCTTTATTACAAACAGCAACAGCAGACTCACAAAAATTACAGGTAAATAGTCACATTTGCGTATTGCTTCAGGTTTTGCGCCTATCACACAACTGCTAGAAAAAGATACACTATTTATTAAACCAGTAGAAAATTAGTATTTGTTTCATATCGCCTTGCTGACACGCTGCAACAGTGGACTAATGAAAAATTGTTGCCACTGGTAAATTGTCACGTTTGCTTATCTCTGCCCACATTGCGCCAGTCGCACAACTGCTAGATAAAGATACGTTATTACTTAAACCAATGGAAAATTAGTATGCTTTTTATATCGCCTTTCTGACACTGCAACAGCAGACTAATGAAAATTATTGCCACTGGTAAATTGTCACATTTGCTTATCTCTGCCTAGATTGCGTCAGTCACACAACTGCTAGATAAAGGTACGCTTTTTATTAAACCAATAGAATTTTTTTTATATCGCCTTGCTGACTCACTGCAATAGCGGACTAATGACTAGTGTTGAGCAATACGATACCGCAAGTATCGGGTATCGGCCGATATTAGCTGTATCGGACTTTCGATATTGACTTTTGATATTTCCCATATATCGTATACTGGAATCGGAATTGTCACTGTCACTGTGAGTGTCCGTCGGTCGGGTCTGTCAGGAGTCAGCGGCACTTACCTGGCAGAAGATCTCCGGTGGTCACGGCCTGGACTGGTTGATGGCCGCCATCATCTTTCCCCGGCGGTCACATGCAGTTTCTCGCGATAACTGCAGTGACTGCTGGGTAATCCCGGCCGTAAAGCAGTCAGTCCGATGACGTCAAAGCGGGAAAGCAGGTAATCAGCTGTGCTGCGCCGGGATGACAGCCTCTGCCTGTCATTCCGATGTAGCAGAGCTGGATCGTCGTGGGACAGTCGTTACTATGGACTGCGTCGGACAGGTGGTATACTGTTGGTTTGTTTTTTTCCTTTTTTTACAGGAGATCGATGGCGTCGCAGGAATGAGAGTATAATAAAAGAAATGAAAACTGTGTTGTCTCTTTTATTTCATTAAAATACTTTTTTCTTGCTGTGTCTTTTTTTATATACATTTAAAAACTTTGGGATTAATAATGGATCGGTGTCTTATTGACACCTCTCCATTATTAACCGGGCTTATTGTCACCGTGCAATCAACGGTGACATTAACCCCTTATTACCCCACTTGCCACCGCTACAGGGCAGTGGGAAGAGCCGGGTAAAGTGCCACAATTGGCACATCTTTTGATGCGCTAAATGTGGGGCTGCTGTAGCCTGGTATTATCAGGCTGTTGAGGGCCAAAATCCATGAGCCTTGACAGTCTTTTAATACCAGGCCGCAGCAGTCTGCATTTTACTTGGCTGGTTAACAAAAATAGGGGGACCCCTACGCCGTTTTTTTTTTCGAGTGGATCCCCTATTTTTGTTAACCAGCCAAGCTAAGCAGACTGCTGTGGCCTGGTATTATCAGGCTGGCAAGATCCATGGACATTGGCTCATTACCAGCCTGAAAAACCAGGCCTCAGCAGTCTGCTTCATCTGGCTGGTTAACAAAAATAGGGGGGACCCCACGCCAATTTTTTTCGAGGGGATCCCCTATTTTTGTTAACCAGCCAAGATATGCAGACTGCTGTGGCCTGGTATTATCAGGCTGGCAAGGTCCATGGATCTTGGCTCCTTAACAGCCTGAAAAACCAGGCCTCAGCAGTCTGCTTCATCTGGCTGGTTAACAAAAATAGGGGGACCCCACGAAAAATTTTTTCGAGGGGATCCCCTATTTTTGTTAACCAGCCAAGATATGCAGACTGCTGTGGCCTGGTATTATCAGGCTGGCAAGGTCCATGGATCTTGGCTCCTTAACAGCCTGAAAAACCAGGCCTCAGCAGTCTGCTTCATCTGGCTGGTTAACAAAAATAGGGGGACCCCACGCCAATTTTTTTGAGGGGATCCCTATTTTTGTTAACCAGCCAAGATATGCAGACTGCTGTGGCCTGGTATTATCAGGCTGGCAAGGTCCATGGATCTTGGCTCCTTAACAGCCTGAAAAACCAGGCCTCAGCAGTCTGCTTCATCTGGCTGGTTAACAAAAATAGGGGGGACCCCACGCCAATTTTTTTCGACGGGATCCCCTATTTTTGTTAACCAGCAAAGATAAGCAGACTGCTGTGGCCTGGTATTATCAGGCTGGCAAGCAGGGTCGGACTGAGCCACCGGGACACCGGAGAAACCTCTGTTGGGCCCCAGCTCCTGCGTGGTGGGCCCTGATTTGAAAAGATAGGTCTCGGGGCAGAGGGGGCGGTGGCCCCGGGCCCCGCGCTCTGAGGGGGCCCACCCGGAGCTACGCTACAGTAACTGTATCGGCGTGCACAGCACGCCGATACAGTTACATTCTGCGGCAGAGCAGGGAGAATCACTCTCCCTGCTCTGCTGCCCGGAAGCTATGGGGCCTGAACAGGCGGTGGGGGGGCCCGGTGCCAGCAGTGGGCCCCCCAACCGTCATCGGAGGGTCAGCTGTATCGGCATGGGTACGGTTGGGGCGAGGATATGGGTGTGATTAGCTGTGAAATGGGTGTGGTCGGGGCGTGGCTTAAAATTTGCAGCGGCGCGCAACACGCGCCGCAGCCTTTAACCCTCTTTCCTATCTTCAAAATTTGGGAGGTATGCTGTATGACCTCGCTACAACTTCTGGCCATGCTCCTGATGAGCGCGACGGATGGTCTCCTGAGGGATCTCCTCCCACACCTGGACTAAAGCATCCACCATCTCCTGGACAGTCTGTGGTGCAACGTGGCATGGCCTAATAATTTTTCTCTGGTGGGCCCAAGGTACTCCAGTCCGACGCTGCTGGCAAGGTCCATGGATATTGGCTCCTTAACAGCCTTAAATACCATGCCTCAGCAGCAGGGGCATACATAGAAATCATGGGGCCCCATAGCAAAAGTCTGAATGGGCCCCCCCAAAAAAAAAAAAAAACAGAGCCATTGTAAATGTAAAGTGCCAGCACAGTGAGGGGACACATTAAACAAAAAAATGTATTATGCCCCCATAGATTGTGCCCCCATAGTTGCTCCATAGATCATGCCCCCATAGATTGTGCCCCCATAGATGCTCCATAGTATAGGCCCTTATGCTGCCGCAGCTGCTGCACCAAAAAAAGAAAAGACATACTCAGCTCTCGTCGCTGGGGGCCAGGTGCCCGTGTCCTGAGCAGGGGGTAACACCAGGTGCCGATGTCACCGCTCGCTCAGGGCCTCGGCACCTGAGATATTTACCTGTCCTCTCTCCACTGCTGAGCGCCGCTGTCTTCGGGGTCCTCCAGAAGTGAATGATCAGGCAGAGGGCGCGGCACACACTAACGACGTCATCGCGCCCTCTGACCTGAACATTGCAGCAAGAGGACGCGAGCAACGGTGGAACGGGACAGGTAAATATCCCTTATACTCACCTTCCACCGGCGCGGTCTCTGCAGCCCTTGCTCTTCTCCCGCGGTCTCCGCCGCCAGTGTTCAGCGGTCACGCAGGACCGCTCATTAAAGTCATGAATATGTGCATATTCATGACTGTAATGAGCGGTACCACCTGACCGCTGAACACAGGCGTCGGAGACCGTGGGAGAAGAGAAGGGGCTGCAGAGACCGCACCAGGAGGGGTGAGTATATAGAAGAGCTGCGCTCCCCCTCCCCCGCCGACCCCCTGGTAGTACTGTGTCAGCACAGCTACCCGACCGTCGCGGGCCCCCTCACCTGTCCGGGCCCCATAACAGCTGCATGGTCTGCTTCATTCACGGTACGCCACTGCTTAGCAGTCTGCTTCATCAGGCTGGTTAACAAAAATAGGGGGGACCCCACGCCATTTTTTTTTTCGAAGAGAACCCCTATTTTTGTTAATCAGTTCCCTCTGACGTCACTGATTGTGTCCCTGGCTGACCTGAAGTGAAAGTGGAAAGCAATCAATTAAGCTTTCCACTTCCTCTCCTGTCAGCCAGGAGAGGAGCTCATTCATTTGGGGGTTTACTGTGAGACTGCAGCATTAGCTGCGGTCCCTGCAGTAAACATTAACCCTTTCTGAAGGATTACACCATGGGACCTGACTGTGCATGGGATAGGTAAGAATAATTTTGCTTTTTTATTTTATTTTTATTACAGGAAATGGTTTTTGCAGTAAAATAAAAGATTGTCAAAAACATGTGTCTTTAAATTTTATTAAAATGTTTTTAATTTAAAATGTGTGTGTTTTTATTTTATTTATGAAATAGGATTAATAATTGAAATTGGGCTAATTGGGCAGCTTCAATTTTAAACCCGGTTAAGGGGGCCCCTTTTAATTGCAAGGTGGTTTAACCCCCTTTTAACCCTTGCCAGCTAAGGGCAAAGGGGAAAAGAGGGAAAAAAGTGCCAGAAAGGGCGAATTAATTAAGATTTGTCTTTTTGGGGGTGTTGGGGGGGGGTTGTAGGGGGGGGGGAAAAATAATGGTTTTTGGGCATTTTATTGCCCCCCTCGGGTTTGTTGTTGGTTCGGGAAAAAAGGGCGGGGCCCAGCATTTTTTTTTAACCAAAATTTTTAATCATTATTTTAAATTAAAGCATTGGAAATTTAACATATATATATATATTTATATTTTTTTTAGTTCATACCTTTAATAGTTAAAACCCCAAATTTCCCGGGTTTTGTGAAAATGCAGAACCCCAAAATGAAATGACATTTGGTTTTAAAATTTTTGTTTAAAAAGTATTTTAAATTGTTTGATCTATTGTTTTCATAAAAAATTACATAGTCTAGGGAAAAAAATTTTTTTTTTAAAAAACCCTTTTTTAAAAATTTCACCCTTTTTTTAACCCCCACGGTGTGAAAATTTTTCACAATAAAACTGAGTAAAAGGGTTTGTGAAATCAGTATCAAACTACTGAAAAGAAAGGTTTAAAAATATGTCCAAAATGTAAATTTAAGTGGGGGTTCTGTCTTTTCACAAAAGCCCGGTTTACCCGGGAATTGAACAGGGCTATTTTAATGTAGAAGTGTAAAAAATTAAAAATATGTAAAAATATAT
>JARQOD010000001.1:675048294-675165651 GCA_033576555.1 Oophaga sylvatica | reverse complement strand
ATCCCCCGGGGTCCCAAAACCCCCTTTTAAATTTTTTCTTTACTCAGTGGTTTATGGAGTACCCGACTTTTAAATGGGGAAAAACCCCCCTTTGGGGGTTTAAAATTTTTCCGAAAACAAATCAAAGGGGAAAGGGGGTCTGTGTCTTTAAAAGGCCCCTTTTATTAACAAACCCGTTTTTGCCCCGGAGGATTTAAATTGATTTTTTTTTTTTTTTTAAAAAAAAAAAGTATTAAAAATTTTAAAATTTTAAAACTAAAAAATAAAAAATTTGAAAAAAAAAAGAATTTTTTTCGAAAACCAAAAAAAAAACGTTTTTTTAAAAAAAGGGGAAAAAAACCGGGAAAGGGTTTTAAAAAATCGGTTTTAAAGGAAAGGGGGGCGAGGGGTTTAGGAAAAACCCTTCTGGTAGAAGGGGTTTACCCGCCCCTACTTTTTTTTGGAACGGGGAAAAATTTAAAAAAGGGCCCAAAAGGGGGGAAAGGGGGACCAAAAAAAAAAAAGGGGTACCAACCCCCTCTCAGGGTTTTTAAATTTTCAATTTTGTTTAAAAAATTTTTTGTGAAAATTGTTCAAAAAGGGGGTTTCATTTGCCCCCCCCCGCCCTTAAAAAATTAAAAAAGAAGGTTTTTTTAATTTGGTTTTCCTTTTTCAAAAAAATTTCCAAAAAAATTTTTCCATTGTATTGGATAACAAAGTTCATTTAAAGGATTGGGGGGTTTAACCAAAATTAACCCCAAAAAGTTCCCCCTTACCTAAAAATTTTTAAAACTTTCCCCCTTTGAATACAAAAGGTTTAAAGTTGAAAATTTTCTCCTTTAGAGCATTTAGGAAATTAACATTCAAAACTTTCGAATTAATCCCGCAAAAGGGGGGGGTGGAAAATGGTTAAAAAAAAAAAAAATTTTTCATTCGGGAATTAAAATTAAAATTTTCCTTCCCGGGGCCCCCTTTTTGGGGTTAATTTTCGAAAAAAAAGCACCTTTTTTTTGGGGGCAAATCCAAAAAACTTTTTTTAAAATTTGCTTTAAATTTTTAACCGTTTTCGATATTCCCGGGAAAGGTTTTTTGACTGTGAGGCCCTCGGTGTGGGTCCACTTCCCTAAAATTTTCGGCGGGCCCCTACGGTGGGGGGCCCCTTTTTTTTCCCTCGGTTAAAATTTTTGGTCTCCCCGGGGGGGTAACCCCGGGCCCTCCCTCCGTGACTCCCCGCCGGGGGGGCGGTTACCCTTTTTGGGGGTTGGGGGTTCCCGTCATTCTATGAGACTGGGCGGGGGGTCAATGGCGCGGGCGGTGGATTTTGCCCCGGTTTTTTTTAAAAAAATTTTTTGGAAACATGGGCCCGGTGGGAAAGAATTTTAAAAAAAAAATTGGGTTTTGTTTTTTTTTAAAAAAAATTTTTTTAAAAAATTTCCCCCCGGTAAAACCCTTTTTTCTCAGGGCCCCTTTCCGTTTTTATTTTTTGGCAGGGGGGGGCCAGGACCATGGGGCCCTTTTATGTTCAAAAAACCCAACCCCGGGCCCCAGGAAGAGCCGGTGTGTAATCAAGTTTACCCCTTTTTTTGGGGCCCCTTTTTCCCTCCGGGTTTGGGAAAGCCCAATGCCCCCGGCCCTGAACGAACCCCAGGGGAAAACAGCCCGGGGAAACCGGGCCAGTATCTTTAAATATGTCCATAGCTGGGGCTCTGCGGGGGGACCCTGAAAGGCTGGGGAGTTTTAAACGCGTGGGGGGGGCCCTTGTGAAAGGGGCCTGGATGTGGGGGGCCCTAAAGGCTCCGGGGGCCCAAAACGGGTTCCTGACACTCGGGGGATGGGGGTTTTCGCACCGGGGGTAACATTTGGGGGAAAATTTCCCCAACCCATTGTAACCCCAAAAGTGTGGGGGGTAAGTCACCAAGTCTCCTGGCAACGGGGTCCCCCCCCGGGTTTCCTTCTGGGAGGTGATGCCCAAAGCCCAGCCGGGTCAAAAAACACTTTTTAAATAAAGTCCAGGCTCCTGGATGAACCCCCAACCACCTTTTAATTTAAAATTTCCGTACTGAAACCCCTTACGCCGGGCCCCACGGGGTTTCCCTTTACCCTTTTCTCCCCGGGTCCTTATTTGCCCGTCCTTCTCCGGGTGACTTTGCCAAGTTTTTTTTGGGTTTTCTCGCTGCCCCCCCTTTGTCGCCCCTTTTCCCGCCCCCCGCGTCTCCACTTTCCTCCGACCCGGGGTTAAAAAATTCTCCCCCACCAGCTCTCCGTCTCCACCACCCAAACTGCCAGTTTACGTTGCCCGGGTTGGGGGCGTCCCCTGGGCCCGACAGCCTGGCGGCGCTCCCCTGCGGAGGAAGCAGCCGGCTCGGGAAAACAGTTTGAATTGGGGGCCCCCGGGAAACAGCCCAGGTAGACCTGGTCCCGCCCCGGCCCTCCCCATGAGAGGTGTCGCTTCTTCTGTTCGCGACGGGGGCAGACAGGGGGATTTGGGGTGCTCCCGGTCCCAGCGTTTTTTGGCAGGAACGGGTCCTCCACTGCGACAACGTCAACCGGACACTTTAAAAAAGGGCTGGGATGCCCGCACGGACTCCTCTACAAAAAAACCGGTCCCTCACCTTCCTTTACAGACACTTCGGGTAAGAGGGTTTGGGGGCGCCGCTCCAATTTTGGTTTTAGGGCACGCCGTGGTTTCCCCACCTGGCACCCCCTGGGGGCCCCGGGGCCGGGGTCTTTAGGGGTATCCCCCCGTTCTTGAAAGCGTAGGGGGGGTTTTCCCGGGCCGGGTGCCCAACGGTGGTTCCGGGGCGATCGGGTCGTTTCCCCGTGGGGGGGGCTCGACTGCCCCAAACCCCTTCAAAATTTGCTCGTTTCCTTTAGCCATCTCTCCAAGTCACATGTGCATTACATTGGAGAGGGCCCCTCTTTGTATTTAGGCGGGACCTTGTGTTAGTTTCCGCAAAACTGAGGGGATGAGGGGGCGGAACGGAAGGCGGGGGGCCACGAATCTTACATTGCAGTCCCAAATTTAGAGTGGTGGCCATCGTTTTCGCGCCACTGATTAGTGTACACCCACGAAGAGCACCCCCTTTTCTTCTTCACCAGGGGCCTCGTCGTGACGCAGATATGGCGGAAAAATGGAAATACTTTCTCTCATGATTTTAAAAATTTCAACCCCACAAAACCGTTAAATTCCCGGGCACACAGGACCCCGGTTTTTTAAAAGGAGCTACAAACCCTGTTCGGACCCCAAAATTGAGTCGCACAGACCCAAAAGGTTTTTGGGGGTTTACTCGGCACCGACCCGTCGATTCTAGGGGGGTATGTCAGGGCCCTTTCCCCCGGCAATTGAATCAGGCCCTATTTTACAATTTTAAAGTGTAAAAACTATAAAATAAAATGATATAAAAAAAATTAAGTCAAATGACATTATATATTTTATATTTAAAATTTTATATATATATAATATTTTTCTATGTGTGTTTTTATTTTGTGTTTAAAAACGAAAGAAAAGGGTTTTTTTTTTTTTCGTTTATTTTTTTTCCCCCCATGACTTAGGGGGGTTTTTCCCGGGTTCAAATCGGATATCGACGATTTTTGTGATATCGGCGAACCATCCGATCCGTTTATTTTTAGTTTTAACGAGCATTATCGTAAACAAAATTTCCTTGGGTATTTTGTTTCCCCTTTGCAAAAAATTTTTTATAAACAAACATCCGTCACCCCCGTTTTTTTTCATTTTGCCAAAGGTCACAAAAATCTGACAAATCCCCCGGGCCCGCCCAATTTAGGGGCATAAATTTGATTTTTATTTTGCCCCCCCCTCTCAATCCCGCTTGATCGTATACTAACCCTTTTTGTTGATCCACATATCACGACGGGGAAAGACCCCCCGTTTTTTTTAAAGAAAAATTGAAGGAAATTTGCCGTTTCCCACCAATTGCCCCACTAGAAATTTTTAGACGTAAATATCTGTATCCTTTTTAAATCATAACAGGGGCCATTATGGCCACTAAAAATTTTTTTTCACAAAAAAACCTTCCCCACGTTTTTCGACTCCCTTAAAAACAATTTTTTTATCGATTCGATGTCTTAGTCTTATATCGTAGCTTCTTCCTGTTCGCAGATCAATTTTACCAGCAGGGGAATGGCACCCCCGAAAGGGGTCTAATATGGGTTTTTCCTTTGTAAAATTTTTATCAAATTTGGGGCAAAATTTTTCGAAAAATTTTTCCAGCAAAGGGTTCGGAAAAACTTGTGATCTTTTTTAAGGAAAGGGGGGCCAAAATTTTTTTTGGCTCAAACTGCATTCCGAACTTTTTTTCCCCCCGCTTTAAAAAAAAAAGGTTTTGGCCCTTTTTTTTAAAAAAGGGACGATATTTTTTAAAACTGCCCAAAAAAAAACGCCGGCCTTTTTTGCTTGCCTTCCCCAATTGAAAAAAGTTTTCCCCAAAAAACCAATTTTTTGTCCGAAGCCCCCTCAAAAAAGGGGAACCTTTGGGCCAAAAATTTTTACAAAAGTTTTTAAGGGGGGCAAAAGGGGAAAAATTTTAAAACCCCAAAATTAAAACAATAATTTGACCCCTCCTTTTTTTTTTTTTTTGATTTAAAAAAAACCGGCCCTTTTTTAACTTAAACCCCTTTTTTTTTTAAGGGGTTTCCTTTTTCATAAAATTTTAAAGGGTTATTTGGGGGAAAATTGGCCCCAAAAACGGAGGGAAAGGGCCCGGGGAAAAAGGGGCACCCTTGGCCTTACAGTGTTTTAAAAACAGGGGTAAATTTGATTAGGTTGGAGATTTTGGAAGGATTAAATTTTGTTTTTTTCTTTTGGAACATTTTGGGCCATTCTTTGGTTGTGGGGAGAAAAAATTTTTAGGACCGTTCCCGGGGCCCCCTTAAAAGGGAAAAAGGGGGGGGGGGTGGTTCCCGTTTTAAAGGGGGAATCTGGCCCCCGGGGGGGGTTTTTTTTCCCCCTTTTTCCCCCCTTAAAATTTTTGGGGGGCCGGGAAAATTTTGGGGAAATTTTCCGGACCCCAGGTTTCTTTTGGGGCCAAATGGAGCGCCGGGACTTTAAAAATTTTTTCCCTTTTTGAGTGAGGGGAACCATTGGGCCGGTCTTTCCCCGCGGGGCCCCTTTTCAAGAAGGCCGGGGAAAAGGGGTTTTTTTTTTTGGGGTTTTTTTTTTTGGGAGGTTTGTGTGTTTTAAAAAAGGGAGATTGGGCCCCTTTTTAAAAAAATTTTAAAATTTTGGGTTTTGGGGGGGGGTTTTTCCGTGGAAAAGGGGGCCAGAAAACCATTGGTTTTGTTGCTGGTCAGGGGGGGGCCTTTGGGCCCCGTTAGGATAACCGGTTTGGGGAAAAGGATTCGGGCCCGGGAAAGGCGTGATTCGTTTTCTTTTAAAAAACCCGTCCGTTCTTGTTCCTTTCGTTAACCGGACCTGGGTCCCGGCCAGAATTTTTCCGGGCCGTGAAACCGGGCCCACCAAACACCCCGGGTTTTTTTTCCCCGGGAATATTTTAACATCCCAAACCGGGCACTCCTTTAAAAGCGGCCTGGGGAAATAACAGAGTTGAAATTTTTTTGCCCACAGCGCTTTTCCTTTATTTTGGGGGGGACTCTGGGGGAAAAACAGATTTTCCGCTTTTTGCCCCATTTTACTGAAAGCAGGCTCCGCCTGCACGGGGGGCCCCCGGGTGCGAACGCAACTCTCCAAAACATTTTTTTTGGTGCTTTTCCGCAGCCCAAAAAACAGAAGTGTTTTTTAACCTGTCCTTGCCCTTTTTGCAGTTTAACAAAAATATTTTCCAGCGGAAATATCAAGGATTGATCACGTACCAAACCCCCGGGAGGAGACGACAGAATTAAACAATTTAAAAAAAAACCAGGGGGGCCCTTTTGGTTTTTAAAACGGCAGACTTTAAAAACCCCCCTTGGGGTTTAAAAATTAGGGAGACGAAGTTTCCTTTTAGGTTTTTTTGGGATAAATTTGAAAATGGTTTTTTTCACAATTGAATCATGATAAATACCATTTAATTTTTTGTTTTTTTTTTTTTTCCCTTTTCAGATAACTTAATAAGGCCCGGGTTTTTTGATTTTGCCTATTGTCAAATATTCAACCCCCGCCCTTTTCCCCTGCACTCCCCCCCCCCCCCCCCCCCCCACCAAAATAATGAAACCGAAAACACTAACCTTTATTTCTAGCGTATTCGGCCCCGCCCGTGTTTTCCCAAAACCCCAAAGCCTGGAACCCTATCAATTAGTTCAGCGCTACTGGGCAAAAGGGGCACATTTTTGTTTCTCCCCGATAAATTTAAACCCTTTGGGGGCCCAAGATTAAATTTACGGCATTATGGGCCCCACGAAACCCGGGCACATGACACCAAAATTTCGACGGCCCTTTAAAAGGGGACCTTTGGGGAAAAACCCGGGGACACGCACCCCCCCCGGGAAAACACCAAAGCACCTTTTCTCTCGCAAACCCAAAGCTTTTTTTTCAGGCAAACGCGTAAGATTTTATAGCCGTCAGGCCCGCCCATTACTAACTTCGGGGGCCTTTAGCAAAAAAAATTTAAAAACCAAATTTTTTGGAAAAGGAGACACATTTTTGCCGGGGGTGGGGGAACCTGGGGATTTATTACAAGGATTTTTGGGTTTTAGGTTTTTTCAACCAAAAAAAACATAAAGCAAAAATTGGTTTTTAAAAAAAAATCTTGTTAGCATTTGTAATAAATGAAATTTTTAAAAAAATTTTTAGAATTAAAAAAAAGGGTTTATTAAAAAAGTTTTTGGGTTTAAGAAAGAAAATTAAAAAATTAAAATTACTTGATTTTTAAAAATTTTAAGTTTTTAAAAATTTTTTTAAAATGCAAAATTTTTTTAAAATAAAATTTTAGGTTTTTTTCCCCTATTAAAAAAAAACTTGGGGGAAAAAAGGGAAGTATTTTTAGTTGTATAAAAGGTTTTTTTTTTTTAAAGCAAGGGGAAAGGAAAGGAAAACTTAATAAAGTTTGGAGTTTTAATTGTTCTTAAAAAAAAACCCTTTAAAATTTTTTTTTAGAAAATTTTTTTTTTTTTGGGGGTTAAAAAAAAGAAATGTTTTTTTGGGGACAAGGAATGGGGGAACGGGGTTTTAATGTTTGGGGGATTTTTTATAATGCCAAACTTAAACAATTTTAAAAAGGGGGGGTTTTTTAAAAAAACAAAAAACTCCCCCTTTTTTTGTCCCTAAAAACATTTTTTTACAAAGGGCCTGAAAGACATGGGAAAATTCAAATATTTCCCTTAAAGGGGCTTCCCCTTTTTTGGTTTTTACAGGAGTTTTTTCCGGGTCAAACCCACAAGAAAGAAGGGGGGAAAATAAAATTTATTATTAAAAAAAACCTCCCGGGTTTCAAAGGGGTTTTTTAACCCCCCAGGGAAAAATTT
This sequence comes from Oophaga sylvatica, assembly GCA_033576555.1. Lineage (NCBI taxonomy): Eukaryota > Metazoa > Chordata > Amphibia > Anura > Dendrobatidae > Oophaga > Oophaga sylvatica. The sequence goes on along the minus strand of JARQOD010000001.1, from coordinate 675,158,253 downwards.
GGTTTTGCAAAATGGGCTTTTTTTCCCAAATTAATTCCCCCTTTTGAGTCGAACTCCCCCTACACCAAATACCCCTTTTTTTATCCCCGGGGGCCCCCCCCTTTTGGGGGTAAACCCCGGGGGCCCCCCCAATCCCCTTTAAGGTGGGGGGCCCCCCGCCTCAACAAGGGAATAGGGGGGGTGCCAGCCCGGCCCCAAAAGGGCCCCCCACTACCCCCGGAAAAAAAAACCTTCCCCCGTGGTTTTTCTCCAAAGTTTTTTGAAAAGGCATTCATGGGGGGGAATTCAGTGGGGGGAAAAACATGGAGAAAAAATGGCCCCCAAAAAGGAAAAAAACCCATTTAAATAGATAAAAGGGAAAATAAATGGACTTAAAGGGGCCCCCTTATTAAATCTGGGCCATATTATAAAAAATTTTGGGTTTTAAATTTGGGCTTTTTGGGGTTTTTTCCCTTTCCTTTGGGGGTCATTTAACAATTGGGGGTTTTTTTTGGGGGGTTTCATGGGCCCCTTTTTTTGGGGATAAAAAAGCCATATGGGTTTTTTAGATTAGGACCCTTTTTTTTTGAGCAAAAAAATTTTTTTTATTTTGTATGGCAAAATTTTCTTATTCGAAGGCGCACTTTTTGGCCCTTTAAAAGGGGAGGAAAATTCGTTTTTAGTTGTTAAAAAAAAATAAATTACCCGAAGAAAAAAAATAAAATTTATATCATATTTTTTTACCAAAAAATTTTTATTTTTGGGGTAGGACTTTTTAGCCCAGAAAATGGAACCCCACCCCCCCCTTTAGCCCCTTTCCCCCCTTTTTTTTACAAAAATAATTTAAATAAATTAAAGCTAATAAAATGGGCCCGGGTTAAAACATTGGTTTTTTCCTCCCCTTTTGGTTTTTTTCCCCTTTTTTTTTTTCAAATTTTCATAAACCCCCCTTTTTTTTTTTTACCAACTTTTTGGGGGGGCAGAAAACCCATGAAAAAAAAAAAAATACCCCTTTTCCCGTTTTGTGGGGGGAGTTTTTCACAAGGGCCCCCGGGGTTTTTAAACGGAGGTTTGCCTGAAGAAAATTTGGGGATTGGGGCGGGGTATGACTATTTTAAAAAATTTTTTCGGGGGACAAAACGGGTTTACCCAGAACCTTTTCCCCCGAGGTGTTCGTGCGAAACCTGTAACAAAAAAATTTTTTCCCTTTTTTTTTGTGCTTTTTTTTTTCTCAAAGTTTTTTGGGTCCCTGGGGGCCCCCCATTTTTAGCCCCTTAGGGATTTTTTTTCCAGTTTTTTTTCTGGGTTTTTTTTGTTACCAAGAAAAAATTTTTTTAAATCTTATTTAGGGTTTTTTAAAAAGTGGATTTTTTCAGGGGTTTTTTTTGGATTTAGTAAATATTCCACCTTTTTTTTTGTTTTTGGGGCCCCCAATTCTTTTTAAAAATTTTTTTTTTTTTTAAAAGCCTTTTGTTTGGGGCCCAACTTGGGGTTTTTTTTCCGGGGCTAGTTTTAAAATTTTTTAAATTTTTAGGTGTGGGGGTTCCCAAATGGAACCCCCCCAGGCTGGTTTTGTATTTTTAAATTTAAATTCCCTTTCTGGGTTTTTTTTTTTTGTGATTACTTTGAAAAAAAAATTACCCCCAAATTTTTAAATTTTGGCCCCAAAAGGGAAAAAAATTTTTGAAAGAAAAAAAAGGGTTTTTGTCGATTTGTCAGAGATATTTTTCTGTTTGTTTGAAATTTTTTTTTTTTTTTCCCTCTGTTTCTCTGGTGCTGGGGGGGATTTTTCTCTAAAATGGAGTTTGCACAGTTTTTGGGGCCCGTGGATCAGCTTGCCACGGGGGTTTTTTGAGTTTTGCTCCCAAAAATTTTTCTGGGGTTCCTGTTGTGGGGGGCCCCGGGGTTTTTCCGGGCCGATTTTTTTTTTGGGGGGGGTGGGCAAAATTTTTAAAATTTTTAAAAATAATTGTAAATTTTTTTTGCCTTAAAATCTAAGTCCTAGGGGAAAAAAAGCGCAAAAAGGGGTTCCCCAAAATTTTTTTTCTCTCCCTGCCCCGGCGATCCTCAGGGTTGGGCTTTTTCCCTGACACCTGGGGAACCCCTTTTTTTTTTGATGTTGAAAAATTTTTCGGTTTGGGGTTTTTGTACGATGAGCCCAATGTCACGATCAAGCTGAAAAAAAGATTGGGGGTTAAAAAAAGGGGGTTTATGACGCTGAGTTATATGTCAGAGATTCCGTAGGGGGGGCCGGGGGGGCCAAGTGGGGGAAAAACGACGCTTTGGGCGGCCCTTTTTTGGGGAAAGGGGGGGGTCGATAATGTAAAAAGGGGGGGTTTTTTGGGGGGGTTCCCTGGCCCCCCTTTGGGGGTTTTTTTGATTCTATTCATTAAAAAATTCAAAAATTTTTAGCGTTTTTTTTGGTGGAGAAGTAAAAATGGAATAGTTTGCCCCTTTTTAACCCGCTTTTGAACCATGCGTGTGATAGAGGGGGGGTCTGGGGCCCAGGTCATGAGTTTTTTTAAAACGGGAATGGGTTTTTTGGTTTTTAAATTTTTGGGGATTTCCCCCCATGCTATTTCCCTTGGCCCCCCGGGGGAAGAGTTTTTTTCGCTCATTTCAAGGGTTTGTGTTCAACAAAAATTTTTTTTTAAATTTTTACTTTGATATGCCTCTGGCCTCATTTTTCTGCTCAGGCTTTTGTTGATTCTGGAGCAGGCTATTAACCCCCTGGATTATTATTTTGCTAAAAAATTTTTTGGGGGGTTTTCCCCCTTTTTTTCCCCAAAAAAAGTCTTTTCCCCCCCCCGGGGGGTTTTTTTTAAAACCCCCTTTTGGGTTAAATTTTAAAACCCCCGTTTTTCTAAACAGGTGATAAAAGGTTGAACCGATCTCAAGAGTGCTGCAAATTTTGGTTCTGTATAATCTGCATGAAATTATCGTACGGGGGTTTCCCCTTTTTTTCCGTCTTTTTCCCCCCCTTTTTGGGTTGGAAATTGTGTCTTAACCAGTTGGGGCTCCCCAAATTTTTTAATTTTCCAAACTCCTTTTTTTTTCTCCCCTTTCCCCCCCGGCTCGGGGTGTTCCGCCCCTTTTTTATTGTTTTTTAAAAAAATTTGCGAAAGTAAATCTGCCCCTTCCCCCCCCCATGGGGGCTAGGGGCTGCGCAAAATTAAATTTTTTGCCGGGTAGTAAATTTCCAAATTCCCCCTTTTTTAAAAATTTTTACCTGAACTTTGGGTGCTTTTGGGCTTATATAAAGGGGCATTGGGGGGAAGGGGGGCTTTTAGCCCCTCCTCTTCACCCTTAGGTCCCGGGTTTTTTTTTTTTGGGGGCCCAAAAAAGGGTTTCCTTTAAAGGGCCCCTGTTTTGATTATCGTTTTTTTAAAAAATATTACTTTTAAAAAATTTAATACCCGTTCCCCTTTTTTTCTGACCTGTTTTCCGGGGGGAAAAACGCTATTTTTGGGTTTCCCCAAAACTTGACCTCAGGGGGGCATAAAAACCCTTTAAAACGCTTTAAAGGGGAGGGGGTAAAGGAAGAGGGGAAAATTTAAAAACCCCCCGGGGGGGGTTTTTTTTGGGATTTGGGGATCCCCTTTGGGGTCACTAATGTTTCCCTTTTGGGGTTTTTCCAAACCCCCTTTATAAAAAAAAATTTTTTTAGGGTTTTTTTGGAAAAAATTTTTTATTTTTTATTTATGATATTTTGGGTTTTTTCAAAAAAGACGGGGGCCCCAGGAAAAAATGTTCAATTTTTCCAATTTTGAGAGAGAATCTCTTAGTAAAAGGGGCAAAGGCTTTTTGGCGAAAAGGGGTCTCATTTCGGGGGGTTCATTTTGTCCCCATCTTTTTTTGAAAGGGAAACCCGGGGCGGGGTTTAGGCCCTGGTTTGGGGCCCAAACCCACTTCTTTAAAAGGGGCCCCTTTAAGATTTTTGGGGTTTTTTCCAATTTTTTCGAAAAATTTTTTTGGGAAATTTTTGGTTAAATTTTTAAACCTTTTACGTTTTGGGCCAAAAAGGGTTCGGGGGTGGGGGAATTGGCCTCTGGGGGCCCTCTTGCATTTCAGGGGAATTTTTAACAGGGTTACTTTGCTCCGTTCAAAAGGGGCCCCGAGTTTCCTGCCTTTTTTGGGGGGTTGATCCTTAAAGGGGGGGCGGTCCCTTTTTTTCCCCCAAAAGTCCAGAGACCTCAAAAAGCCCCTTGCCCCTTTTTCTCTCAAAATTTTTTTACTGAAAAATTATGACGTGGGAATCGGATTTTTTGGCCATAATGGCTTTTGAAAGGGAATTTGGGGGAAGAAAACATCGGGGGTGGCCCCTACTACCTAAAAATTGGTTTATCGGAAAATCCCCCAAGCGACTCAATCCTAGACGGCCCCAGGGGCCTTGTTTTCACACGTTTTAATTTTGGGGGTTTCCCTTTTTTCTTCCGGCACTAAAAATTTTTTAAGGGGACCCCCTTCGGGAGCTTTTGGGATCTCCTTTTTTAACTGCCTTCGTTTTTTTAAAAGAGGGTTAGTTCTTCCCGCCATCCCCCCAATTTTTGGATTGTCTGGAGGGGTGTCAGGGGGGAGGGGCCCGCCCCTTTGGAAAATTTTTTCCCGGGGCCAGGGAAAAAAGGTGGGTTGAATTCTTGTTCCGCTTGGGGCTGGCATCCGGAATTTTTGGTACCAAGATTTGGGGTTAGTCGGTCCTTTTGGTGGCCTACCTTGTCTGGATGTCGGGGATTTTGTGCAGCCCCCCTGCGGGACTTGCCTCGCTCCAAGCTTGCTCTCGCCTAGTGGTTTGTTATGCCATTGCCTGTGCCCAAGGACCATGGACCCAAATCTCTATGGATTTCTTTTCCGACCTTCCTGTTTCTAAAAGGAAAGACCCGCCATCTGGGTGTTTGTGTATTTTCCAAGTGAAATCTTGTCCATTACCTAATTGCCTTCCTCCTCGAATGGTGCCGTTGTTCCTTCAGCACGGTTCTTTCACGGCATTCCTGAGAACATGTGTCAAAGGGAGGAGTCCAGTTTGTTTCCAATTTTGGAGGACTTTTTGTTCAAACGGGGTTTTTCAATTGTCTTTTCTCCTCGGCATTTCATCCTCAGACCAATCGTCAAATGAGAAAAACAAACCGAATTGGAGACTTATCTAAGATGCTTTGTGTCTGCTGATCGGGACTGGGTTCTTTTTTGCCTTTGGCTGATTTCTCTTAATAAAGGGCTAGTCGCCATTTTGATTTCCGTTTTTCGAAATTTTGGGTTTCACCCTCGATTTTTTCGGAAGACGGAGGCTTTGTCTGTCCGGGTGTTGACTCTGTTGGAAGGTATGCAACTTTTTGGGACCAAGTAGTGGAGAGGTTGTCCTCTTCAGGAGAGGGCCCAGCTTTGCTACCGGGCATAAGATGGTCCTCGGTTTGAAGTGGGGGATTGGGTCTGGTTTCCTCAAAAATATCCTATGAGAGTACACTCCTAAATTTAAGCCTAGGTTCATTGGACCTTATAAATCATGGAGATTTAATCCTTTTCTTTTCGTTTGTTTTCAGGGACTTTTAAAGATCCATAAGGTTCCACAAGTCCTTGTTGAAGATTTTTGAGCCAGTGGTTCCTGCTGCTGTGCTCCTGACACTGTTTTGTTGAGGCAATCTGGAGTTGTGGTTGAGAAAATATTGGTTCCGTTTTTCTAGACGGAAACTCCAGTATTTGGTTAAGTGGGAGGTTTGGTCAGGAAGACAATTCTTGGGGGTTTGCTTCGGACATCCATGCAGGAACTCATCCCGCGTCCATGGGCTCATCCTGACGACCTGGTTGCTCAAATGAGGGTTCGGTGACCCCTCCTCAAGGGGGGGGTACTGTTTGAAGGGCTTGAGAGAGTTTGAGCAGAGGTCCCCCTGGGGTTTCAGCGGTACTGTCTGTCCATGAAGATTTGAAGATTGGAGGATTGGGAAAACAGGTGTTCTGACTGGTCTTATATAAGGGATCACCTTCCCTTTGGGTTGCCGGTGATCAATTGTTCGGTTTATCTAATTCTTTTCCTGTACCTGCTGTTTTCGGTCCATCTCCTGCTAACAGATAAGACATTTTTTCTTTTTGTTTTTGGCTTGATTTTTGATTTTGGTCCCGCATTCTGTGGGGGCCTTCAGGGCCCCCCGGGGGTTTTTCCCTCTCATTTAGTTCAGGGCCCGGATGTTTTACTTTTGCTTTTCCAGTTTTTTCAGTGGCTGCTGTTTTGATTTGTTACACCAGAAACTAATTTAGGTGGTAAAAGGTTGTGTGTCTCAGTGTTTTTGAAATTGGGGTTGGTGCTTTTCAGGGTTTTTGGGATTGCAGTAAGTACCCTCCTACCTTTTCTATTTAGTTAGTTTGGGCCCCAACGTTTGCTCATACTATTTCTGTCTGGTCAGATTTCTTCTTTTAAAACCCCCATTACATTTTTGGGGGTTTCTATTATCTTTGGGTTCTGCTCCGGGGCAGATATTTCCTATATCTTCTTGGTTAGTTAGTTTCTCGGCTGTGACGAGGCGTTAGGACCAAGTAGGAACGCCCACGGCTGCCCCTTTGTTGTTGTGGTTAGTCAGGGTACTTCAATCCATAGATTCCAATGCTCTGGTTATTGCTTTTTTTGCCGCACTCCTCAACCGAAAAAACAACAAGTACTGCTATGGGGTCATGATCAGGGGGGCCCTTAAACCCGGGAAACCCACCCACACCTGGCGCAAACTTTAACTGTATCTGTATCCTGGGTGGTTTCAGACTGAGCGCCACTCCCTGCCTCTGCCACAGGGAGCTGTTCCCCTCGACAGCGTCCTCTGCCAGGCGGGCGTCGCCCCCCCCTTCCCGCGCTCAGCGGCCTCCTTCCGTCCTGTTGGGGCCCCGCGCTCCTTCCCTGCTTCTGGACTTAGGGCGCGCGCCCGCGCGCTCCCCCGCTCTTAAAGGGGCCGCGCGCATCTTTCAAAAAGGTCCCCGGCCAATGCGGAGGACTCCACCCTATATAAAGTACTTCCTCCTTAATGGAGGTGCCCGAGCAATGTTGTTGTTGCACTGTTTAACTCTGCTTCAGCCCTCAGGTCCGTTACCAGTTACCTGCCTGTTTCCTGCCAGTTTCCTGTCTGCTACCTACCCGCAAGCCTGCCTGGAGGTTCGGCCGTCACATGCGGTGACCATCGGCAATTCCAGAGACTCTCGCCTGCTCACTTGGGGGCGCTCATCTGCCATCTGCCTGCAAGCCTACCTGGAGGTTCGGCCATCACCTGCGGTGTCCATTGGCTATTCCAGACTCTCGCCTGCTCACTTGGGGGCGCTCATCTGCCATCTGCCTGCAAGCCTACCTGGAGGTTCGGCCATCACCTGCGGTGTCCATCGGCTATTCCAGGGACTCTCGCCTGCTCACTTGGGGGCGCTCATCTGTCATCTGCCTGCTAGCCTACCGGGAGGCTCCACCATCTCAGGTCGTATATACCTGTCCATTCAGAGACTGCCCCGGTCCCTTGCCTGCCTGTTTATCCAGAGACTGCCCGGTCACTTGCCGTGACTACCTGCCTGTCTACCCAGAGACTGCCCCGGTCACTTGCCGTGACTACCTGCCTGTCTACCCAGAGACTGCCCCGGTAAACTTGCCGTGACCTCCCACCTGTCTGTCCAGAGACTGCCCCCGTCACTTGCAGTGACTTCCTATCCGTCTCCCCGGGCGCCACCCGCTCCTTTACAAGGAAAGCCTCCTTGTATAATAAAGCTCAGAGGTTCCGCCTCCCAGACCCGTTACACAGACACAGTTGAAAACAATGTGTGAACGGGGAACCATCAGCATTCTCTGAAATCATTCACCGTGTGTCTGAGCTCCAAATCTAAGAACAGCACGCCCTTTTTATTTCAGCAATTAATACTTTTATGGGTAAATGGTGTGTGTGCTTTGAGGGTCATTAAATGTATGGGGGAAGGGGATTGTGAGTGATCAAACTGTGGTTTTTGCTGTAGGGACCACCAGACTGTATGTGGAAGGGATTACTTTGGGTGCCATTATTCTGTGTTGGGAACAGAGTAGGGGCCATGATACAGTGTTAGGGTCACTGGAGATATTAAAGTGTGTGCATGGGTAGGGACTGTGGGGTCATCACTGTGTGTGGGCACTGAATGGGAATCATGGTGTGTATGTGGATGGTACTGTTGAGGAATTAACTGTGAGGGTATCATGTGTTTGTGGGAAAAATGTGTTGGTATCATACTTTGTGGTGGCCATTAATGGGTTATCGTAGTGGGTGAGAGCACTAACGGGGTTCAATAGGGGAAAATTACTTTGTAAGTGCTACATGTTTCTCTCCCTGCCTTTAAGATCTGAGAGATACAGCCTTCTGTGACTGCACCTATGTGCTGTGACCCCACTGATATTTTTAGTTTGGTAAGGGGAAACCCCAATTAAGATATCCGCTAGGCTTTTCTCCCCCAGACATGGATTACAGCATATGACAGAACGATGGACAGTTGAGGTATATTGTTGTTTTTTATTTTTGTTTTATTACAGGAGAACAAGGGCTTTGGTGGAATTAGGCGTCAGGTGAGTATAACTGTGCTTGTTATTTTTAAATAAAAAAGTAAGCATTGTTTTGTTTTATTTATAATAAAGGATTTTAATTTCATATGTATACGGAGGTGCTGGGGCTAATGTATACACAGGTACTGGTGTATATACGGCTGCTTGTGTATACACAGGTACTGGGGCTGGTGATGTATATACAGGTGCTGGTGGCAGATGTATATACAGGGGCTGGTGTATATACAGGTGCTGGTGGATATACAGTTGCTGGGGCTGTGTATATACAGGTGCTGGGGCTGGTGTATATACAGTACCTGTATATACATCAGCCCCAGCACCTGTATATACACCAGCCCCAGCCCAGCACCTGTACATACTCCAGCCCCAGCCCAGCACCTGTATACACACAGCCCCAACCCAGCACCTGTATACACACCAGCCCCAGCCCAGCACCTGTATACAGACCAGCCCCAGCCCAGCACCTGTATACACATCAGCCCCAGCCCAGAACCTGTACATACTCTAGCCCCAGCCCAGCACCTGTATACACACCAGCCCCAGCCCAACACCTGTATACACACCAGCCCCAACCCAGCACCTGTATACACACCAGCCCCAGCCCAGCACCTGTATACACACCAGCCACAGCCCAGCACCTGTATACAGACCAGCCCCAGCCCAGCACCTGTATAGAGACCAGCCCCAGCCCAGCACCTGTATACACACCAGCCCCAGCCCAGCACCTGTATATTTACCAGCCTCAGCCCAGCACCTGTATACACACCAGCCCAGCACCTGTAAACAGACCAGCCCCAGCCCAGCACCTGTATACACATCAGTCCCAGCCCAGCACCTGTACATACTCCAGCCCCAGCCCAGCACCTAAATACACACCATCCCCAGCCCAACACCTGTATACACACCAGCCCCAGCCCAGCACCTGTATACACACCAGCCCCAGCCCAGCACCTGTATACACACCAGCCAAAGCCCAGCACCTGTATACACACCAGCCCCAGCCCAGCACCTGTATACACACCAGCCCCAGCCCCTGTATATTTACCAGCCCCAGCCCAGCACCTGTATATACACCAGCCCAGCACATGTATACACAACAGCCCAGCACCTGTATACACAACAGCCCCAGCCCAGCACCTGTATACACACCAGCCACAACCCAGCACCTGTATACACACCAGCCCCCGCCCAGCACCGGTATATACATCACTAGCCACAGCACAACACCTGTATATACATCACCAGCCACACCACAGCACCTGTATATACATCACCAGCCACAACCCAGCCCCTGTATATAAATCATCAGTCCAGGCCCCCTCAGCCCCTGTAAATACATCATCACTCATCAGCCCAGGCCTCCCCAGCCCCTGTATATAGATCATGATTCACCAGCCCAGGCCCCCCAGGCCCTGTATATACATCATTAGATCAGTCAGGCCTCCCCAGCCCCTGTATATACATCATCAGACCAGGCAGGCCCCCAGCCCCTGTATATACATCATCAGCCCAAGCAGGCCCCTCCAGCCCCTGTATGTACATCATCAGCCCAGTCAGGCCCCCCAGCCCCTATATATACATCATCATTCCAGTCAGGCCCCCCCCAGCCCCTGTATATCTTGAAAAACCTCCATAGTAAGGGGAAGAGGAGAGAAAGAGCCAGCAAATGACACAGTGCAGCCGCTGTCTGAGGAGAACCTAGAGAGACCCTTTATTTTGAGGCAGAAAGAGATAGTGGGGATGAGTTGGTGTTATACACTGTCAAATGCTGCAGAGAGATCCAAAATAATTAGCAGGGAGTACTGGCCATTACATTGCGCTGATAGAATATCCTTAGAGACTTTAGTAAGGGCAGCTTCTGTAGAGGTTAAGGAGTGGAAACCAGATTGTAAACGGTCAAAAAGGGATTAAAATGAAAGACAGCAGATTAGATTAGAGTAAACCAAGCATACTTGAAGTTTGGAGATGAAGGGGAGATTAGAGACAGGTTTTTAGTAAACTGTGCAGTTCTGGTTCTGTTACAGTAAAAGGGTTATAATAACAATTTTTTGAATGAGAAGGGAAAGATTCTGGAAGAAAGACAGAGCTAAAATATTTTAGTTAGGTGGGCAGTGATAGCAAGGGAGAGGGACTGAAGGAGATCAGAGGGAATAGGGTCATTGTTTAAGGTTGTAGGATGAAAAGAAGCAAGGAGCCTAGTAAATTCTTCTGTTACATAGTCAAAGGTGGAAAGTGAACAGGGAACACTGTTCTCATGATAATTAGAGATTGTGGAGATAGATCTGTCCCTCCACAATAATACATTTATCATCTATCCTGTTGATAAGGAATATATGTGGTTTATGGGACAACTCCTTTAATTACCTATTTCCAGAGTGCATTTTCATAGCACATTGGGCACATTGCAGTCAGTAATACAGTATTATATTATGTCATCCTGCCAGAACACTTGTTTCTATACATAGCCATAAAAACATTTTAACATCAATTTCCTGAGTTTTTGCAATTTTATAATAAATGTAATATAGCAAGAAGAGAACATTCTCACACTTTGGATGTGGGTCATCTTGGTAGTTACATTTTGTTATACATAGAAGCAGCTGTAAGAAACAAATAGGAAAGAACATACATGAATACATTCACTGTGAGGAACTATTCTTTGTGCCTTTAATGAACCTAGCAGCTTTTTTTCACACAGCAACTTACAATATCTTACGAAGAATGAAAAAAAAAAGCTTGAATAAAAGTCCTGATAGATGTAACTTTAGGACTTTTCTGGACTTTTGTCAAAGAGTGTTAATGCATTTCTAAAGGAATTGCAGACATTTAAGGAATAATCATGCTCCTTTGAATGTGTCTGAACTTTTCACTGTCAGCACCAGAGAATAACCGCAGGTAACTTCTATCTCTTGTTGCACACAGAGTGCATGATTGTGTGATTATAGCACTCCTGCTCCACTTTTCACTGAATACCTTTTTTTAGAAAATTGTTCAGACTTGTACATTCAAAAAATGTTCTTTCTCCTATACATTTTATAAAGAAACTGAACTGTCTAGGCATGCAAACAAAATGAAGGCACTGAAGTATTTACTTATTGCACACTAGACGAAATAACAACATATGCTGTAGTTTTAAATTACTACAAAAGTATTCAATTGCTGATCTACAAACGACAATATTCAATTGGAAGTGGGAAACATTCGGACAAAGTAAGAGTGTTAGGAAGGACACTAGGAGAATGTAATCATCAAAGTATGAAAAATTCTGACTGCATTATATGAACAGTTCCATTGTAAAATAACCAGTGCAGTAAACAAAATGTGACCAAAGAATAATACAGATGAAGCTTTATACAATCTTTATGTTACCTTCAATGTATTAAAAGGGAGTTCAGAATCTAACATTAATGTTAATCCTATATGCTTAATGTAATAATTCTATTCGCTTTTCCAATACAGTTTACTTAAAAAAATCCCTACTGTTTCCTCTCTAATCTATGTGCTTTTTTTCGATTTTACTTCCAGCTTTATGTTTTCTTTGACAATTCTAAGTGCATTCTGCGATACTCAAATGGGACGTTATCAGGGGGCACGGGCTGTGGTCACTGCACCAAGGTGTTGTACCTGCAATCAAATAAAGCGCCATAATGTCTGTTTCAGACTCTAGACTAGTTCCTGCTCTGCCGAGCATTTGTCGATTCTCATTGCAGACATACGATCAGTATGAGCTGCCTGCACGATATTCCTTTCTAATGCACAGTGACAGTGCGCTTCCTCATTGGCTCTAACCAGTAATGAGCTGGCAAGATAGCAGACTGTCAGTGTGAGTTGAAAAGGAGAGAATATCATGAGCAGAGCAAGGAAAGCAGAGACTACCCCCAAGACAGACATTATAGTGAGACAAATATCTGTATTTTTGTTTTAACTCTTGAAAATCTTTTAACTGGTTTTTGTCTGCATGTGTATTATGGCACTTGAAGTCCGTTCAATGTTAAGTGTTAATCACAACAAACAGTCTCCCTAAAGGCACATATTTCAGTCCCTATTTTTTTCTAATCAATATGAATCTACAGTAAGCTAAATACTGATCGTATCAAATCTGGGTCAAGCTTTGAGTCCCATTCTGGAAAATATCTCACATACAATCTGATTAGAGTTGGGCAAATGTATTCAAGTGGAATTGAATTTTACTCAACTTTTACAAAAATGTATATATTCACCAGAATGCAGATTTTTTTTTTTGTTAGCTCAACGCGAATTCCGCAAGAGAGTGGCTAGAATTCCAGTAAATAGTTAAAAAAAAATAGTAAAACCTCACCGTTCACCTTCCAGCTACCTCTTCACGTTCTTCGATAAGTCTTCTTCCAACCATCACACCCAGACTATTTTGGACATCTGGAAGAATCATTGTCTGAAGAAAAGATGAGCATTCTCATGAGCCCTGTGTCATGTCAACATTAAACCATGCTGACACCATTCATATATGGGGTTATTTTTCATCCAAGGGAGTAGGTTCACAAAGATCCCCAAAATTCACCCAGCAGACCTATAGTGTCGTGCATTGGGGGTCTCTATGAACTGAAATGCAGATACATCGATCATTACCTAAAAAATATGTGGAAACTCTTCCATCATATACAGGTGCTTCTCACAAAATTAGAATATCATCAAAAAGTTAATTTATTTCAGTTCTTCAATACAAAAAGTGAAACTCATATATTACATAGAGACATTACAAACAGAGTGATCTACTATTTCAAGTGTTTTTTTCTGTAAATGTTGATGATTACGGCTTAAAGCCAATGAAAATCCAAAAGTCATTATCTCAGCAAATTAGAATACTTTACACCAGCTTGAAAAATTATTTTAAAATCCGAAATGTTGGCCTACTGAAATGTATGTTCAGTAAATGCACTCAATTCTTTGTTGGGGCTCCTTTTGCATCAATTACTGTATCAATATGGCATGGCATGGAGGCGATCAGCCTGTGGCACTGCTGAGGTGTTATGACTGTGGAAACACTAGACCTTCGAAATCCCAGGTCCCAGAGTCTGGAGGAAGATGGGAGAGGAACACATTCCAAGCTGCTTAAGGTGTAGTGTGAAGTTTCCACAATCAGTGCGCTGAGTACTTCTGACCATGTGATATTTGAGTTTTTCTTTTTTAATAAATTTTCAAAAATTTCTACCTTTCTGTTTTTTTTTCAATCAAGATGGTGTGCAGAGTGTACATTAATGAGAAAAAAATTGACTTTTTTGAATTTATCAAATGGCTTCAATGAAACAAAGAGTGAAAAATTTAAAGGGGTCAGAATATCGAATTACCGATGCCTCTACCTTGTGCCAGTCATTACACTAGTTACCCATCCAATACAGAATCCAGTACAAACTTATTACCCTCACCCACAAAGCACTCCATGGCTCTGCACCACCCTACATCTCTTCCCTCATCTCAGTCTACCACCCTACACATGCACTCCGTTCTGCTAATGACCTGAGGTTAGCATCCTCAAAAATTAGAACCTCCCACTCCCGTCTCCAAGACTTTTCACGTGCTACGCCAATTCTTTGGAATGCACTACTCAGGTTAAAACGATTAATCCCCAATCCCCACAGTTTTAAGCGTGCCATAAAAACGCACTTGTTCAGACTGGCATATCGCCTCAATGCATTAACCTAACTATCCCTCTTGGCCCATTAAAAAATTTTTTTTACCATAATCAGGTACCTCGTATTATGTTCTCACCCGCTTTATGCATTTAATAGTCCTCTGTGTCTGTACTGTTACATACTTTGGCTGTTAACTGTTTCATGCAGAATTACATGAACACCCAATTCTTACACTGTAGTTTGTCCGAACAATGAAAGCAATTGTTACCATTTACCTTTCATGTCTCCCCTTTTTCCTCCTAGAGTGTAAGCTTGCGAGCAGGGCCCTCATTCCTCTTGGTATCTACTTTGATCTGTGTTTATTGTTATGCTGTAATGTCTATTGTCTGTACAAGTCCCCTCTATAATGCAAAGTGCTGCAGAATATGTTGGAGCTATAGAAATAAAATTATTATTATTATTATTACTTTCCTTACCCACTGTAGCTCTAGAACTGTTACATTTTTTATTAACTCACAACTTTTTTGTGTTCAAAGTTAACCCCTTCCTACAGCTTCATGGAAAAGCAATGGAGGCGACTTGTGTGCCCTCGTACATCAATATTTTCCTGGGGTTGTGTGAAAGGGACATTGTCCTTGACACACCTGGCCATGAAAGTCTCATCTTATGGTCTTGTATAGATGATGTATACTTTGAAATACAGTAAATTAAAGGTATATTATTTTGATGTCATGATTATAAGACAAGACAATGTCAGGATTGACACTGAATAGCTACAAGCAGCTTGAAATGTATTGCGATACATCTAAACTGCAGAAGCAAAACTAAAAATGTTTAAATTTAAAAATGCTATGCTATAAATAAAAAAAGATGCAATCTAGTAATGTACAAGAATTTGGCTTCCAGTTCCTTCACAGAACCAGATTAGGGCTTAAGGTACTGCCACACTACACAATCCCGCTAGCGATCTCGTTAGCGTCGCATACTAATGAGATCGCTAGCGGGATTGTTTCTATATCGCTAGTGTCGGCCACATTTAGCGATATCGTTAAGGACGCTATCGCGGTTAGCGATCTCCTTAACGACTTTAGCGGTACAAAAGTACCGCTAAATCGCTAAAAAAGGTGCCACACTTAGCGATATATACTTACCCAGCGGGGCGCCAGCGACGAAAATAGGGTCCGGAACGATTCCAGCGACGAGCGAGATCACAGCAGGAAGCTCGTCGCTGGCAGCTGCCGCACACAACAACATCGCTAACGGGATCGCTAAATAGTGACGTTTTTTAGCGATCCCGTTAGCGATGTTGTTTAGTGTGGCATACCCTTTAGGGTGGATAGACCAAATATTTGCTACAGATGTTTGCTGACGTAGGGTTTTAAAAAAACAAAGTCCACAAATATGCATTAAATGCAGAAATTCTAAAGAACATGAAGAATGGCTGTCCAACACTTTAATCAAAACCCTATTTAAATAATTACAATTGCTGTCAACTTCTATAAAGGTAATAACTTGCATAAACACCAAGAAAACAAACATCTTCTATCCTTATTTGACAATTTGACAGCGTACTTGCAATTTTATAATAGAGCACATAAAGTTAAGGCATAACTGTGAACTATTGCAAATCTTTTTACATGTCAATAATAGCTCTGCTATTTTATACCTTTTTTAGTATGAAGAATACACGTTTTGAATCTAATGTTACAACAAAGGATACAAATTCCCTGGTTTAAAAGAACTATATTGTATGTGTTGGGGTTCGAGTTCCCAATGCTGCACAGGGGGAATCTCAAGCCATTCCCGCTGCAGTCCCCCATCTGTCTCCGGCCGCAATGGAGCCTGCTCAGCAGAGACGTCGGTCCCAGCGTCTTGCCCGGTCTAATTCTGTGCAGAGACTTGCTGCTGCGTCTCCTGGATCTTCTATTATAACCAGTGCTGGAGCAGACGTCTTTAGGACGAAGCCCTGCGTTTCCCCTTCTGAGCATGCCCAGAGTAAGATCTCTCATTGGAGATCAGGGGGTCACATGCTCAGGTACTGCAGCAGCTCCTATTGGTCTGCCAGGAAGGTCCTGAAACCACTTGTGTTCTGGAGCAGTTTTCTATTGGTCCTTATCTGGCAGGCCCTGTAGTTGCTACTATAAAAGGGTGGCATGGCTGGGCCGCCATGCGCTAGTATCAAATCTGTTACGTGCTTGCGCCAGTGAGGTCATGTATGCATGTGGTTAGGTCTGGCCCAAATAAGCCCCTAAAATACCGGCACCTCCGGTGAGGAGATTGTATGCACGTGTTCAGGGCTCGGCTGAAAACGCCATTAGAATACCGGCTACTCCGGTGAGGAGATTAATGCTTGTGTTCTGACTGCATGACCACAGACTGCAATCCGCTTAGCAGTCATCTGTGTTCCCTGTGAGTCTAACAGGACACAGTCTTTTTCTCAGCGGCTCTGTGACGCAACAGGGTTCGCTTAATAACGCTGGTCAGCGCCCTAGCGTTTTACTTTGCGGCTCACTGAAGCTAAGTGAGTTCGCACTTATCTCCATATAGCGCTGTGGCATTCCCGTTAGCGGCTCTGGGGAGTAACAGAGTTCGCACTAACTGCCACAGCGCGCTACGGCGTTTGTTTCAGCGACTCTGCGGGATAACAGAGTTCACTACTTAGCCATCTTACTAGCAGTGGGCTTTGCCTGCACGGTGGACCCCGGGCTGCGAACGCACCTCTCTACAATATCTATTAGGTGCGTTCCGCAGACCGTAAAATAATACTAGCGCCAGGGTCTGGCTAGTAAAATGGCGGACGACCAGCGTCTATTGCAGTTCATCCAGCAGCTGGAGGGTAGGTTGGCGGCTCTCGAGCGCACAACCTCAGCTGTGGATGTGACCGCAGTCGCTGTTCAGGCTGCTAGCACAGCGGCAGCCAGTTTGTCCTCCAACACCTCTGCTTCGACCTTGTCCCATCTCCCGCTTCCAGACAAGTTTTCTGGTGACGGCAAACATTGTCGGGATTCGTGAGTCAGTGCTCTATACAACTCGAGCTTCTGGCCGCACGTTTTCCCACAGAGTGGTCACAGGTGGGTTTCATTGTATCACTTCTGTCAGGCAGAGCTTTGGAATGGGCAACGTCACTGTGGGAGCGTGACGATCGCGAGGTGCGGATTGCTCCTCGGTTTCTGGAGGCTCTTAAAAAGGTCTTTTTAGGCCCTCAGGTCACCCACGATTCAGCGCTCCAACTGCTGGCAATGTCACAGGGTTCGAGCTTGGTCAGTCAGTTTTCAGTCCAATTTCGAACTCTGGCCTCCGAGTTAGAGTGGCCGGATAAGGTTCTTATACCGGTATACTGGAGAGGTCTGGCTGACCATGTAAAGGACGCCTTGGCCACCAGGGAGATTCCTACCTCACTGGAGAAGCTTATCTCCATATCTACCCGCATCGACCTTCGCTTTCACGAGCGGAGGTTGGAGCGGGCATAGTGTAGACGGAGGTTTCGGCTAGCTCCCACCTTTGCCAAACCTCTAGAATTTTCCATTCTGGCGCCCAACTCCCCGGAGGTCATGGAGGTTGTTCAAACGGGACCTAAGTCTCGGCCCGTGGTTTGTAACAATTGTCAGCAGTTAGGACATTATGCCAATAGATGTCCCCAGCGATCGGGAACACGATCGCGTCTAGTGACCATGGGAAGAGGTTCACTAGAGTCAGCAGCGTTTGCCTCCAAGCTGTCCTTTAAAGGGACAATCTCTTTTGGTCCATCCACACTGACAGTTGAGCTTTGTGTGGATTCTGGAGCAGAGGGGAACTTTATGTCCTCTGCTTTTGCTCTCCGCCACACAATACCTCAGGTGATGCTCGCCAAACCGGTGACTGTTCGAGTGGTGAATGGCTCCATACTGCCCTCACAGATCACACATCAGACAATCCCTCTCACATTAGCTATGTCTCCTTCCCATCAGGAGATTATCTCTTTCCTTGTCCTTCCTGGGGGTATAGATGAGGCTCTGCTGGGAGTACCCTGGCTTCGTCTTCACTCCCCACATATTGAGTGGTCCTCTGGGAAGATACGGGGTTGGAGTGAGTCTTGTAGAGGTAGATGTGTGAGGGAGTGTTTTCAGGTTGCTACTGCAGGGATACCCGCAGATCTCACTTCCCTTCCCAAGTGCTATTGGTCCTATGTAGACGTGTTCTCCAAAAAGGCTGCGGAGACGCTTCCGCCTCACCGCCCCTATGACTGTCCTATTGACCTATTGCCTGGAGCAGAACCTCCCCGGGGAAGGGTCTATCCTCTCTCTCTCCCGGAGACGGAGGCTATTTCCCAATACATTCAGGAAAATCTGGCAAGAGGGTTCATTAGGAAGTCAGTGTCACCTGCGGAACAGGGTTCTTCCTTGTGCAAAAGAAGAACGGAGAATTAAGTCCCTGCATAGATTACAGGGTCTTAACGCCATTACCGTTAAGAATAAATACCCGCTGCCTTTAATTTCTGAGCTCTTTGATAGGCTCCGGGGAGCAAGGGTATTTACCAAATTAGACCTGCGAGGCGCTTACAACCTGATTCGCATCCGAGAGGGGGACGAGTGGAAGACATCTTTTAATACCAGGGATGGGCACTATGAATATCTGGTGATGCCCTTCGGGCTCTGTAATGCCCCAGCCGTTTTCCAAGACTTTGTTAATGACATCTTCCGGGATATGCTTTCCACCTCGGTCGTGGTCTATCTGGATGATATTCTCATCTTCTCTCCAGATATTGACTCCCACCGGAAAGATGTCTGCAGAGTCTTCAACCTCTTGCGGGCAAATTCCCTTTATGCAAAGTTGGAGAAATGCGTGTTTGAGCAGGAGTCTTTACCATTCCTGGGCTATATCATCTCCGCCCAGGGATTGGCTATGGATCCTGCCAAACTACAGGCTGTGATGGACTGGCAAGAACCCCATTCTCTTAAAGTGGTGCAGCGCTTTATGGGGTTTCATTAATTATTATCGCCAGTTCATTCCCCATTTCTCAACTTTGGTAGCTCCCTTGGTAGCCCTCACCAAGAAGGGAGCAAATCCCAAATTGTGGTCCGAAGAAGTCTCCAAGGCTTTCACCTCAATTAAGTCTCATTTTGCTAGCGCTCCCATCCTACACCGCCCTGATTTTGATAAGCCATTTATATTGGAGGTGGATGCCTCATCCGTTGGTGCTGGAGCAGTCCTCCTTCAAAAGGATGCTCAAGGTCGGAAGCATCCTTGCCTCTTCTTCTCCAAGACCTTCACACCAGCGGAGAGGAATTATTCCATCGGGGACAGGGAGTTGCTAGCAATGAAGTTGGCTTTCTCTGAGTGAAGACATCTGTTGGAGGGGGCTCGCTTTCCCTTCCAAGTCTTCACCGACCACAAGAATTTGGTGTATCTTCAGACAGCCCAGCGGCTTAATTCTTGCCAAGCCAGATGGTCCTTGTTCTTCTCCCGATTTCATTTCACACTCCATTTTCTCTCGGGAGAGAAGAACGTTCGTGCCGACACTCTCTCTCGCTCTGTGGTGTCCTCTGAGGAGTAGGAGGAGCCTCGGCTTATTGTCCCCACAGAGAGCTTGAGAACAGTGGCCCCGGTTTCGCTAGAGTCTGTGCCCCGGGCAAGACTTTTGTGCCTACCAATTTGCGACCAGAGGTACTCTCTTGGGCACATTCTTCCAGGGTGGGTGGACACTTTGGGGCAAAGAGGACATCTGTGTCGCTGGTGAGGACATACTGGGAGGACATACTGGTGGCCGCATATGGTCCGTGACGTTGGGGACTATGTTCGGGCGTGTGTCTCCTGCACCAAGAATAAATCTCCCCGACAACGGCCAGCTGGGTCACTTTACCCTTTGCCGGTGGCAGACAGACCCTGGGAGATGGTTGGGATGGACTTTGTGGTGGACTTACCCAAGTCTCGAGGTTGCGTCATCATTTGGGTAATCACCGACCATTTTTCCAAAATGGTACATCTGATGCCGCTACCACGGTTACCTTCTGCATGGGCTCTGGCAGCGTTGTTCGTTAGACACATCTTCCATCTACACGGCATGCCGGACAAAATTGTCAGTGACCGAGGTCCCCAGTTTGCGCCTCGGTTCTGGAGACAGCTTTGTCGTCTACTCAGTATTGAGAGAAATTTCTCTTCAGCATATCATTCCGAGACTAATGGGTTGGTAGAGAGGGCCAACCAGACCTTGGTCACCTATCTACGACATTTTGTCTTAGCCGGGCAGGATGACTGGGCATTCTTGCTACCATGGGCTGAGTTTGCACTAATCAATGCTGTGGCTGATTCCACCGGACAGACTCCATTCCTCCTAAACTATGGTCAGCATCCGCGGGTTCCAGTGCCCATGCCCGTGTCTTCCGCCGACTCCAGGGTGGCAGACTGGGCTGTGGAGGCACAGGACATTTGGGACCATACCCAGGATGCCATTCAGGCATCCAAGGAGAGGATGAGGTCCTCTGCCTAGCACATCGGCGCCCCGCTCCAACATTTGCTCCTGGGAACTTGGTGTGGCTCTCCACCCGTAACATTAGGCTGCGAGTTGAGTCCACTAAGTTGGTACCCCGCTACCTGGGTCCTTTCAAAGTCCTCGAGCAGATTAACCCTGTGGTATACCGTTTGGCTTTTCCACCCCGCCTGGTTATTTCCGACACCTTTCACGTATCCCTCCTGAAACCCGTGCTCATGTACCATTTTTCCGAGTCATCTGCCGGGACATCGGGTTCGTCTACGGACGACCATGAGGTGAACGCCATCGTAGGGTGTAAGGTGGTACGGGGCAAAAAGTTTTATTTGGTGGACTGGAGGGGCTATGGGCCTGAGGATAGGTCTTGGGAGCCTGCCGAGCATATTCACACTCCGCAGCTCATCGCTGCCTTTGAGCGCAGCGAGGCCCAGAGAAGGGGGGGCCCTAGGAGGGGTGGTAATGTTGGGTTCGAGGTCCCAATGCTGCACAGGGGGAATCTCGAGCCATTCCCGGCTGCGGTCCCCCATCCTTCTCCGGCCGCAGTGGAGCCTGCTCAGCAGAGACGTCAGTCCCAGCATCTTGCCTGGTCTAATGCTGTGCAGAGACTTGCTGCTGGATCTTCTATTATAACCAGTGCTGGAGCAGACGTCTTTAGGACGAAGTCCTGCGTTTCCCCTTCTGAGCATGCCCAGAGTAAGATCTCTCATTGGAGATCAGGGGTCACATGCTCAGGTACTGCAGCAGCTCCTATTGGTCCGCCAGGAAGGTCCTGAAACCACTTGTGTTCTGGAGCAGTTTCCTATTGGTCCTTATCTGGCAGGCCCTGTAGTTGCTACTATAAACAGGTGGCATGGCTGGGCCGCCATGCGCTAGTATCAAATCTGTTACGTGCTTGCGCCAGTGTGGTCATGTATGCATGTGGTTAGGTCTGGCGGAAATAAGCCCCTAGAATACCGGCATCTACGGTGAGGAGATTGTATGCACGTGTTCAGGGCTCGGCTGAAAATGCCATTAGAATACCGGCTACTCCAGTGAGGAGATTAATGCTTGTGTTCTGACTGCATGACCACAGACTGCAATCCGCTTAGCAGTCATCTGTGTTCCCTGTGAGTCTAACAGGACACAGTCTTTTTCTCAGCGGCTCTGTGACGCAACAGGGTTCGCTTTATAACGCTGGTCAGCTCCCTAGCGTTTTACTTTGCGGCTCACTGAAGCTAAGTGAGTTCGCACTTATCCCCATATAGCGCTGTGGCATTCCCGTTAGCGGCTCTGGGGAGTAACAGAGTTCGCACTAACTGCCACAGCGCGCTACGGCGTTTATTTCAGCGACTCTGCGGGATAACAGAGTTCACTACTTACGCCATCTTACTAGCAGCGGGCTTTGCCTGCACGGTGGACCCCGGGCTGCGAACGCACCTCTCTACAATATCTATTAGGCGCGTTCCGCAGACCCTAACAGTATGTTTACTATCTTTTGTTATCTTGCAGACTTAAGAAATGTATTGGTGCATATAGTGAACTTAACAATGGGTTTCAATGTTGAAAATTAATTAGTAACAAGTCATTAGTAGACATGTGGATACAACTTGGGAAAACATCAGTTATTTTGTAAGCATAACTTTTTATAACCACTTATGGATCATGACTAAGGCACACATTTCTGTAAATGTACTGTTTACTGTTTTAGATAGAATAAAATCTGTAATATTTAATTTTCAACCTAAAACCTAAACACTTGACCTTTGAAAAATATGTCCAGATGGATTTTTGCTTTAAAGTGGCTGTGCTTGGTGTAGTTATGGTTCCCATGTCTTTTTCCACCACAGAATCATCATCATCGTCATCATCATCCCTGACTCCCACCCTTTTTTACCCATTTATTTTCAAAAATGAGATCTAAAAAAGACCACGTTTTTCACCTGTTGATAATCCATATCTGTCCCACAATGATCTGAATGGCTTAGAGAGCAGTCACATTAGTCGGAACACACTGAGCAGAGTGTGAGAAGATCTGTTTGAGACTTGTGGTAACATTAATGATGCCACTGTGCTTTTCATGTCTTTTCGTGGGACAGATGTGGATTATCTTCTCCACGGAAAGTTGAGGAATATGATGTTTTATATTTTTTTTATTCTACAATAATAAAAAAGTAAAAGAGGTTCAGGAATATTTATTTCAAATAAAGGAGTCTGTATATTTATTTCAAATTACAAACTTTATTCTTGCTGTGTATTTATTACAATGTGACTATGGTGTTAGTAATAGAGGTGTCTTATAGACTCCTCTCCATTACTAATCTGTGGACTTGATGTCAGCTGACATTACAAAGCTGACATCAATCCCACAACTATTACCCCACTTGCCAGTGAACCAGGGCAAGTGGGAAGAGCAAAGCTAAGTATCAGAATTGGCACATCTAATTGATGCCCCATTTCTGGGAGAGCTGAGAGCTGATGTTTTTAGTCTGGGAGAGGGCCAATATTTCCTTTCCTAGACTATTAATTTGAGACCACAGCTGTCTGTTTAGCCTTTGCTGGCTATTGAATACAGGGGGACCCAATGTCATTTTTTCTGAGGGATCTCACCTATAATAACCAATAAAGGCTAACCAAACAGCTGTGAGCTGATGTTAATAGCCAGTTAACCTTTATGCTATGAGCCCGTTCCTAGAATATTAACATCAGCTCCCAGCCATCGGCTTTCCCACAGCTTGTTGTTAAAAATAGGAGGGACCGCATGTATTTTTTTTTCATTTATTTATTTATATTAGTAATTTTAGTAACTAGCCAAAAGAAAGAAAACAACTGAGGCTACAGAGACCAGCTGTCTGCTTTCCCTTGGTTATCAAAAATGTGTTCATCCATCCCACATCCATCCATTCATCCATCCTTCCCTCATACATACATCCTTCCCTCATACATACATCCATCATCCATCCATGCATCCATCCCTCTCTCATCCAGCCATCCATCATCCAATGCATTAAAGTAACAAAGATGAAATAAACAAAAATAAAAAAAATACAACCATGATGGAGTCAAAGTAAAGGAGGTGGAGGTGGACATGGTGGTGTAAATGGAAGAAGGGCTAGGGGCCTAAATTTATATTTTTTTTATTTTTGTTTAAACAAATAACTTAAAAATAAATAACAAAACCAGCCAAAAAAGATCCCCAAAATAAAACAAACTGAACCATGACCCAGATGTCCAAGTGGAGGAGGGAGTGGAGTTGGACGTGGTGGTGTATATTGAAGAAGGGGAGGATGGTAACACTTTTTTTAAACAAATTTCTTAAAATAACATATACAAAAATAATAAATAAAAAATTAACAATTAAAAAAATAGAACTATGAGGCAGAGGTTCAAGTGGAGGAGGGGTTGAAGGTGGATGTGGTAGTGTACGTAGAAAAGTTGGAGGTGGCCAACACTGTTTTACATTTTTTGGGGTGTTTGTTGAAATTTTGGCGCACAAAATGAAACAAATGCAAAATACAGTGTCAACATGGCTTTGTGCAGCTGGTATAATTGTCAAGTTAGCCAAAGGTATTGTTATGTCCTTTGTGATCCACCCCTTGTTCATTTTTAGGAATATTATCTTCCATATGTTGTCTGTGGACAGGTGGACATGCCTGTTTGTGATGACACCACCTACGGTGCTAAAGACCCGCTCTGACATCACACTTCCTGTAGGGAAGGCCATCACCTCCAAGGCATACAGGATAAGCGCTGGCCATTTGTTTAATTTTGAGACCCAGTGGTTAAATGGGGCAGAGCCATCAGTTTGAAAATGGATATGCATGAACACGTACTCTTCCATCAAGTTCTGTAAAATCTATGTTCTGCTGATACAGGCAGTATCACTTGGTGGTGCTGTATGTTGTAGCTTTCTCATTAAATTTTGCCACATTGTGGCCATGCTAATCCTGCCATTCAAGGTGGTTGAAGTGACAGAGCTCTTTTGGTGTCTTCTTTTTCCACCTTAGCCTTGTTGTTTCACTGAGCCACCGCTGTCAGGTGGGAAAGCATTCAGTAGTAGTTACAAGTGTTTGCTTATATTGCCGAATGTTTAAATCCCACTCGACAGATGGAAGCAATGATGGGACATTTTCCTTGTAGCAAGGAACCTGCAGGGTGGTTACCCAGTAACCTGTACTGGGAAACTTGGTTGTCGTTGCACAGACACTGCAGTATATATTGGCTCATGTGTTTTAGGCTGCCCAGAGGCAATGACAGGCTGGGAGGTGTATAGTCTATGTCCTCACTATCCCCCCATTCATGCTCCAGTGATGCCTGTGACCTGCTCTGAGAGCTGCCCTGATGTGAACCCGGCTGTTGTTCCTCCTCCTCCTCCTCATTCTCCAATAATGTCCCCTGGTTGTACACTTGTGTTAACGACAGATCTGATAACGTTGAAAATGTTCCTCATGCATCATTGCCTATAGTGTTTTTTCCAGCAGACAAACAATTGATATTGTAATGCTGTTGATGGTATTATCAGCGCTGGCCATGTTGCTGTAATATTCAAAGCAGTGCAACACTGCACACACAGTCATTGGTGTGTTGATGGTATTATCAGTGCTGGCCATGTTGCTGTAATATTCAAAGCAGTGCAACACAGCACACACAGTCATTGGTGGTGAAGTGTTGTTCTGCAGAGCGATTCACTAGTCCATGCTGCAGCTGAAAGTCTACAATTGCAGGTGTTACTGTGAGAGGATGATGAGGTGGTGGATGAAGTGGTAACCTGTCCAAAGGAGCATCCAGAAATTCTTGATGGTGGTAGGACATGCAATAGAACGCCTTCTACCTCTGACCCATGCATCACTACAATTATCCAATGGGCAGTTAGGGAGATGTAGCTTCCCTGCCTGTGCTTACTGATCAACCCATCAGTCGTTATGTGGACTTAGCCACTAATGGTGTTGCACAGTGCACACCTGATTTTGTCAGCCACATGTGTATGCAGGGCAGGGATGGCATGCCTGGAGAAGTAGAAGATGCTGGGAACAATGTACTGTGGGAAAGCCAAGGAGAGTAATTTTGAAATGTTGTAACTGAGGACCATGGCTTGTGGGTGGTTAGGGGCAAATTTAGTTTTTCTCTCCAAGGTTTGGCAGTTGGCAAGATGTAGAGTTACATGGGATGGAGTGGAGATGCTCAGTGACACTGGTGGTGGGAGTGTCATATCCTCTGGCCCTGTTGATTGTGAGTGAGGGGAAGAGGCCAAGACTGCAGCAAAAGAGGGAGCAGGAGAAGGCTCTGATCTGTCATGCTTTCTAACATCATCACCTGATGAAGGATGCACCAAAACGACAGATGGGGTGACCAGCACACAGCCTGCTGGACACTACTTATTACCGGTATTTTCCATTCTTTCCCCTACCCCTCCATTCATTTAATGGATTATTGTAGTACTTTTCCATATACAGTGGTGATGAACTATGCACTTTTGATACTCTTGGTATGTGCAATTCTATTATTGATATGACTCCTACTAAAATCCAAGGGTATGTGCAATAATCATCTCACATGTACTACATGTTTTTTCTTTTTGTATCTTATTATCTTATTATTATATCTGAGTGCGGGATATATACATTTGATCATATAGGGTGTTAGGGTCTGCGGAACGCACCAAATATATGAGGTAGAGAGGTGCGTTCGCAGCCCGGGGTCCACCGTGCAGGCGGAACCTGCTGCTAGTAAAATGGCGCAAGACGCAAACTCTGTTATCCCGCAGAGTAGCCAAAATAAACACCGCAATGCGCTGTGGCAATATGTGCGAACTCTTTTATTTCACAGAGCTGCTAGAAGGAGTGCCGCAGCGCTATATAGCGATGTGTGCGAACTCACTAAACACAACTGAGTCGCAAAATAAACACGCTAGGGCGCTGTCTAACGTTGAAAGCGAACCCTGTTACGTCACAGAGCCGCTGAGAAAAAGTTCTGTGTCCTGTCAGGCACCCAGGTACACAGTTAAGTGCTAAGCGAACATAGAAAGTGATCATGCGCTAATGTCCTCGCGGGAGTCACCCGCAATCTATGGCGTCTGTACGCCAGGCCCTGAATACGGCAATCAAACTCCTCACCGGTTATGCCGGTAATCTAGGGCATCTAGGACACCGACCCTGACCAGCTAGCACACCAAACTCCTCACCGATTAAGTCGGTATTCTAGGGGCTTATTTCAGCCGGGCCCTAACCACACACACGCATGACCACACTGGCGCAAAGCATATAATAGTTGATATTAGCGCATGGCGGCCCAGCCATGCTACCCTTTTATAGTAACAGCTACAGGACCTGCCAGAAACAAGGACCAATGAAACTTGTTCCAGAACACCAGTAGTCACAGGACCTTCCTGGCAGACCAATAGGAGCTGCTGCAGTACCTGAGCATGTGACCCCTGATCTCCAATGAGAGATCTCACTCTGGGCATGCTCAGAAGGGGAAAACAAGGACTTTGTCCTAAAGACGTCTGCTCGCCTCTAACCAGTACTGGCCACAATAGCAGAGCCTGAGGAACAGCAGTAATCCTCTGCACACTGTTAGACTGGGCGAGACGCTGGGACCACGTCTAAGCTGAGCAGGCTCCACTGGGATGGAGATGAATGGGGGACCGCCGTGGGACTGGTTTAGACTCCCTTGTGCAGCAGCGGGAACTCGAACCCTAACATTACCCCCCCCCTTCTTTGGGCCTCGCTGCGCTCAAAGGCAGCGATGAGCTGCGGAGCGTAACATGCTCGCAGGCTCCCAGGACCTATCCTCAGGCCCATAACCCCTCCAATCCACCAAAAAATTTTTGCCTCGTACCATCTTGCACCCAACAATGGCGTTCACCTCATGATCGTCGGTAGATGAACCCGACATCCCGGCAGATGACTCGGAAAAACGGGAAATGGCCACGGGTTTCAGGAAAGGTGTCGGTGATTCCAAGGCGAGGCGGAAGGGCTAGGCGGTAAACCACCGGGTTCACCTGCTCAAGAACTTTAAAGGGGCCCAAAAAGCGAGGTGCCAACTTGGTGGACTCTACACGTAGCCTGATGTTTCGGGCAGAAAGCCACACTAGGTCACCCGGAGCAAATGTAGGAACGGGACGCCGATGGGCATCGACCGAAGACCTCATCCTCTCTTTGGAGGCCTGAATGGCATCCTGGGTGCGGTACCAAATGTCCCGTGTCTCCACAGCCCAGTCTGCCACCCTGGAATCGGCGGAAGACACGGGCATGGGCACTGGTACCCGCGGATGCTGACCGTAGTTCAGGAGGAATGGAGTCTGTCCGGTGGAGTCAGCCACAGCATTATTTAGAGCGAACTCAGCCCACGGTAGCAAGGATGCCCAGTCATCCTGCCTGGCAGAGACAAAATGTCGCAAATATGTGACCAAGGTCTGGATGGCCCTCTCTACCAACCCATTTGTCTCGGGATGGTATGCAGAGGAGAGATTCAACTCAATGCTGAGTAAACGACACAGCTCTCTCCAGAACCGAGACGCAAACTGGGGACCTCGATCACTGACAATTTTGTCTGGCATACCGTGTAGGCGGAAAATATGCCTAATGAACAATGCTGCCAAGGCCCGTGCAGACGGTAACCGTGGTAATGGCACCAAGTGCACCATTTTGGAGAAGTGGTCAGTTATCACCCAGAAGATGGTGAAGCCCCGAGACTTGGGTAAGCCCACCACAAAATCCATCCCGACCATCTCCCAAGGCCTGTCTGCCACCGGTAAAGGGAAAAGTAGCCCAGCTGGCTGTTGTCGAGGGTACTTATTCTTGTCGCAGGAGACACACGCCTGAATGTATTCCCTGACGTCACGGACCATATGTGGCCACCAGTATGTCCTCGCCAGCATCTCAGATGTCCTTTTTGCCCCAAAATGTCCACCCACCCTGGACGAATGTGCCCAAGAGAGTACCTCCGGTCGCAAATTGGTGGGCACAAAAGTCTTGCCCGGAGGCACAGACTCAAGCGAAACCGGGGCCACAGTTCTTAGGCTCTCTGTGGGGACAATCAACCGAGGCTCCTCCTCTACCTCCTCAGAGGACAACACGGAGCGAGAAAGCGCATCGGCCCGAATGTTCTTCTCATCGGAGAGGAAATGGATGGTGAAATGAAACCGGAGAGAAGAACAGGGACCATCTGGCCTGACGAGAATTTAGCCGCTGGGCGGTCTGTAAATAGACCAAATTTTTGTGGTCACTGAAAACTTGAAAGGGAAAGCGAGCCCCCTCCAGGAGATGTCTCCACTCGGAAAAGGCCAACTTCATGGCTAGCAACTCCCTATCCCCAATGGAGTAATTCCTCTCCGCTGATGTGAAGGTCTTGGAAAGAAGAAACAAGGATGTTTCCGACCTTGAGCATCCTTTTGAAAAAGGACTGCTCCAGCACCAACGGACGAGGCATCGACCTCCAATAAAAAAGGCTTATCAACCTCGGGGCGATGTAAGATGGGAGCGCTAGCAAAATGGGACTTAATTGAAGTAAAGGCCTTGGAGACCTCCTCTGACCACAATTTGGGATTGGCTCCCTTCTTGGTGAGGGCTACCAAGGGAGCTACCAAAGTGGAGAAGTGGGGAATGAATTGGCGATAGTAATTAATGAACCCCATAAAGCGCTGCACCGCTTTAAGAGATTGGGGTTCTTGCCAATCCATCACAGCCTGTAGTTTGGCAGGATCCATAGCCAATCCCTGGGCGGAGATGATATAGCCCAGGAAAGGTAAAGACTCTTGCTCAAACATGCATTTCTCCAACTTTGCATAGAGGGAGTTTGCCCTTAACAGGTCGAAGACTTTGCAGACATCCCTCCGGTGAGAGTCAATATCTGGAGAAAAGATGAGAATATCATCCAGATAGACTACTACAGAGGTGGAAAGCATATCCCGGAAGATATCATTGACAAAGTCTTGGAAAACGGCTGGGCATTACAGAGCCCGAAGGGCATCACCAGGTATTCATAATGCCCATCCCTGGTATTAAAAGCCGTCTTCCATTCGTCCCCTTCACGGATGCGGATCAGGTTATAAGCACCACGCAGATCTAATTTAGTAAATACCCTTGCTCCCCGGAGCCTATCAAAGAGCTCAGAGATCAGGGGCAACGGGTACTTATTCTTAACGGTGATTGCGTTAAGACCTCTGTAATCTATACACGGACGTAATTCTCCACTCTTCTTCTGCACTCTTCTTCTTCTCCTGCTGATGACACCGACTTCCTAATGAACCCTCTTGCCAGATTCTCCTGGATATATTGAGACATAGCCTCCGTCTCAGGAAGAGAGAGGGGATAGACCCTTCCCCGAGGAGGTTCTGCTCCAGGCAAGAGGTCAATAGGACAGTCGTAGGGACGATGGGGCGGCAGAGTCTCCACAGCCTTTTTAGAGAACACGTCTGCATATGACTGATAACACTTGGGAAGAGGAGAAAGATCTGCTGGTATCTCTGGAGTGGTAACCTGAATGCACTCCCTGACACATCTGTCCTTACATGACTCACTCCAACCCAGTATCCTACCGGAGGTCCACTCAATATGAGGGGAGTGGAACGGAGCCAGGGTACTCCCAGTAGGATTTCATCTATTCCCTCGGGAAGGACGAGAAGGGAAATAATTTCCTGATGGGAAGGGGGTACACACAAAGTAAGAGGGACAGTCTGATGTGTAATTGGCGAGGGCAATGTCAACCCATTCACTACCCGGACAGTCACTGGTTTGTCGAGCGCTACCAGATGTATTGCGTGGCGACGAGCAAAGGTGGATGACATGAAATTCCCCTCTGCTCCTGAGTCCACACAAAGCTCGAATGTAAGTGTGGAAGAGTCCACAGTGACTGTCCCTTTAAATGTCATCTTGGAGGAAAATGCCGCTGTCTCTAGTGAACCTCCTCCCAGAGCCAATAGACGCGATCGCTTCCCCGATCGCTGTGGACATTTGTTGGCATAGTGTCCTGTCTGCTGACAAAGGTTACAGACCACAGATACTCGGACGACTCGAGACTTAGGTCCTGCACGAGGAACCTCTGTTGCCTTTTGGGATTCAGACGCCAGATCAGGGATTCGAGAGGTGTAGCAAAGGTGGGAGCCAACCGAATCCTCTGCCTACACTGGTCCCGCTCCAACCTCCGCTCGTGAAAACGGAGGTCGATGCGGGTAGATATGGAGATAAGCTTCTCCAGTGTGGCGGGAATCTCCCTGGTAGCCAAAGCGTTTTTAACATGATCAGCCAGTCCTCGCCAGTAGACTGGAATGAGAACTTTATCCGACCAGTTTAGCTCTGAGGCCAGAGTCCGAAACTGGACGGAAAACTGACTGACCAAAGACGAACCCTGTGCCAATGCCAGCAGTTGTAGCGCCATATCGTGGGTGATCTGAGGTCCTAAAAAACCTTTTTAAGAGCCTCCAGGAAACGAGGAGCACTCCGCACCACACGATCGTCGCGCTCCCACAGCGGCGTTGCCCACTCCAACGCTCTGCCCGAGAGTAGAGACAGTACAAAACCCACTTGTGCCCGATCCGTGGGGAAACGTGCAGCCAGAAGCTCGAGCTGTATAGAGCACTGACTCACGAATCCCCGACATTGCTTGCTGTCACCAGCAAACTTGTCAGGAAGCGGGAGGTGGGATAATGTAGGGGCAAAGGTGGCAGAGGACAAACTGGCTGCAGCCACGCTAGCAGCCTGAACAGCGACTGCGGTAACATCCACAGCTGAGGTTGTGGGCTCAAGAGCCACCAACCTACCCTCCAGCTGCTGGATGTACTGCGGTAGACGCTGGTCATCTGCCATTTTACTAGCCAGACCCTGGCGCTAATATTATGTTAGGGTCTGCGGAATGCACCAAATATATGAGGTAGAGAGGTGCGTTCGCAGCCCGGGGTCCACCGTGCAGGCGGAACCTGCTGCTAGTAAAATGGCGCAAGACGCGAACTGTGTTATCCCGCAGAGTCGCCAAAATAAACACCGCAATGCACTGTGGCAATATGTGCGAACTCTTTTATTTCACAGAGCTGCTAGAAGGAGTGCGGCATGGCGATGTGTGCGAACTCACTAAACACAACTGAGTCGCAAAATTAACACGCTAGGGCGCTGTCTAGCGTTGAAAGCGAACCCTGTTACGTCACAGAGCAGCTGAGAAAAAGTTCCGAGTCCTGTCAGGCACCCAGGTACACAGTTAAGTGCTAAGCGAACATAGAACGTGATCATGCGCTAATGTCCTCGCGGGAGTCACCCGCAATCTATGGCGTCTGAACGTCAGGCCCTGAATACGGCAATCAAACTCCTCACCGGTTATGCCGGTAATCTAGGGCATCTAGGACACTGACCCTGACCAGCTAGCATACCAAACTCCTCACCGATTAAGTCGGTATTCTAGGGGCTTATTTCAGCTGGGCCCTAACCACACACACGCATGACCACACTGGCGCAAAGCATATAATAGTTGATATTAGCGCATGGCGGCCCAGCCATGCTACCCTTTTATAGTAACAGCTACAGGACCTGCCAGAAACAAGGACCAATGAAACTTGTTCCAGAACACTAGTAGTCACAGGACCTTCCTGGCAGACCAATAGGAGCTGCTGCAGTACCTGAGCATGTGACCCCTGATCTCCAATGAGAGATCTCACTCTGGGCATGCTCAGAAGGGGAAAACAAGGACTTTGTCCTAAAGACGTCTGCTCGCCGCTAACCAGTACTGGCCACAATAGCAGAGCCTGGAGGAACAGCAGTAATCCTCTGCACACTGTTAGACTGGGCGAGATGCTGGGAACGACATCTAAGTTGAGCAGGCTCCATTGCGGATGGAGATGAATGGGGGACCGCAGCGGGACTGGTTCGAGACTCCTCTTGTGCAGCAGCGGGAACTCGAATCCTAACGTAGGGTTAGACTTAATGGTCTCCTGTTATACACAAACATCATCATATTCAATAGTTGACAGTGTTGTCCAGCAGTTCCATATTGTCTAATAGAACCACAATGGTTCTTTTTATACCTTACACCTAATCAATTGAAGCCCTTTTTCCATGTAAAACAAACAAAAATAATAAACAACCATGTCCCTCACCTATCCAAAGTGAAGATTAGCAATACTTTCCCAAGCCATAATCCATCTCTGCGATATCCGGTTTACAACCTGAAAGATGCCATGATGGGATCATTCAGGCTTAAAACCAGGACACAATGTGGATTTGATGTCAGCTGTCCCACAATCATTACCCCATTTGCCACCCCACCAGGTCAAGCAGGAAGACCCAGGTATAGAGTCAGAATTGGTGAATCTGATAGATGAGCCTTTTCTGAGGCGAGTGCAGGCTGCTTTTTTCAGCTAGGGGGACAATATCCATGGCCCCTTACAGCCTTAGAATATCAGCCCTCAGCTCTCTGCTTTAGCTTGGCTGGGACCCCACGTTGTTTTTTTAATTAGTTAATTAGTTATTTAAATAATTTTAAAAAATGGCATTGGGACCCCTTTATTCTAGATAACCAGCCATGATAAGGCTGACAGCTGAGGGTTGCAGCCCGCAGCTTTTGGTTTTGTCTGGGCTGTTTATCAAAATTAGAAGAGACCCCACATCACTTATTTATTTATTTACTTTTAGCACTAGCGCCGACTGATGAATATTCCCACGTGCATGCAGTCATCTGTCAAAGTGGTTACCGCAGCTCTGTGACTATTAGTAATGATCTTACCGCCGATCAAAGCCACAGGTGTTTCTCGCGTTGTCATGCAGGTAACAATGTGGAAAACACTTGATGCTCGGGGTGCCGAACTCAAACAGTAACATGGACTTTCTGGAGAAGTCCGTGCCCGAACATTATGTGTTCTATACAGACCTTGAATTTTACCATTTGGAATCGCCCACTGCTACAAAGGCATCGGCTGGTGAATTCTCCCATCATCGTAACCTGTTCTTATTGATATCAGCAAGACCAGGTGTAGGATGATGAGCGTAGTACTCTAATCAGCCAAAGTCTGTGACTGGCAGTAACTTTTTTACCACCAGTCAGAGCTGCTAGCTTACATGCTGTCATCTGCGTGGGAACTGCAGCTATCTGACCTGCGGTAACGAACTTACCGCTGATCAGAACCGATGTTTTTTGCAGTGTCTCACAGATTTGAATGAGGTCCGGGTTCGAGTTCGGGTAGGTTCCTGGTACACAAACAGAACTTTTTAAAAATGATCGGTCGAACCTGCTGGACCTCAACATCAATGGGTTCTGCCATCTTTAACTACTACTGCAAGGACAGGAGTTGCCAGCAGTGACCGAGGTGCTTCTGCTGCTAGTGGATAATACATTTTTAGATGTGATTTTTTTTCCCTTATACTATGTCCTTTATCAATGTTACTTTTTTGTTAACCACATATTTTGGACACAACTCTGTGTTGTGACAAGGGCAATTGTTCATGGTAGCTTGGCAGCTCTTAATAGTTCATCAATGGCCAGGCTTAGTACTAGTCACTATGTATATTAGATCCCAGGATTTCTCTGGCTTTCACCCTTAAACTCCTGTACATGAATCTGGACATAGGACTCTGGGTTGGGGATCCAGTGGAGTAAGCTGGCAGCAAGAAGAGTTATTACAAGAGGTCAGTACCATGGAGTCAACATCAAGGACAGACTCATGAAGCAAACAATATGAACTGACAAAAAACTGAACAATTAAAATAGTACCACATAAGTAGGGAGCAAGGATGTGGACAATCTGAACTTATAAGTGTCAGTATGTAACAGAGATACATGAATTTAAATAACAGCAGTCTCACCCAGAGTTAATCAGCAGGAACCAAACATAAACTAGATACAGAAGTTAGCCTTAAATTCCCTGGGTGGCCAGATGAATCACTGCCCAAGATACCTGCCACCTGAAAAGCATCAGGAGGACATATTTGGGTCCAGGGATGCACACATAGGTTCACAAGGATTTCTCTATCCTGTTTGTTTATCTTAGCTTCAAAAATCTGTGTGGCCTATGGCCTTTATTGATTGTGGTTCTACAACTAATTTTGTTGATGCAAAAAATGGCAATAGATCTTGGTTTGACTTGGTTAAAATTATGTTTTTCTATTAAAGTTACTGCTATTGATATTGCACCTTTTATCCCAAAGAGTCTTGAAATGTATCAAAAAGGAGGTGTCCTTGCTCATTGGTACTGTACATTTTGTATCTATTTAATTTTTTTCTTGAAGAACTGTCAATGCCTGTGGTCTTGACTATGGCTTAGTGTTCTGCCCATTTATGTGCAGCTATATAATATTCACCGTGTAATACCAGTTTCAAACCTTAGGGGTCATTAGTTACCCATTTATTCTGTTTCTATACACATTAGTATTTCTCCTTTAAGAAATATTGTGTTCTGGTTAGAACAGCCCCCTTAGCTTCCTGGGGAGAAGAAAGTCTCAGACGTGTTTTCCCGGACTTTTCTGAAGTGATCCACTTGTGTTCTGGCTCTCCTTCCTTACTACAATCATTCCAGTGGTTCCCGGTTAGAGTCTAAAGTGTTGTGAATATGCTGGATGCGGCTTCTGAGCTGGGGCTCCCTCCGGTGGTTGCTGAGAGTAATGAACTGATTAATGAATGGCCTTCAGCTGCCGCTGAATGGTAGGATATAAGTGGCCTGAGTTCCCAGCAGCCTTGCGGTTATCAATTGTTCTTTCTGGTCTTGCTTGAAGCACTGCTAGGTTCCTGCTCTCCTTCAGATAAGTGTTTGCTATTTTTTTTTCCTCTGTTTGATTTTTCATTGCTGGTTTGCTGCTTGCAGTGGACTGCAGCCTGTCCCCTTTTGGAGGTCTGGCGCTGCAATTGTGCTCCGTTTTTGTCTGCACTTTTGCTTTGCTCCTTTGTTACTTTTTATTTGCTGAATAGCGTTTGTTACACCAGAGATCTGATTTAGATGGATGAGATCGTGTGATCTCAGGTTTTTTGGCAATCAGAAGTGTTGGTATTTTTAGGGTTTTTGTTGGATTGCAGTCAGAATTCTTTCCTGTACTTTTCTGTCTAGACAGATTGGGCCCCAGCATTTGCTCATTCTATTTTCTGTCTGTGTCTGTGCTTTCTTCTTGTCTAACCACCATTACATGTTTGGGGGCTTCCTATTTTCTTTGGGGATCTGCTCCGGGGCAGATAGCTTTCATCTTTCTGCTTTTAGGTGTAGTTATCTCTCAGGCTGTGACGAGGCGTCTAGGATCAACGTAGTAACACTCCACGGCTACCTCTAGTTGTGTGGTTAGTTCAGGTTACTGCAATCCAATAGGTTCCAGCCTCTCTGGTGTATTACCGTTTTTTGCTATTTCTCCTCAGTTACTGAAACATAACACTAAAAGCATTTATATGCTTGTGTTAGAATCAGCTATGCAGCCACCATGTAGTATATTGTAAAGTGAAGCAAACTGTGCTCCGTACCTTCTAGTTTAGTTAATGCTTTTTGCAACGCTTACAGATAGATTGCATTTCTGTATAGAGCAGAACACTGCTGGTAGCATGAACGTTGCCCTAGATAGATATTATTACTGCATTTCTGTATTTTGTTGTTTCTGTGTAGGTTCTGTAATGCCCCAGTTACTGATGTTAATTGCACTCTGTATCTTGCTGTTGTTTTCTGTGACATGCCAGTACTGATGCAGTGTTTATTCTTTGCAGTTTTTACCCATTATTGTTCACATTATCACCTCAATAAATATAGACTTAAGAATTCATACAGTCTGTTTACTGTAGAAGTGGACGAGGGTTTAGCCGTATGCTGAAATCCACAGAGCACCATACGTGGAGGAAGGCAGAACACTTAGTTATGTAAACATAACCCTGGTATTAACTGGCAATAGAGGATATTGTATGTTGGAACCTTAAATGTAAAAAAAAGTGTATGTCTTTATCTGTGAACTTGTTCAAAACCTAACCCAGTTTTTTGCCTGAAATATTTGAAAATTGTTGGCTAAGTTTGTCTATGGAAGCGCTATTTGAAGCTGTCAGACTGTGGAAAGGACGGTCAGAAGGAGCGCCAGCTGCACGTATCCAAATAGTGGGTAAAAAACAAATGCTGCTCCAGCCGGGTGCCTCAATGAGGAAAAAAATGGAATAAAGATCAAAATACCCAGTCCAAGGGGGCGCAAAGGATGAAAATTAGTTTAAAAAAAGCTCATTTATTGACATGAAATTAGTCCACAACGCGTTTCAACAGATGAATCTGTCTTCATCAAGTGGCAATAATCTGATGAAGCGAATAATAATAATAATAATCGAAACACGTTGTTGACTAATTTCATGTCAATAAATGAGCTTTTTTTAAACTAATTTGCATCTTTTGCGCCCACTTGGACCGGGTATTTTGATCTTTATTCCATTTGAAGCTGTCAGGCTGCCATGAGCAGTAACAGAATAACTGGCATCACAAGGCTTAGAAAATACACCAGACTGCCATGATATCACCCAGAATCACCTGTACAAAAGGCGCAGCACCACCCAATGACAAAAACCAAAACAAAGGTGGCATGCTTCAATATGGATGCCATGTTACAAAAATATAGAAGGAAATAAAAATGGTAATTAGCTCATCTTCCAATGAGGACAATTCAGTGTGAAAACCACTTGTAATAGGAGCCCTGTTGACCTTAATCTGGTGCAAGGAGTGAAGAAACACACCTGGTTGGTATCCAGGTCAGAAACGTAAGAAGGGTCTATGAGGACTTGGCTCCAGAAACAATGAGAAAAAGTTAAAACTTTTATTATGCAATCAAAACATGATGAGAAAAAGCAAAAAAAAGATTAAGGATCTGTAAGCTTACGAATTTTGGATTAACAAGTAGTGATGAGCGAACCCATGGATTTTTGGGTCCGGCGGGTTCAGCCGAACATCTAAAAAAGTTTGATTAGTTTACAAGAACGGTAAGCGAACCAGAATCTGGACCCTATTCAAATGAATGGGAGGCCCGAACACCCGTTGTTTTCCACGCTGTCATCGGTATGACAGTACTGCAGACATGGGCTCTGATCTGCGGCAAGATCATAACCACTGGTCAGAGAGCTGCAGTTCCCATGCTGTCAGATTATAGATGAGCCAGCAGTACCACTCCCATCAACCTGCTGTTGCTGAAAACAGAGTGACAAAGACATCTGATGTCTTGACCCTCTATTTTCACTATATTATCATGTGTTGCTGGGTCTATACATAGAACTATATTGTCTAAGGTCGATTCAGCTGCTCTATTGTAGGCACTTTCTATTTGCCTTTATATGGTGCTGTGAATTTTTTGACATTACTTGTAGGGCATATTGGGTTTTCTAAATATATGCTCAAGGAATCTTTAAGCCAGATTTTCTAATATACTTATGAACAATTGTTTGGAGGGGTGTCATTGTCCTATGGGCATGACTAGTATATTCACCAATATTGGTTTTTAAATGTTTTTAATATTGTCTGTTGTTTGCATTGTTGATTACAAGATAAAGATTAGCTTTTTTATTTTTTATTCTTGGTGATCCCTATTTTTCAGCATATATCTTTTTCTCAGTCTTTTCATGGCATAAGAAAGTTCACTGCGGTTCAAAACTGATGAACCCGGGTGACCTCACTTACAGCACTGCTCTGCTAGACACTGGAGGAGCGATTAGGCCGGGGTCACACTCACCGTAGAAAAAAACAAACCTTATTGTACGAGCGTAATACGCCAAAATGTTGCCGGCACACCAGTCCGTATTTTATCTGTTGTCAGGGTGCAGCTGCGTATTTTGCGCATGTAAGCATCCGCATGCAATCCGTATGGCATCCGTACAGCATAGTTTTCTCGCCGCCTTGCAAAATGGACATTTAACGGTTTTCAGGCAAGAAACTCATTCAAATCATCATCAGCAAGGCTATTTCTTGGCTCTGCATCAGGTTCAACCCCCAATCTTGGCAATTTTGTGCTGTGCTTGTGTTGGAGTACTGCTGCTTGCTTGCCAACATGTCTGACAGTCTTCAGTTCACCCCAACTGATCGAGTGTTGTACAACTGGGTTTTGTCCCGCCGCTTTGGCCAGCCTTACCCAGTGATCGTTGATCCGCGGAGGAGGAGGCGAATGTGGGTGCATCCGCATTTGAGGCAACGCCTCAATAAAGGCCATTTTCACCGACTGTATGCATCTCTGCAGACTCTTCCAGACAAGTTTTCCCTGTTTTGTCGGATGACCATTCTCACATTTGATGTTTTGTTGGACATTGTGCGCCCTGGGATCACCTACCAGGATAGCAGGATGCGCAAAGCTATCTCTGCAGAGAAGCTACTTCTCCTTACGCTACAGTATGTATTCCTCACCT
The DNA here is from genome assembly GCA_033576555.1 of Oophaga sylvatica. NCBI lineage: Eukaryota > Metazoa > Chordata > Amphibia > Anura > Dendrobatidae > Oophaga > Oophaga sylvatica. The sequence goes on along the minus strand of JARQOD010000001.1, from coordinate 675,119,378 downwards.
ACATACTGTCTGTTGATGATGTGTTTTCCCACTATTTCCCCTTTAACCTTATGGCTGTAGCAGAAATATCCTCATAATATAGCCATATATCATCTTGAAGTACCTGAACAATGATGTGTATGTTAAAATTATTGAAAATGTTTACTTGGGCTAAATTTAAGTTTTGATTATTTGGACATAAAATCATGTTATGATTATGTATAGTGTGTTTGTTAAACCTTTGTGCATGTGTATTGATTGTTCTCTCTACATTTGGTTACTTGTAGGTTCCTAACTACTGCCATATCCTATGCCGCACTCCATCTGGAGTTTTTGATTGGGAGGTCCACCATCTCTGGCATTGTGGTTGATACCTGCTCACAACTCTGGGACAGACTGCATCAAGTGGTCATGCCTGACCCAAAGATGGAAGACTGGAAGAGGATTGCCAAGGGATTTGAGGAGCAATGCTACTTCCCAAATTGTCATAGTCTCTGTCTGGTGTTAATGGTCATAACAGATGTGTTGGTGTTTGAGTACAAACAACTTATGAAAAAAGACTCCAAACGTTTTATAAAAATAGATATTTATATGTGCAAACTGGCATTTGAGGTACTGACTACCATATTTGCTTCATATGTTATATGTATTTACAGAACAATAATGTAAGTGTGCATTCTTACACAAGTACCAAAATAAGGCATGAGCAAATTATAAATTTTTCTATACATAATAGTATGTAAACAAAAAAAACAATTTTCAATATGGCTATTGCTGATCATATGTGACCCATATGTCGAATTGGGGACATTAGACAAGTGCAAAGATGCATTTGACAACTGTGAGGGAAATGAAATGTAAAAAAAATACCAACGTTCTCTTTGTATAGTGTACACCATATGTTACCAATATGTTTGTTTCAGAAGATTACACTACTGCAAATATGCAATAGAAAACATGGAGTCAAATGAAATACCAAAACATTACAAACTTTTCCATTAATAGTACTAAATAATCAAAAAACAAACTTTCACTATCACTAGTGAGCACCATATTTGCCCCATATGGTTAGGTTCTAAGACTAGACTAATGCAATGATGCATTAGCCAACAATGTTTAAAATGGTTGGGGAAAAAATAACAAACATTGGTATAAATGATAAGATATAAAGAAACAAAAAATGTTCACCTAGCCCATATACCACCAGCTAAGTACCATCTGCTGTTTGTAGCCATTCAGATGAGTGCAAATATACTTTACACAACATGGTGTAAAAATAAATATCAAAAATTTAGAAAAATCTTTAGAATTGAGAGTCCTCAGTGGTTGATACCTTTTAATGGCTAACTGAAAAGATGATAGCAAATTGCAAGCTTTCGAGACTACTCAGGTCTCTTCATCAGGCAAAGACTAAAACAAAAACTGAAGAATCACATATTTATACACAATACAGCACAGAAATAATGCAATAGGTAAGACAAGTGATGTGAAGCAGAACTGTCATTATGGGAGAGGGATGAACATAAATATTGGAACAGTTCATAGATAAGGAGTGTGAAAGTTTTATTGCCCTCTGATTGGGGTCTGGTATTGTGTTTTGATGCCCCCAGGTCAGAGAAGCAGATTCCTTAATTGATGTACAAGGACATAAATCCATGGGAAACATTCATTCCAGCACTGAGAGTGTCAAAGGTCATCATGAGCTTATATTCCCAAACGTTTCTCTCTCTCTCAGATTTAAAGTTAGATTTTAATACAAGTAATTTCATGTCCATCATGCTATGACCGGGGATACAAAAGTGTTTGGCCACAGGTAGATCCATTCTTTTTTCTCTTATTGTGTGGCGATGGGAATTCATCCTTGTTCTTAGTTTTTGCCCTGTCTCCCCCACATACAGACCCCCAGTTGGACATTTCGTACAAATAATTAGGTACACCACATTAGATGTGATACAGCTGAAAGTACCTGGGATCTTGTAGTCCTGATGGGAGTTGGGGATCTTTATCTTGTTCATGGTCATTATAGATGCACAGGTTTTAAATTTTTTCTTGTTGCAAGGAAAGGCTCCTGCAGCTGTTGGGGAGGACAGGGAGCTTCTGACAATGATGCTTCTTAGATTTGGGGGCTGCCTAAAACACAGTAGTGGGGGGTCTGGAAATATGGATTGTAATCGGGCATCTTTTTGTAGTAAAGGTTGTAATTTCCGTGCAGCTCCCCTTAGCACCTCCAGATTTGGATTGTAGGTGACCACTAGAGGCACTCTGTTATTTTCATCTTTAGTTTTGTACTGTAGCAGGTGATTCCTTGATATTCTTGTGGCTCTTGTAATTTGGAATGGAAAGAACTAACGTTGAGTATGGCTACTCAAGAGCATATTGGTACCATATGTTTCTTACATGCATCCAGATTAGTGCACACTGGTGGTATGTGGGGGGTGGGTTGGCGGGTTCCCAGCATCTCTGTGTGTTTGGCTTGGATAACCACCATGACCATCACCCTGTTGGGGAGGATTTTATGGGCCCCGAGCTAACATCTGCCCACGGTCAGGTTGGTGTGTGGGCGCATTGCCATACAGATAAGGGAGATTATATTCCTGTGTAAGATGATACCCACGAGAATCATACCCCCCAATATGACCATGTTGAGCAGATCCAGGTTGAGACCAGCCTCCAACACTGGATCTGTACAAGTGGCCATATTGGGAAGTTGGATTATAGCCAGCCATTTGACCCTATTGTTGCCAAGGTTGGTTCGCTGGGGGAATGGTTTAAGGTGTAGGTGGCCATGCAGGAGGATCCTCAGATCTGTTGGGAAATGAAAGGGGATTAGAACATGTAGGAGAGGTGAGCCTAAACTGCATATGTGTTATGTGGTGTGATGTTTGTACTTACGCTCTGAGATCCAGAATAGGTGCAAAAAACCCCAGCCTGTCAAAAAAAATGTATTTTCATTTTTTTGGGTGTTGCTGACCCGCTCTTGGCCCTCTGCTGCCGTTCCCGCCAGTATACTTGGATACTTCTCCATCTTCTCATAACATCATCCACTGCAATGACACATATAATGTAATCAATTAGCTAGCTGCACAAAGGCTAAATCTTCGACATACACGTAATATAGTCATGGGGGCCTAGTAGGATGTGACTATACTAACATTTTTTGCGCCAAAAAAAAATAAATATTTTTTTGAACAAATTATGCGCTAGAACTACGCTTTGACCGTTAAGAAGTTTGGAAAACAATCAAGGAACTAACTGATTCTACTGAACTTACTGCTCCTCTCGTGGTCTGCTGTCAAAGTGGGGAAACACAGATGCCCACAGATGCGCATCCATGCCGCCTCTTTCCTTGCGCAGTCTGCATAATATGCATCTGTTTGGTCCCAAATTTCGGGCCTCTCCTACACCAACACAATCAAAATCTCCACATTGATGAGGGTGGACATCATGGCCGACTCCATGGAGGCGTTTTTCCGGGATGTCTGGCGCTATTTTTGAGCTAATTTGCATGTGTCAGCTTCCTCCTGCATGTGTTGCACCATTTCCTGTGAGCTGCAGAAGTCTTGCGTATTTCTCGCAAGTCACACACCTGGTCCGTGTGTAATCCGTTGTTTTCTTGCACCCATAGACTTTCATTGGCGTACAACGGGCATAATAAGCGTACAATCGCAGCATACTGCGGGTGTCTTGCACCGTAAGATACCGCCGAGAAAAATATGCATGATCAGAGCTGCCCCATAGAGAAATATGGGTCTGTGTGTAATGCGTGGCTTTCACGCCTCTCACTCGTCCATATTCCTCCTTAGTGTGATGCCGTCCTTACTCTCCTGTCAGTGTGTCCGGCTGCTGGGGATAGCGGTTATATCACTGATGTGACTGCAATCTAAATAATCCAGATCAAAGTGGGGCTGTATGGATTATCTTCACATCGGAAAAGTGAGAGATATGGTTGTTTATTATTTTTCTTTTTTCCAGGGGACAAGGGCTTCAATGGAATAGGCATAAGTTGATGTGGTGTAGTGACTAATGTGGCACCTAGGGGGCGCTGTATAAGTTGCTCAAATTATGCATGGAGGCATGAGATGGATGGGAAACCAGTACCTGGTATGGTGCTAAATGGAAAGTATGTGTCACAGAGCTATTCTGTGCTGTAGGTCAGTAATGTTGTTCTGGGACTTGTTGTCCCATAAGAGTTCTGATTGTTGTTAAGGGTGAACCTACAGGGTTAGCTCGTGAGCTGGGTGGGACATGCTAACCTCACATACACTGTCCACTGGTGGTGGAAGAATGAATGTTACATACTGGTGATTGTATGTGTTGTGAAGGACCTGTGATGAGGTCATGAACAGGTGACCAAACCATGTGCTTCATACTTGGCTTGGGGAGTGGCTACAGGTATGAAAGGCAGTGTTGGGCACATGGTGAGGAGATTGTGTTGGAGACTGAGGAGTCTCTGGAAGTCTGTCTGAGACAGTGGAGAGTGTGTCCTGCATAGGGCTGCCTGGAAGGTTCCTGGAAGGTCTGTCAGTGTTGGAAGATCTTGGGGTTGGATCGGATTCCTGGAAGCACGTGGTGAGACTTGGAGCTTGGTAGCCGGGGTGTTGGACGGGGTCCTGAATAGCACCCGGACAGGACACATGGGTGTGCGGAGCCTGTGACGGTCCCACACTGAGAACCACGCGGTTCTGTTGAGGAGCTTGGCTGGAGGTAGCCTGGAAGTGTGACTTTCTGTTACAGTGTGTCAGTGAGCACTGGAAGCGAGTTCCAGACCACCCGGGAAGGCACCTGGTGGTCCCTGCTGGCCTGCAGCCGCTTAGTCAAGCCCTTCCCATGCAAGGGTGCGTCTGGGAACAGTGATATTGAAAGCTGGAATGCATTTATGTTTTGTGATGTTTTGTTACCTGGTGTTAAAGAGACAGTAAAACATTGATTTTGGACTTAAAGCCTGTGTGTTGCCTCATAACTGCAGTCCGGCCCTTGCCTACCAGAGCGAATCTCTACAGTTTGGTGGAGAATGCGGGCAGACGCAGTGAGGTCAGGCTGTTTTTTTTTGTGGATGTTTTTTTTCCATGCATGACAAATAACCAGGTGAAGACGTCTGACTGTAACCCGGTGGGGTTACGAAGGTGACAAGCGGCTGACTGTAACTCGGTGGGGTTACGAAGGTTGCTGTGGATCAGTGGGTCCACGAAGACGGCGCAGCGGAAGCGTGCAGAGACTGGTGGTAGCGGGAGCTACCGGGACACTTGCAGGAAGAGGTTCTGCAGTAGCAGCAGCTTGTGAGCGGCAGTCAGAGGTGCCAGTGGTTGGTGGCTGCCACAGCAGCAGTGTCGGTGCCAGCAGGAGCTGGTGGTGTAATAGAAGGACAGTGTGAACCCGGTCACACAGACTCTTAAAGGGCCAGTAACAGCCCAAAAGAAATAAAACTGTACTGTAGGAGTTGTGCCTAAGAAAACTGTGGGGGAGTCCACAGGGTGTATCCCAGAGTGGGGTGGTGGCCAAAAAGGGGCGGTAACCCACCAGCAGGGATGGTTGGAAAAAAGGGGGTGGAGTGTCTAAATGGTAAAGGGGAGGTTCCAGCGAACTGTTGCCCGGGGAAAAAATGTTATGTGTGTCCAGTTTGTCGTATGAACTATCCACCAGGCGCTAGGCTATGGGTGCGTGACCTGCCGATAAATAATGAAGATATGATTGGGCTGATCGACCCGGAGAGTCCGGTGACGTTAGTGAGAGTTGCACCTACGGGGTCTCAAATACCCGGTAGAAAGGTCAGGGTTACCTGCATTCATAGGAACACTAAGGAGTATCCCGTGGCGAGGGTAAATTTGGCGACAGGCTGGGACATGAGGGAACAGGAGGTCGCTATAGTCCCAAATTTGGCGTGTTCAGTAGTTATAGGTCGGGACTCTACACTGTTCTCCAGCTTGTGGGAGAGGGGAGTGCCGCTACAGCAGGAGGAGAGAGATCGCTCTACTGGTGGGATGGTGGGTATTAGTACAGTGACACCTACCAAAGTGGACGAGTCTGACCAACTCGGTGACTTTGCAGACGGTGTCACCAGTGGAAAGTGTGCGACTACCCAACAGACAGACCTGAAGTCTCTTGACGGGTGCCAGGTGGGATGTGACTCAGACTCCGATGGTGACTGTGACTCTAATAGAGAAAGGGAGTACAGTAATGAAGGGCCCCACAAGGAGAAAAAATCCTCCCGTCGTCAGAGACACAAAGGGTGCAAGGCGCCGGAACACAATGTATATACTGAGGATGGTAATAAAGAAAAACCTATGACTGATGCGATTTTGCAAGATGTGAGTACTCTTCCAGACCCTGAAGAGCCAGAGAGTGTGGAGCCTCAAGAAAGATTGACGGGGTCAGATATGGAAGGCGCCAACGCTGTACAGTTGGAGCAGGTGCGCCACCTGGAGGCCGAGGTTGCGACCATAAAGCAGAACAAGGCTAACAAAGTGTCTGGTGAGAAGCAAAAGTCGGCTGAACTAAAGACCATGAAGGAGCAGATCAAACAAAAAAAGGCCCTGAGGCAAACTGCGGAACATAGAGTGGATGAGCTGGAGAAGGTAGTCTCTGAGCTCAGAGGTCACCTGTCTATGTGGCAAAGTGTGGGTAGGACCTTGGGAGAAGAGATGGAGGTGCTCAGAGAAGTAGTAAGGGGTCTGCAGAAGGAGAAGTTGCGGGTTGAAGACGTACAGCGGCCATGCCCGAGTGATGACCAGGCGGAAGTGCCAGTGCCCATCTGGGCAAGGGGTCGTGAAGAGCGTGAGTCTCAGGAGGAGGAGAAGATTTCACTCTTTAGGTGTGTAATAAAGGTACCTGCAGACATGCGAGAAGCCTGTGCCAGTGAGGGGGTGCATGAGGCCTTTAAAAAGGCGGTAAAAGCTGATAGTGTGAACTGGGCACCAGAGAAGAACCAGTTGGTGATCCTGGCAGAGGGTGAAGACACAGAGAAGCTGGTGGCTGTCCTGAAGGATATGCATCCGCAGTGTCTCCACGTGAAACAGAGGATTATGTTGAGTAACATGAAAGCCGCTCGAAGTCTGGAGCAGGCGAAGGAAGATCAAAATCGGCTGGGCTTGGTAGAAGAGGTAATTCCGGTACACAGAAATCTGGTGGGGAGAGTCGTTGGAAGACTTGGAAAAGTAATGCAGGAGATGGTGGATAGATCCGGTGTAAGGAGAAGTGAGGATTCCAGCTGATGGCGAGATCAAGGTGGCTGGAGAAGAAGACATGGTTCCATTCATTGGTGTGGGCTCAGTGGAGAGCCTGAAGAACATCCGAATGCTCCTGGAGTATCGAGTGACGTACCTACAAGAAGTAGAGCAGCTGATCTCAGGAAGAAAGCAGATAAAGAAACAGCTGCAGGAGTTGAAACGAAGATGGCGACTGCTTCCAGCCCAAGATATAGAGAAACAAGAGGCTTCTCTGGGGACTGGCAGTAGACGAGCTGAAACAATGAGGGGTAGAGATGACGCTTCTGTTAGCTCAGTGCTGAGTGACCTAAGTGTGAGACCCAGTGGCGGACAAAGAGATAGAGAGTCCGACTCAGATCAACCAGTGAACTTGACTGGACGATGGACTCAGGACCGCAACAACCGTAGGAGACGGTACTGGAGGGGTCTGGTGACACCGACGGAAAAACAAGGCCGACATTCTGACCACTGGGGGCGGGAAAGGCCTAACCAAGAGGTAGTGTTGCAGGATGCCCAAAATCGACTGAGACGGTCCCCTCGACTTGTAGGGCAAGGTGACATGGGTGACCTGTCTCAGGGTTCTCTGGTTGGAACAGGTGTTCAACCTCACAAGTTTGAACAGAGGGGGAAGGTATGTGGTGTAGTGACTAATGTGGCACCTAGGGGGCACTGTATAAGTTGCTCAAATTATGCATGGAGGCATGAGATGGATGGGAAACCAGTACCTGGTATGGTGCTAAATGTAAAGTATGTGTCGCAGAGCTATTCTGTGCTGTAGGTCAGTAATGTTGTTCTGGGACTTGTTGTCCCATAAGAGTTCTGATTGTTGTTAAGGGTGAACCTACAGGGTTAGCTTGTGAGCTGGGTGGGACATGCTCCACACATACACCGCCCACTGGTGGTGGGAGAATGAATGTTACATACTGGTGATTGTATGTGTTGTGAAGGACCTGTGATGAGGTCATGAACAGGTGACCAGACCATGTGCTTCATACCTTGGCTTGGGGAGTGGCTACAGGTATGAAAGGCAGTGTTGGGCACATGGTGAGGAGATTGTGTTGGAGACTGAGGAGTCTCTGGAAGTCTGTCTGAGACAGTGGAGAGTGTGTCCTGCATAGGGCTGCCTGGAAGTTCCTGAAAGGTCTGTCAGTGTTGGAAGATCCTGGGGTTGGATCGGATTCCTGGAAGCACGTGGTCGAAACTTGGTGGCCAGAGTGTTGGACGGGGGTCCTGAATAGCACCCGGACAGGACACATGGGTGTGCGGAGCCTGTGACGGTCCCACCCTGAGAACCACGCGGTTCTGTTGAGGAGCTTGGCTGGAGGTAGCCTGGAAGTGTGACTATCTGTTACAGTGTGTCAGTGAGCACCGGAAGTGAGTTCCAGAGCACCCGGGAAGGCACCTGGCGGTCCCTGCTGGCCTGCAGCCGCTTAGTCAAGCCCGTCCCATGCAAGGGTGCATCTGGGAACAGTGATATTGAAAGCTGGAATGCATTTATGTTTTGTGATGTTTTGTTACCTGGTGTTAAAGAGACAGTAAAACATTGATTTTGGACTTAAAGCCTGTGTGTTGCCTCATAACTGCGGTCCGGCCCTTGCCTACCAGAGCGAATCTCTACAGTGAGCAGAACTTTGCTTTTATTTTTAAATAAATGTGTAAAACAGGGTGTTAAATGTTATTTCAAATAAAGGATTTTATTCATGCTGTGCATTTATTTCCCAAGTTACAATGAGGTTAGTAATGAAGAACTAACCCTTGGGTTGATGTCAGCTACCAATACAAAGCAGAAATCAACCCCATAACTATTACCCCAAATACTGCGCTATTTCTTGGGATCATAGAACAGACTAATGAATAGAAGCAGATACATCATATATTGAATCATCCCAAGTGGGAATGCCATCTAGGACTATATCACCTGGATCTATCATATATACAACAGACAAAGGGTGGTAAAAAACCACAAAAACACGACCGCAGATCCATATTTAAGCAAAATTACAAAATCTTTATTAAATAATCAATACACACAGGTAAATGCAATGACAGAAAAAGCTAGCACTCGTATGAGAAAACGTGCAGCAATGGAAAAGAACACACTCAGACAACCGGGTACAATTGAGCATATACTAAATGTACATATTATTCAGGAGCTGTTATTAAAGGTACACAAGTGTATTAACTATAAGATATAAAAATCTCAGAAGGAAGATTTTAAACTGGGCACCCTTTATAGATAAAGAGATATTGATATAATATTCGGATGTCCTATTCACAGACCAGCGTCCTATCATATGTGCTTATGTGTGCTTATGTCACCAGTATCTATACCATAAACGGACACATGGCTGTGCTAATATCATATTAAGCAATACAAATTACTGCCAATTTAACTAGTTAAGAGTCCATCCTAGTGTGTCAAATATAAAGATATCGCCAGTTAACTCCTTATGAGTCCATCTTTAAAGTGCCAGATACCAAGTACCGACAGTTAACTAATTATGGGCCCATATAGTTGTGCCAGAAATAACAAAGCTCAGATTAATCAAATAGTAGAACATGTCTACAACCATATCTACCTCAGTGGGAGCTATATGTGGTGCGCTCAGAGAGACCAGTGTCCGGTGCGCATGCCCCGACGCACGTTTCGGATAAACTCCTTCGTCAGGGGGCGTGGCTAGAACGAGACCGCACTGGCTTAAGAACCCCCCGAGCGGAATTTGCTAAACGCAGACCGATATGACGCATATGATGTCATGACTACAGAAGACGCCGGACCGTGCCGGCGTCACACGGCAGGAAGCAGTGGGTAAAATCCCCATGGCAACCTGACGCTACAGACCCGTGAGCGGCGCGGCCCCCTCCGAGTACAACATCCATGCGTGCAGGAGTGCGATAGCAACAAGTGCAGAAACATAAGCAAAGCATGGGTGGACATATAAAATATGCATAAAATAGGCACAATGTAGCGCAGGCGTCCCTGCCCGCTGTCAGGCAGGGACGCTGTTCCACTCACCCCTCCGCGCGCTCCTCTGCTGCAGGGCTGGCGTTCTCCTCCCGCTCTCATGGCTGCGCGCGCTCCTCTGCTTCGGGGCCGGCATCCTCCTCCCGCTCTCCTGGCTGCTTGCGTTCCTCTGCCCCGGGCCCGGCGTCCTCCTCCCGCCCTGCTGGCGGCGCCGCTCCTTTCCGGCCACTGTGTTTAGGTCGCCGCGCGTGCGCTCCCCCTCTCTTAAAGGGGCCGCGCGCGCCATCCTAAAAAGTCCCCGGCCAATGGCCGGAGGACTTTACCTTATATAAGGCACCTCCTCCAAAATGAAGGTGCCCGAGCAATGTTGTTGCACTGTTCACTACTCTGCTTCAGTCCTCAGGGTCCATTGCCAGTTACCTGCCAGATTCCTGCCAGTTTGCTGTCCGTTCCTGCCTGTTACCTGTCCGCCAGCCTACCTGGAGGCTCTGCCGTCACGAGTAGTGTTGAGCGATACGATACTGCAAATATCGGGTATCGGCCGATATTAGCTGTATCGGGCTTTCGATTCCGAGTACCGATATTTTCGTCATATCGGATACCGGAATCGGATTTGTCACTGTCACTGTGAGTGTCCGTCGGTCGGGTCTGTCAGGAGTCAGCGGCACTTACCTGGCAGAAGATCTCCGGCGGTCACGTCCTGGACTGCTTGATGGCCGCCATTATCTTCTCCCTGGCGGTCACATGCAGTTTTTCGCGATAACTGCAGTGACTGCAGGGTAATCCCGGCCGTAAACCAGTCCGATGACGTCACCACCGGGGAAGCAGGTAATCAGCTGTGCTGCGCCGGGATGACAGGCTCTGCCTGTCATTCTGATGTAGCAGAGCTGGATCGTCGTGGGACACTCGTTACTATGGACTGCGTCGGACAGGTGGTATACTGCTGTTTTTTTTTTAAATTTTTTTACAGGAGATCGATGGCGTCGCAGGATGAGACTGTAATATAAGTAATGAAAACTGTGTTGTGTTTTTTATTAAATTAAAATTTTTTTTATGAACATTCACCCGTCCGGGTACATCAACAATTTAACTATTTACATACAGGGACCCTGTCCGGGTTATTTATAATTCTTTGGCAGGGGTGTTCCAGGTACCACCTGGTACTGTTCTGATGCTTGCCAAACATCCGAGACACCAAGGACCACCAGGACCTGATGACGTCGTGTTGCCTGTACAGTCAAGTCGTGACCCGCTATCTGTGTCTGTGTGGCCACCTCTTTCATCTCTGGGTACGGGCCAGCTATAGTTATCATGTCCATAGCTGGGGCTGCTGAGGAGACCACTGAGGGAGGCTGGGGAGATTTACGGCATGGGGTGGGCACTTGTGCAGAGGCCTGGATGTGGGAGGCTGAAGGCTCCGAGGGTCTCACAGGTTCCTGACACTCTGGGGAGTAGGGGTCGCACCTGGTAACATTTAGGGCGTACCATCCATTGTAACCCCAGTGTCGGGTGTAAGTCACCAAGTCTCCTGGCAACAGGTCCCTCCCCGGGTGTCCTTCTGGGAGGTGAGTCTCCACGTCCCGCCGGGTCACAAAGACTTCTAAATAAAGTCCAGGCTCCTGGATGAAGCCTCAACCACCTTTCAATTTAAAGCTCCGTACTGCACCCTTACGCCGCGGCTCCCACAGGGTTCCTTTATCTTTTCTCATCCGGTCCTTATCTGCCCGGTCCTTCTCCAGTTGATGTTGCCGAAGCTTTTGGGATTCTCGCTGCTCCCTTTGTCGCTCTGCTTCCCGCTCCCAACGTCTCCACTCTTCCTCCTGACGCCGGTTGGAATTCTCCTCCACCAGCAGCTCCATGTCTCCACCATCAAATGCCAGCTTACGATGCCCGGTTTGCGGCAGCTCTCCTGGCCCCCCCAGTCCTGGCGGCGCTCACCTGCGGAGGAAGCAGCCGGCTCTGGAACAGATGACAGTCGGGGCTCCGGTACAGGCAGGTAGTGCTCTGGTGCCTGCGCGGCCTCCTCCATGAGGACGGGTGTCGCTTCTTCTGTCTCAGCGACGGGGGCAGACAGCGGGATCTGGGGTGCTGCCGGTGCAGAGTTTTTTGCACGAACGGGTGCCTCCACTGCGACAACGTCAACTGGATCACATTGCAAGGGCTGGGATGCCCGCACGGACTCCTCTACTAGAACGGGTGCCTCACCTTCCGGTACAGACACTTCAGGTAAGAGGGATTGGCGCCGCTCCAAGTTTAGTTTTAGGGCACGCCAGCTGGCTTCCATCCTGGCGACCTCCTCCCGGTGCCGGGCCAGGCCTCTTAGGGTATCCTCCGCTTCTTGCAGCGTAGGAGGGTTTCCAGGCCGGGTGCCCAACGGTGGTTCCGTGGCGATCGGGTCGCTTCCGTGGGGGGAGAGCTCTGACTGCTCCATCCCTTCACACTTCTGCTCGTGTCCATTAACCATCTCTGCCAAGTCACATGTGTCATTAGCATCTGGAGAGGGCCCCTCTTTTGTAGGCAGGCGGGACCTTCGTGTTAGTTTCCGCACACTGAGGAGGATGAGGAGGCGGAACTGAAGAGCTGTGGGGCACGATCTTACATTGCAGTACCATTTAGAGTGGTCGGCCATCGTTTTCGCGCCACTGAGTGAGTGTACACCCACGAAGAGCACGCCCTTCTTCTTCACCAGTGCCTCGTCGTGACGCAGATATAGCGGAAAAATGGCAAATACATTCTCTGATGATTTTAGCAATTCTCAAGCACAAAACCAGTTCAATTCAGGCACACAGGACTTGCTTATAGCGAGCTACAGAATCCTGTTCGTGACGCCCAAGTTGAGTCGCACAGAGCCAGAGGTTTTGGGGTACTCGGCACGAGCCCGTCGACTTCTATGGGGTATGTCACGGCTTTACCCAGCAATTGAATCAGAGTCTATTTTACTATGTAGAAGTGTAAAACTATAAATATATGTATATATATATATGTCACAATGACATGTATATATATATATATATATATATATATATATATATGTATTCTATGTGTGTATTTTTGTGTTTACAACGAAAGAAAGGTTTTTTTTTGTTGCGATATTTTGTTCCCATAGACTTACATGGGACTTCCGGTATCGTAATCGGATATCGACGATATTTAGTGATATCGGCGATACCATTCCGATCCGATATTTTTAGATATCGAGCAGTATCGCTCAACACTAGTCATGAGTTGTGACCTTCTGCTATCCCAGTGACTCTCGCCCGCTCACCTGGGAGCGTTCATCTGTTACCTGCCTGCTAGCCTACCTGGAGGCTCTGCCGTCACGAGTTGTGATCTTCTGCTATTCCAGTGACTCTCGCCCGCTCACCTGGGAGCGCTCATCTGTTACCTGCCTGCTAGCCTACCTGGAGGCTCTGCCGTCACGTGCTGTGATCACCTGCTATTCCAGAGACTCTCGCCCGCTCACCTGGGAGCGCTCATCTGCTATCTGCCTGCTAGCCTACGGAGGCTAAGCCATCACAGGTCGTATCTATCTTTATCCAGAGACTGCCCCGGTCACTTGCCGTGACCTCCTGCCCGTTCATCCAGAGACTGCCCCAGTCACTTGCCGTGACCTCCTGCCCGTTCATCCAGAGACTGCCCCAGTCACTTGCCGGGACCTCCTGCCCGTTCATCCAGAGACTGCCCCAGTCACTTGCCGAGACCTCCGGCCCGTTCATCCAGAGACTGCCCCAGTCACTTGCCGAGACCTCCGGCCCGTTCATCCAGAGACTGCCCCGGTTACCTGCTGTGACTGTCTCCCCGTCTGCCCGGGTCGCCGCCCGCTCCCTTACAAGGACCGCCCCCTTGTATAGTAGCTCAGAGGTTCCGCCTCCCTGACCCGTTACACACAAATTATCTTGCAAATCTCATATGAGTGCTCATAGGATGACATAGACAAAGCACATGAAGTCCCCTTAAGGAAAAACGTGATCTATATCATATAGATCATATTAAATGCCTCATCACCAATTAAACATTGCCAATGGACCGTATATGTTAGGCCTATTTTAGTAAAAGGGAAACATACATATGATCCTCTAATGCGCACAAAAAATAAACAAACAAATAAAAATAAAAAATGAATATAAGTAACATATTTCTTGGGAGGCTGAGAGCTGATGTTCTTTGCCTGGTAGGAGGGCAAATTTCCCTGGCCCCTTCCAACGCTATTAATATCAGTTTACAGCTGTCTGTTTAGCCTTTGCTGGTTTGAAATTATGGGGGGATGCTACATCATTTTTTTCTGGGGTCCCCATAAAATAACCAGTAAAGGCTAACCAAAAAGCGGTGAGCTGATATTAATAGCCTCGGAACCTTTATGGATATTGCCCTCCTTCCCATAATATTAAAATCAGCCCTCAGCCATTGGCTTTCCCTCTGCTGCTTATTAAAATTATGATTTCTACCAAAAAATGTCCATATACAGAGAAGATGGCACTTCAAATTAATATGTATAACCAAAATACCGACTTACATAAAGATTAGCGGCTGAAGAGAACTATAAAATAAAAATTCTAAATTTTATTGTCATAACATACGGCACTCAAAAAATAAAAATAAAAAGGCACAAAAGAAAGAATAGCAAAGTATCCAATGAAGGGGGCCCTTGCAGCAACCCTATATAAGCGTATCCCTTTAAAACTACTAAATATAATTAGACACAGTAAAAGTCATTAAATAAATAAAAGGGATAGCTGTGCATACTGCACAAAAATGACAATGGTTCACAACATGGAGTAGCAGTTTAAATTTGTAGTACAAAGCCTGTGTACCTGACTGACCAAGCCAGTAAGGATAAACAATAACACATTACTAAATATATGTGTCCTTAAGCCAACATTGGTGGGCAGGTCAAAGTCATAGACATAATATTGAGTCTAATTGCACATCACATATATGTACGAACCTAAGATAGGGAAGGCCAGGACTCCCCTTCCACTTTAGGCTCAATATTATGTCTATGACTATTAATTTGACCGCAAGTCCGTATTTTGGTTATTAAAATTATGGGGGACCCTATGCCATTTTTTTCATTTATTCTTTTATTTATTAAAAAGTACATAAAATACACATCCGAGGTAACCTTAGTTCACAGCCTCCAGGTGTTCCAGCAGCTGGAAACTCCAGTAACCTTAAAATGTCCCTCAAAGTTGCCCATGAGGATTCCGGGCCTCCTAGCTCCCGGGAGACCTGGTGGCTGTGAACTCTGGTTACCTAGTTTCAAGCCACCGGGTCTCATGATAATTCCAGTGCCAGACTGTTGAATGCTGGAGTGCCAAGTGCCAAACTCACAGGCGTTCATCAGTCCAGCACTGGCACTTGCAAAGCAAGAGAAACAGTTGCTGTGATGTGACATTACTGTTCTTGTTAATAAACTTAAAAACATTGAAAAAAAACTGTGGGGGTCCCCCTGTGATTTTTATAAGCAGCATGATGTTAATATTCTGGAAAGGAGGGCAATATCCCTAAAGGTTTCCAGGCCAATTATATCAGCTCACAGCTGTTGGTTAGCCTTTACTGGTTATTTTCTGGTATGACCCCAGAAAAAAGTGATGTGGGTCCCCCCCACATAATTTCAAACCAGCAAAGGTTAAACAGATAATATTAACCCCTTAACGACCAGAGGTATTTTTGATTTTGCATTTTCATTTTTTGCTCCCCTTCTTCCCAGAGCCATAACTTTTTTTTGTTTCGATCAAAATGGCCATGTGAAGGCTTGTTTTTTGCGTGACAACTGTCAGTAAAACCAATGATGTCGTTCAAAAGTACAACTTGTCACTGACAATTGTACTTTGACGACATATTGTTTTACTATGTTGTGTACTCAAAAATGGGAAAAAATTTCAAGTGCGGTGAAATTGCAAAAAAGTGCAATCCCACACTTGTTTTTTGTTTTGCTTGTTTACTAGGTTTACTAAATGCTAAAACTGACCTGCCATTATGATTTTCCAGGTCATTAGACCCCAAACTTGTCTAGGTTCTTTTTTGTTTAAGTGGTGAAAAAAATGCAAACTTTATTAGAAAATGGCTCAATTTTTTTTTGTTTGATACCCATAGCGTATCCATTTTTTATGATCGCAGGTTGAGTGAGGGCTTATTTTTTGCATGCCAGGCTAATGCTTTTAATACCATTTTGGTTTAGATACAATCTTTTGATCGCACGTTATTGCATTTTAATTCAATGTTACGGAGACAAAAAAAAAACGTAATTCTGGCGTTTTCACTTTTTTCTCGCTACGCCATTTAACGATCAGATTAATCCATTTTTTATTGATAGATGGGGCGATTCTGAACACGGTGAAACCAAATATGTGTACTTTTGATTTTTTATTGTTGTTTTATTTTGAATGGGGCAAAAGGGAGGTGATTTGAACTTTTATTTATTTATTTTTTTTTACCTTTTTAAAAACTTTTTTTCACTTTTGGCATGCTTCAATAGTCTCCATGGGAGACTAGAAGCTGCCATAATCCGATCGGCTCTGCTAAATACAGGCGATGATCAGATCTCCTGTATGTAGCAGATTTTCTCACTTGTTACCAGCACCGACTACTGGGTGGCGCTCACAGAAACCTGACACTGACAACAATAGACGTCTCCCGGAGACCTCTGGTTGTCATGCCAACCCATCGGTAACCCGCGATCACGTAACTGGGATCACCGATGGGCGGATTTCCGTGACGATTGCTGGAAGCGCATGTTAAATGCTGCTGTCAACGGTTGACAGTGGCATTTAACGGGTTAGTAGCCGTGGTGGGATCGCAATTCCACCCGCGGCTGCCCCGGGCACATGTCAGCTGTTCAAAACATCTGACATGTGCCGGGAAAGATGTTGGCTCACCGTCAAAGCCCACATCAAAGGGAGGGAGTCCAACATCAGTGTAAATTTATTCCCAATGTCGGAAAGGGGTTAATAGCGAGGGAAAGGACCATGGAAATTAGTCCTCCTACCAGGCTAAGTCCATCAGCCGTGAGCTGCCCCAGAAATCTGGCATTTAGCCTTGTTCTTCCCACTTGACTTGTGGCGGTGGCAAGTGGGATAATATTTGTGGAGTTGATGTCACCTTTGCATTGTCACGTGACATCAAGCTCAAGGGCTAGTAATGGAGAGGCATCCATAAGATGACCCATTACTAACCTCATAGTAAGTATTGAAATAAACACACAGCAAAAATATAATTCTTAATTTGAAATAAAACAAAACACCCTCTTTTACACATTAAAAAAAATAACTAATACTCACATTATGCCAACTCCATTGAAGCCCTTGTCCCCTGTAAAAGACAGAAAACTATATGACGTTTCCGCTCGTCACTGAAGCTGCACTCGTAGCACCTCATTGTGTCCTGGTTTTAAGCCTGGGCAGTCACATCATGGCATTGTTTAGGTTATAAACCAGTTATCACAGAGATGGATTACTGCAGAGGACATTTTTGCTAATCTTCACTTTGGGCAAATGAGGGCTATGGTTGTTTATGATTTTTCTTTCTTTCCAGGGAAAGTGGGCATCAGTGGATCTGGAATAAGGTGAGTATCATGGTTGTTTATTATTCTCTGTCTATTACAGGGGACAAGGGCTTCAATGGAATAGGCATAAGGTGAGTTTAAGTGTGCTTTTTCATTTTTATTATTTTAATTTCAAATAAATGAGTCTCAGTCTTTCAATTAAAGGACTTTATTCTGGCTGTGTCTTTTTACAATTTAACTATGGGGGCTTGATGACAGCGGCCTTAAAACAGCTGATGTCAATCCCACAACCATTACCCCACTTGCCACTGAACCAGGGCTGGTGGGAAAAGTCGGACAAAGGCCCAGAATTGGTGCACCTTTTCTGGGGAGGCTGAGGGCTACTATTTTTAAACTGTTGGGGCCAATATCCAAGGCCCCATTCTAGTCTGATAATTTGTATTTATTTTTTTTAGCACAGGTGTCGGCTGATGAATACTCACATCAATGGCGACTGCTCTCATTTTTATCAGCGACAGCAGGCGTAGGCTTATGAGAGTAGTACTCTCTCATCAGCCGATGCCTTTGACCGAAGGTAAACTTTTTACTGCCGGTATCAGCTGCTGGCTCATGCTGTCATCTGAAAGCATGAGATCCGCAGCTCTCTCATTGGCTGATGAATATTTCCAAGCTCACACTGTCATCTGACAATGTGGGAATCGTAGCTCTCTGACCGGCAGTAATGATCTTACCGCCGATCAGAGGCACCAGTGTTTCTCGTGCTGTCATGAAGCACCTAATGTTTGGAGTGCCAAACCAGAACAGTAACACGGACTTGCTGGAGAAGTCCGTGTTAGTGGTCCGTGCCGAAGACTAGGTGTTCGGTACAGACCCCAAACTTTACTGTTCGGTTTCTCCCATCACTAATAACAACCCTTATTCATAATGGAATAAGGCAGTGTTATCACAAATCTTGTAAGGATATGGATCCTTAATCTCTTTTACCTTTTTTATTTTTCCTATCATATTTTTAATTACACAGTAAATATCATGTTTAACATTTTCTTATTGGTGCTGGAGCCTAGTCCTCATAGACACTTCTTACATTACAAAAATGCATAACCACGCTCTTCCAAACCAAGAAACTCTTCCAAGAATATAAGGAATCTATAGAAATTCTTTGTTAGGTGGACTTGTCAACACAAAAGCACAAATCAGCACTTACACCTGTGCCTCCAATTTGCAAACTTAAACAGGTTTGCTAAAACACACCTGCATAGCTAAATTTCTTAATTTAGTGTATTTTTTGTAGATATTTTACTATGTAAGTTAAATCCCCCTGACCAAAAACAACAATGGAACAAGACATTTTAGCTATACACCTTCCATATATGCCAACAGCCCACATTACAGTTCGGTCTGTACAGTTGTCAAACTGGTCTAGTAAAACAGGTATACAAAAATGAAAAAATTATTTTCAAAATGTAATTTTTTAACACTATTCTTCCTCTTCCAAAAAGCCATAACCAAGAATGATATATTAGTATGAAGGTACATGTATGGAAAGATGTAGCAACTAAAGGTGAGCAAACCTTTCAAGGTTTGGCTCAGATTTGGCCAATGGACCGATGTTCGCCGAATGGTTCATCGAACGTATCAGAGCCGCATTAAATTAATTGGGAGGCAAAATCAAACGCATAGACAACACCTTCAGGGGGGGGCAAAAAGCTGCTCAAAAAGGTCAAATTAGGGGCAGACACCATGAAAAGTGGCATCAATTCACCCACAGTAGAAATTTTATAATGGCGCAAGCAGTCAGGCATCGGCCATGCATAAGCCAAGGTCTGAGCCAGCATTTACAACTTGTAATTGAAGCTTCAATGAGGACCTAGTGATAAAGGGAGAAGTAAGCCTTCTTAGCTGGGAGACCTGATACCTCATACAACACCTACAATCTTTTTTTTTTTTTTTTTTATTAAAGCTACACTCAGATGGCACAAATATCAGTTTCATACAGTACTATTGGTAGAAATATGAAAATAAAGTAACAGATTGTTGACTGATCAATTGACCCACAGCAGAACCTTTTATAATGACATAGAAGAAGTAAGCCATGGCCCGTGCATGGTTTTCAGGGTCTGGCCCAGCATTTACAGCTTGTAATTGAGTTTTAATGAGGATCAGGTGGTTAAGGGAGTGGTGTTTCTTAGCTGGGAGACCTGATACCTCATGCAACACCTCCAATTTTTTTTTTTATTCCAGCCACACTCAGATGGCACAAACATTGGTTTCATACAGTGCTGTTGATAGAAAAGTGTACGGAAAGTAACACTTGTAGTTGACTGAAAGTGCCTGTCTGGGAGCCCTACGTACACAAGCAACCCACCAGATGGAGAAAAAAGCCACCCAGTAATTAATAGGATTCAGATGCACCCTCCACCACAGGCAACCCACCTGATGGAAACCCAACTTGGAGTCTCCACATTTCAAAGAATAATTATCATACACCACTAAAGTGGCATCAATTTCCACAGAGTAGTAACAGTATAATAGGCCCCTGATACACCTTCTACTACAGGCAACCTATCAGATGGAGACCCAACTTTGAGTCTCCACATTTAAAAAAATAATTGTCACTCACCACTGAAGTGGCATCAGTTTCCACAGAGTTGAAACAGTATACTTGTCTAGTAACATGAGCCCCCCTTGATCACTGTACGTCACCCTCTCATGGCACCGGCCTGTGGGACAACAGTCGAGAAATTTGAGATATTGTAATCCCTTCCGTATCCTCTTCTGCTTCTACCTCTTCCTCTAGGACCATCAACTCATCACACAGACTATTTAAAGTGTGCTCCGACATGTAGATGACTGGATTAGT
Source organism: Oophaga sylvatica (assembly GCA_033576555.1). Taxonomy (NCBI): domain Eukaryota; kingdom Metazoa; phylum Chordata; class Amphibia; order Anura; family Dendrobatidae; genus Oophaga; species Oophaga sylvatica. Next base: position 675,098,868 of record JARQOD010000001.1, on the reverse strand, counting down.
GATGCTGATGATGGCATCGTCAGCGCTATCCATCTTAGTAGCCATTTCAAAACTGTGAAGAAGGGTACAGAGGTCCTTCACCTGCGCCACTCCACAAGCGTGATTTGCACCATGTCTAGACAGCGCTGGCCCAGGCTATGCAAAAGGACATACTGCACTAAGGCTTTTCGCTGCTGCCACAGCCACTGAAATATGTGCAGAGTGGAATTCTACCGTGTTGAAACCTCGCTCATCAAATGGTTAACCGGAAAGACCTTCCTAGCGATGCAAGTCTATGACCTGCAGGGTGCGATCGTTGAAAATGAGCACACACTGACTGTGCTTTCTGCAGCAGCGCAACCAGGCTGGAATAGTGGTGGAGAAATTGTTGTGCCACCAGGTTGAGGATGTGAGCCATGCAAGGCACATGTGTGAGGTTGCCATGGCATAGGGCCACCACCCGGTTTGCACTGTCATTGCACAGGCCCTCCTCTGACTCCAGGTTTAGTGGAGACAGCCATTGCTCTAACTTGGCCTGGATACCTATCTACAACTGTTGAAGTGTGTGACTGTGATCTCCAAGGCATATTAAATTAAACACTGCCTGATTGCAGTGAGCCATGGCTGCGCAGTACGGAGGTGGGGGAGATTCTATCTGCACTGTTGGAACACGTGTCTAATAAAGGGAGAGGTTGAGGGCACAGGTGGAGGCCCTGGAGGAGAGGGAGGAGGCAGAAGCACTGGAGGAACTGATAGATACAGAGGATTGTCCTTGGGGATTCCAAGACTTGTGGAGCAGCCCCTTGACCACCTGCCCCCACAGCCAACATAGTCACCAAGTGGCCAGTCAATGAGATGTAATGCTCCTGCCCATGTTTTCTCGTCCAGCTGTCAGTGGTGAAATGCATCCCTGCAGACATAGATTTTTTCAGGGAATGGAAGATGTTGTCAGTGACATGCTGATGTAACACAGGCACAGCTTTCTTAGAAAAGTAATGGCGACTGGGCAACTGGTACTGGGGGACTGCCACGGCCATAAACTTTCTGAAACCATCTGCATCCACCAAGCAGAAAAGTAGCATTTCCATGGCAAACAGTTTGGATATGGTGGAGTTCAAGCTCTTAACTTTGTCATGTGTAGAAGGAAACAATCTTTTACATGACCACTACTGCGGGATTGAGGAATGGCTTCTGTGCTGTGACAGGGCGGAGTATGAAGAACAGGACAAACTGCTGGACTGTGAGTGAGGTGCAGGCTCAGATGTTATAGTGGATTGAGAATGATGTGTTGTGCTAGGTGACACAAAAGCAGCAGTCATATCTACTGCCGTAACAGCTGACTAGTTCTCCCTGACCCCGTCTGTGGTGAGTAAACAATTGTAGTTTCTGCTGCCAGAGACCTGTGTGAGAAGACTTGGAATGGTGAAAGAGGAGGAAGAAACAGCAGATGGGGTTGATGGGACTGCCGGTGGTTGTCGAGGCCCTCTAGCCCACATTTTAGCGCAGTGAGATTCCCACACTAGGTCATGTTGATCATGCATGTGCTGGTTCATGCATGTAGCTGTCAAATTATTGCAATTTTTGCATCTAACGAGGTTTTTTTTTGCAAATTTGACAGATAACGCGTGTTGGATCACCCTTTGTGGTCTAAAAAATGCCCACGCAAGGCAATTCTTGCTGCCCCTGTTAACTGCACACTAGTGAACAGTGCTGGCGACTGCCAGAGTTGGGGCTGAGGATGCAGTGCTTTAGTGGTTGCATCACTTCGTGTCTGGGTAAGAAGTGGAATTGTAACCTCTTCATCTTCCACCTCCTCTGCTGAGCTACTCAGCTGTGTACCTCTGGGTTCACATCAAGTGGGAACTACAACCTCATCGTCATTCTCTCTGTTCTCACACTGCTCACCCTGAGAGTCACCCTGATCCTTTTCCTGCCCTGACATCACAATACAGCCCGTGTATGCATTAAGTATCAGAATCTCATCAGGATCACCTCCACCCTTGGTGGTTAATATCTGATCACGATGGTCTGGATTTTGCTCGGACCCTAGTTTGTCCAGCCCAGGATCCAACATGGAAAAATTGTGGGCATTAGTGCAGATGCTTTCCTTCTCTGGATTATGTGTTTCTTCAGAGCAGATCTCTGATGCCCATGGAATAGAGTGTGTGAACAGCTCTTCAGAATGATCTATCGAAGGTTCATCACAGTCAGTTGAGCATTTGTAAATTTTTGATGTGGGAAAAACAAGGGTGATTGGGGTTCCACCTCTGAGGATTGTATTATGTGTGATATTAAGGTGGAAGAAGTGGAGAGGCCACTTGAAGCAGCACTTGCCATTCACTGTAGCACTGTAGCACATGCTCTTTCTGAGCCTCATTTACAAGGCGTACCGCTGTGCGACTGCAAAAGAAAGGGAGTTAAGTAGCCCTGCCAGTAACAAATGTTGCCAATGGTCTTTGGATAGGACGAGATGGTGTTTGTTCAGTTAAGCTTTCATTCACATTAACACCTAACCCACGTACACGTTGAACACCAAGCCTATTCTCCCTTCCACCATGACCTTGCTTTTTCCCACTCATGTTGGTAGCCTTCCCTTCTTGTAATCTCCTGTTTCACAACCTTAGTACCACATCTGTCAGTCAGCTGTCACTAAATGAACAATAACTATTTATTTTCTGAGATAGTGTGCCTGAACACCACTGTTATACCTAACATTTTTAAGTGGAAATCTGGCCTTCTGATTTGCCATTGAAAAACAGTTTTTATAACAAACTATTTGGAGTAGCTAATTGGGCCTCGTGGCTGCCCCCTAATACAAGGCCTAACAATTTTTAAGTGGAAATCTGGCCTTCTGATTTGTCTGTGAAACACAGTTTTATCACAAACAATGTGTATTAGCTATATAGAAAAAACAGTAATAAATTACCATGTATTCATGTAAATGACAACTCATAAATCAATACTCCATGAGGAGAAAACAGAAACAAAAATGTACCAAAAATACAGAGATTTATTGTAAAATATAAATGAATAACAATTCAAAAATCATATACTAACAATTTCCTTATAGACAATAAATACAAGGGTTCCATCTTAGTAAGTGAGTGATTGAATCCATGGCTGTGAGAAACAGCCAAAGAGAAGGTCAGGATATATTAAAAAGATGCAAACAGATTAGAGAAGAAAAAATATGTTTTTTTTTCCTTATATTGAGTGCATGTGCCTTTAAATATATAATAAATGCATAGGTGTTTATAAAGACAAGGTACCATCAATGCAGTGGTCACTACTTCTCTATGCATACCATTCCAAATCAAACATCATATTAGTGAATCAGTGAATAATTACCCATCTCAGTGATTTGTCCTGCTCTGAAGTCGGCCACGTACCCCAATGCGTATTTCGCGTTCAAATAGTATCTCTTCCTCAGGGGAATCAACACATGTAAAGTTAGGGGGAAAAAAAAGCGTGCACCGCTCCTGTAATCTCTTCACACGATACTCTAACCTCTCCACACCCCCTCTCATCATTAAACACGTCCCCACGTCCCCCTACTCATCATACAGCACTACTATCCAAGCCAAAGTAATAACAAAAGCATTAGTGGAAACACGATGATTTACCAAACTGTGCCCAAACATTTTGCCAACTTTGAGTTAAAATGCTCGTGAAAGCGAACAAGAATCTGAATGTGCTAGGTTCATGCTGAATTTGAGATTGGCAAATGTTTTCCGAACACGTTCGCGCATCTCTAGTAGCAACAGCGCCAAGTATTGTTAGAGGCAGTATATACAGTTGTTAAATTGGACTAATAAAACAGCTATAGAAAATGTTACACTTTTTTATTTATGTTTTTCAATTATCACCCTCACCCCCATGAGAATAAATCTGTATATAAATATGCAACATTGCTAGGTATGCACAGAAAGTAACATGATTCTTATAAATGCTAAATTGGACTAATTAAATAGGTATGCAAAACACTAACATTATTTTTTTTTATTTATTTGATAGAAAGTCTGTAACAAAAAAAGTGGAACATGAAGCAAAAGTAAAAAGACGTGACAATAAAGTCAGCACCTGCAAACGCCATTTTGAACTATTAAAAGAAGTGTGCAAAACATTTAATAAAAAAAAAAGAAAAACACATGTATTCTTTGTGAGATAAATACTGCATTTAAATTTCTGAAAAAAATAGCTTTTTTGTTTTGTTTTCAAACCCTTTCTTGGAGAGAATAGCCTTGATCTCAGTATTTTTCATTAGCAGAAAAATTAAGACTGAGGGGACTTAAACTGCCCTCCTTGATTGTAGTACATCAAAAATTTTAAAATGGATTCATTAAGGTGCTGTAAGGAAGCATATCATAGATCAATCAATTCACAGTCTCACAGACTCTACAGGTTTTGCACCTCCCTATCAGCTGAATTTTTATATCATTCACAGACTGAGACTATTGACTATCACTCTTATTTTCTCTGTTCTTCAGCACTATCTCTAATGATGAGATGTGCACTCTAAAGGTACTGCCACACTAAACTATCCCGCTAGCGATCACGATAACGACGCATACTAATGCAATCGCTAGCGGGATAGTTTCAAAATCGCTAGTAGCGGCTTAATTTAGCGATGTCGTTAAGGACGCTATCGCGGTTAGCGATCTCCTTAACGACTTTAGCGGTACAAAAGTACCGCTAAATCGCTAAAAAAGGTGCCACACTCAGCGATATATACTTACCAGCGGGACGCCGACGATAAAAATAGGGTCCGGACCGATGTCAGCGACGAACGAGATCACAGCAGGATCTCAGCAGGGGCCACGTCGTTGCTACATGCCACACTGAACAACGTCACTAACGAGATCGCTAAATAGTGACGTTTTTTAGCGATCTCGTTAGCGACGCTGTTTAGTGTGGCATACCCTTAACCTCCTATCCCTAAAGGGTATGCCACACTAAGCGAGATCGCTAACGAGATCGCAACTGCGTCACCATTTATGATGCAGTAGCGATCTCGTTAGCGACTTAGCTGTGTTATTCCAAACACATCTCATCAGCGATCTGTGATTCCAAACACATCTCATCAGCGATCTGTATAACGACCTCTGCGGTCGTTGGGAAAACCTAGTCCCGCCTGCGACGCTGGTGAAGTCGTTCATAAAGGGTGTCACACTCAGCGATTCAGGCTCACCAGCGGGACACCAACGACCAAAAAAACGGCTCAGAACTTTCATAAGCGATCAACGACATCTCAGCAGGGGCCACATCGCTGCTACATGTCACACACAGCTAAGTCGCTAACGAGATCACTACTGCGTCATAAATAGTGATGCAGTTGCGATCTCGTTAGCGATCTCGCTTGCGATCTCGCTTAGTGTGGCATACCCTTTAGATGTAAAACCTTAAAATAGCCACCTTTTTTTTTTACTGTGCTAGTACTTCTGGCTTTTTTCAGCTATGTGACGTAATAGATGCTAAGTGCCTGACGTAATGAGAGCCCACTCTCTGGCTGATGCAATGTTCCGCAATGAAATAGCGACGTGAAATGGGAACGACAAATGGTGACTTGCAAATTTCTTGAACTTTGACTTGAAACCGATTAGCAGTGAACCAATACTACTTTCATTATAAATATGGTTCTTACGTAAAATCTTACATAGAATTAAATATTATATAAAATTTTGGACCTGCTTCAAATACTGTAATCATCAGTAAGCTGCTACGAAACACTTTTCTCTCTGGAAGACCTTTGGTAAAATCTTTTGCAGAAGGACTCTCTGAGCAAAAATGAATAAAAAAAACTGTGTTTTTCTGTGTTTTTGTGTATAAATATGTGATTCTTCAGATGTTGTATTAGTCTTTGCCTGATGAAGAGACCTGAGTAGTCTCGAAAGCTTGCAATTTGTTACCATCTTTTCAGTTAGCCATTAAAAGGTATCAACCACTGAGGACTCTCAAGTCTAAATATTTTTCTAAAAAAAAACTGGGAATCCCTCTTAAGAAATTTTGATCATTGTGTAATTGTAGAATACATTTTTTTCAGCCATAATTGTTTGAAACTAATTTATTCTGGCAAGCCCTCCTCTTTCCAGTAACACTGTGTAGTCTATTATGAACCACTGGATATGTCTCTGCTCGATACACAAGTTTGTAAAGTTCTTATTAATGAGAAATCTTTGCAGTACAGAAATTTGGAAACAGATTGTCTATGCACATTTTCATTGACTGATGCCCAGTCATTGTCACACATCCAGAATATTAGCACAAATGTAATCTGTTATGCATGCCAGTCATTTAAGTGGGGGTTAGCGGTATTAACAAAGTCATAAGGTGAAAAAATAAATCATAATTAATCCTGCAGAATAGGAAGAAGTATCATATTTTAATTAAAAAAAGTTAGTTGAAAAATCATTACACAAGATTGCTTTCCTCTACCCAAACCGTGTTCTGTAGAAAAAATACCTAGAATTAATTTAACAGGTCTGTAAGTAGACAGTATGAGAAATTGGTAAAATATTTAATACATTTACTTATAATTTTCTGTTTCTGTTCAGGCTATTTTATATTATAAAACATGGAAAATGAGTTATCATTGCAAGTCTAATTGAGTTGATACCTAGCCTTGCAGCGCTGGGGTCCTGGGTACAAATCCCAACGAGGATAACATCTGCAGGGATCCTTGTATGTTCTCCCCTTGTTTGCGTGGGTTTCCTCCGGGTTCTCCAGTTTCCTCCCACACTGCAAAGACATAATGATAGGGATTCTAGATTGTGAGCCCCAATGGGGACAGCAAACTGTATAGCGCTGCGGAATATGTTAGCGCTATATAAAAATAAAGATTATTATTATGTGTTGAGAACCCTAGTATACAAAAGAAACTTTTTATAGCTCGTTAACGATAATCTTTGCTCTTCCACAGTTTGGAAGAAATAACATGTTATGGCTAAAATAGAGACAAGTCTATTTAGTTTAGCCTATCATCTACCTATAGATAAACCTATATTAGATAACTGTCAAAGGCATCTTATTAGGAAAAATAATACCTTTACTTTTCTAGCACAATGACCCATCTCCACCAATCTAGTACATATAAATTGGGTTCAATAAGCAAGTGACCAATGTAATGCAAATCCTGGTTCCATCTTCATACCTTTATGTATTCACTTATGCTAACCAAAACCACATTGCTACCATCATACCTTCTGTGCATTTGTCATCTCAGCTCAAAACTTTCCATGTATTTCAAGTACATGACTGACAACAAAAGATAAAACCTCAATGTACAGTCCCAGGAAACTTTCTACGCAACTGCTCAAAGGGAATCTGTCACTTGATTATTGCTACCCATTTGATAGCAGCATAGTGTAGGGCAGAGACCCTGATTGAAATGTTGTATCACTTACTTAGCTGCTTACTGTCATTTTGATAGAAATCACATTTTTGTATGCAAGCAGTTATCTGACTGTTGAGCTCCTTAAAACCCTGCCCACACCACTGAGTTACAGCTTTCTGCCCATGTAGAGTGTACACAGAAAGCTGCCAATCAGTGGTGGGGGAGGGGTTATACAGGGCTCATGAATATAGAGTACTACATAGGAGCAGGTTGACTAGTCCTCTAGTGATAATCTCCTGCTGATAAAACATTGATATTATCAAAACTACTAAACAGCCAAGTAAGTGATACATTACTGGAATCAGGGCATTTGTCTCTATGTTATGTTGCTCTCAGATTAACTGGTAAAAAGCTGGTGAGGTGACGGATTCCCTTCAATGCTCTTACCCCATAACTCTGCAAATCTTACCACCTAGGCATGTGGTCCATACCCAATTCCAACTTTACTACTGTGTTTATTACAGCTGTAAACAACCTCTTAATTATATCACTAACCACTGACATCTTCCTTTCCTCTTTTAAACGTGCAACTATAACACTTAGGCCGGGGTCACACTGGCAACAGAATTGGACGACTGCAATACGATGAAATATCGCATTGCAGTCTGCCCTATGTTAATCTATGGAGCAGCTCCCAGTATCAGATTTTTTGTGGTCCGTTTTAAACGTCCGTGTGCAATCGCAGCATGCTGCGATTGTCACCGATTGTGGGTCGACTATCGCCAATGCAAGTCTATGGGTGTGATGAAAAATCGGATTACAAACGGACCACACTGTGTGACTTGCGATTAAATCGCATCGGTGTCCTTTAGAAAAGCCGGCAATTCATCCCCGGCTATACTGTAAAATCACACTGACAGCTTTAATAAAGAATAGAAAGAATAGATATACACACATAGAATACATATATATATATATATATTTATATATATATATATATATATGTCATTGTGACATATATATATACATATATTTATAGTTCCTAGACTTCTACATACTGTAATAGCCGCTAATTCAATTGCCGGCTTTTGTGAAATCACAGAAGCCGACATGAAATGATACATTGTTTAGACACAGTTAACCATGTCATTTCCTGTATTTTGATATATGGTTTGAACTTACAATTACATAAGTGTATGTGTGCCAAATTTCAGACATATAGGGGTTAATTAAAGGTGTAAATTTGTTGAAAAAAAATGCGTGGGCTCCGGCTGTATTTTCTCTACCAGACAGACAAAGCAAGCGAGTGGGGGCACATAATACTAGCCTAGGGAGGGTACATTTTTTTTGTGCCCCCCCTGGCTACTAACATCTGCCCCCAGACACCCCAGAAAGGGCAAATCTATAATTAGATTTGCCCTTTCTGGCACTTTGCCCGTCTATTCCCATTGCCCTGTAGCGGTGGCGAATGGGTTAAAAAGGGGTTACAGCCACCTTGCAATTGAAAGGTGACTGTAAGCCAGGTTAATAATTGAGAGCTGTCAATTAGACAACTATCAATTATTAATCCTATTGAAGTAAATAAAAAAACACACACACTTTAAGAATAAATAATTTTAATGAAATAAAAACACATTTTTTTGACTATCTTTTATTTTACTCTTAATCCGTGCGAGGCCCTTGATCTCCTAAAATAAATATAAAATAATAAAACAACATTATTCTTACCTATCTGGCGATCTGTCACGTCCCACGATGTAATCCTTCAAAAAGGGTTAACTAGCAATCAGCTAATCAGCGCAACTAATGCTGCGTGCTCAGCTGATAGCTCCTGAATGAATGAGCTTATCTCCACAGGAGAGGATGTGATTAATGAATGAAGCTTAATTGGTTGTATCCCACTTTCACCTTAGGTCAGGTCACTGAAGTGAAAGTGGCAATAAATCAATTAACCCCTTCACCCCCAAGGGTGGTTTGCACGTTAATGACCGGGCCAATTTTTACAATTCTGACCACTGTCTCTTTATGAGGTTATAACTCTGGAACGCTTCAACGGATCTTCGCGATTCTGAGAATGTTTTCTCGTGACATATTGTACTTCATGTTAGTGGTAAAATTTCTTCGATATAACTTGCGTTTATTTTTGAAAAAAAACGCAAATATGGTGAAAATTTTGAAAATTTTGCAATTTTCAAACTTTGAATTTTAATTCCCTTAAAACAGAGAAATATATCACACAAAATAGTTAAGAAATAACATTTCCCACATGTCTACTTTACATCAGCACAATTTTGGAACCAAATTTTTTTTTTGTTAGGAAGTTATAAGGGTTAAAAGTTGACCAGCGATTTCTCATTTTTACAACAAAATTTACAAAGCCATTTTTTTTAGGGACCACCTCACATTTGAAGTCACTTTGAGGGGTCTATATGGCAGAAAATACCCAAAAGTGACACCATTCAAAAACTGCACCCCTCAAGGTACTCAAAACCACATTCAAGAAGTTTATTAACCCTTCAGGTGCTTCACAGTAACTAAAGCAACGTGGAAGGAAAAAATGAATATTTTACTTTTTAGCCACAAAAATGATCTTTTACAAACTTTTTTTTTATTTTCACAAAGGTAAAAGGAGAAAATGGACAGATAAGGTTGTTATGCAATTTCTCCTGAGTACGCCAATACCCCATATGTGGGGGAAAACCACTGTTTGGGCACACGGCAGAGCTCGTAAGGGAAGGAGCGACGTTTGACTTTTTCAAACTAAAATTGGCTGAAATTTAGATTGGACGCCATGTCGTGTTTGGAGAGCCCCTGATGCGCCTAAACAGTGGAAACCCCCCACAAGTGACACCATTTTGGAAACTAGACCCCCTAAGGTACTTATCTAGATCTGTTGTGAGCACTTTGAACCCTCAAGTGTTTCACAAAAGTTTATAAAGCCTGGGTGTGAAAAAAAAAAAATCAATTTTCCACAAAAATGATTTTTTAGTCCCAAATTTTTGAATTTTCCCAAGGAAATTGGACCCCAAAAGTTGTTGTCCAATTTGTCCTGAGTACGCTGATACCCCATATGTGGGGGGAGGAAACTGTTTGGGCGCACGGCAGGGCTTGGAAAGGAAGTAGTAACGTTTTGGAATGCAGACGTTAATGGGGGTCATGTTCCGTTTGCAGTGCCCCAGATGAGCCTAAACAGTGGAAACCCCCCACAAGTGACCCCATTTTGGAAACTAGACCCCCAAAGGAACTTATCTAGATCTTTGGTGAGCACTTTGAACCCCCAAGTGCTTCACACAAGTTTATAATGCCCGGGCATGAAAATAAAAAATCCTATTTTTTTCCCACAAAAATTATCTCTTAGTCACTAATTTTTTATTTTCCCAAGGGTAAAAGGAGAAATTGGACCACATAAGTTGTTGTACAATTTGTCCTGAGTATGCCGATACCCCATATGTGGGGGGAACCACTGTTTGGGCGCACGGCAGAGCTCGGAATGGAAGGAGCACCATTTGACTTTTTCCAACCAAAATTGGCTGGAATTGAGTTTGGATGCCATGTTGCATTTGGAGAGCCCCTGATGTGCCTAAACAGTGGAAACCCCCCACAAATGACCCCATTTGGGAAACTAGACCCCCTAAGGAACTTATCTAGATTTTTGATGAGCAATTTGAATCCCCAAGTGCTTCACACAAGTTTATAACGTAGAGCCGTAAAATTTAAAAATCATATTTTTTCCACAAAAATGATCTTTTCACCCCAATTTTTATTTTTCCAAGGGTAACAAGACTCCAAAAGTTATTGTGCAATTTGTCCTGAGTGCGCTGATACCCCATATGTGGGGGTAAACCACTGTTTGGGTGCATGGCAGAGTTTGGAAGGGAAGGAGCGCCGTCTGACTTTTTCAACGCAGAATTGGCTGGACGCCATGTCGTGTTTGGAGAGCTCCTGATCTGCCTAAACAGTGGAAACCCCCATAAATGACACCATTTTGGAAACTAGACCCCTCAAGGAACTTATCTAGATGTGTGGTGAGAACTTTGAACCCCCAGGTGTTTCAGTAAAGTTTATAACGTACAGCCGTAAAATAAAAAATCTTTTTTTTTTTTTACAAAAATGATTTTTTTCGCCCCCAATATTTTATTTTCACAAGGGTAACAGAAGAAATTGGAACGCAAAAGTTGTTGTCCAATTTGTCCTGAGTACACTGATACCCAATATGTGGGCGAAAACTACTGTATGGGCACACGTCGGGGCTCGGAAGGGAAGTAGTGACGTTTTGGATTGCAGACTTTGATGGAATGGTCTGGGGGCGTCATGTCACATTTGGAGAGCCCCTGATGCACCTAAACAGTGGAAACCCCCCACAAGTGACCCCATTTTGGCAAATAGACCCCACAAGGAACTTATCTAGATGTGTGGTGAGCACTTTGAACCCCGAAGTGCTTCACAGAAGTTTATAACGCACAGCCGTAAAAATAAAAAATCTTTTTTTTTTTTACAAAAATGATTTTTTCGCCCCCAATATTTTATTTTCACAAGGGTAACAGGAGAAATTGGACCCCAAAAAGTTGTTGTCCAATTTGTCCTGAGTACGCTGATACCCAATATGTGGGAGAAAACTACTGTATGGGCGCACGTCAGGGCTCGGAAGGGAAGTAGTGACGTTTTGGATTGCAGACTTTGATGGAATGGTCTGGGTGCGTCATGTCGCATTTGGAGAGCCCCTGATGCGCCTAAACAGTGGAAACCCCCCACAAGTGACCCCATTTTGGAAAATAGACCCCACAAGGAACTTATCTAGATGTGTGGTGAGCACTTTGAACCCCGAAGTGCTTCACAGAAGTTTATAACGCACAGCCGTAAAAATAAAAAATCTTTTTTTTTTTTTTGCAAAAATGATTTTTTCGCCCCAATATTTTATTTTTACAAGGGTAACAGGAGAAATTGGACCCCAAAAGTTGTTGCCCAATTTGTCCTGAGTACGCTGATACCCAATATGTGGGAGAAAACTACTGTATGGGTACACGTTGGGGCTCGGAAGGGAAGTAGTGACGTTTTGGATTGCAGACTTTGATGGAATGGTCTGGGTGCGTCATGTCGCATTTGGAGAGCCCCTGATGCGCCTAAACAGTGGAAATTCCCAACAAGTGACCCCATTTTGGAAAATAGACCCCACAAGGAACTTATCTAGGTGTGTGGTGAGCGCTATGAAGCCCCAAGTGGTTCACAGAAGTTTATAATGTACAGCCGTAAAAACAAAAAAATAATTTTTTTTGTACAAAAATGATATTTTCGCCCCCAGTTTTTTATTTTCCTAAGGGTAACAGAAGAAATAGGACAAATTGCACAATAACTCTTGGGGTCCAGAGTACGCTGATACCCCATATGTGGGGATAAACTACTGTTTGGACGCATGGCAGAGCTCAGAAGTGAAGGAGCACCGTTTGACTTTTTCAACGCAGAATTGGCTGGAATTGAGATCAGACGCCATGTCACATTTGGAGAGCCCCTGATGTGCCTAAACAGCGGAAACCCCCCAATTCTAACTCCAACCCTAACCCCAACACACCCCTAACCCTAATCCCAACCCTAACCACAAACCTAACCCTAACACACCCCTAATCCCAACCCTAACCCTAATCCTAACTTTAGCGCCAACCCTAACCCTAACTTTAGCCGCAACCCTAACCCTAACCCTAATGGGAAAATGGAAATAAATACATTTTTTTAATTTTATTATTTTTCCCTAACTAAGGGGGTGATAAAGGGGGGTTTGATTTACTATTTATAGCGGGTTTTTATGATTGGCAGCTGTCACGCTAAAAGACGCTTTTTATTGCAAAAATAGTTTTTTGCATCGCCACATTTTGAGAGCTATAATTTTTGCATATTTTGGCCCACAGAGTCATGTGAGGTCTTATTTTTTGCGGTACGAGGTGACATTTTTATTGGTACCATTTTTGAGCAGGTGACATTTTTTGATCGCTTTTTATTTCGATTTTTGGGAGGTTAGAATGAACAAAAATCAGCAATTCATGAATTTCTTTTGGGGGAGGCGTTTTTATTGTTCCGCGTGTGGTAAAATTGATAAAGCAGTTTTATTCTTCGGGTCAGTACGATTATGGCGATACCTCATTTATATAATTTTTTTATGTTTTGGCGCTTTTATAGAATAAAAACAATTTTATATAAAAAATAATTATTTTTGCATCGCTTTATTCTGCGAGCTATAACTTTTTTATTTTTTCACTGATGATGCTGTATTGTGGCTCGTTTTTTGCGGGACAAGATGACGTTTTCAGCGGTACCATGTTTATTTATATCGGTCTTTTTGATCGCGCGTTATTCCACTTTTTGTTCGGCGGTATGATGATAAAGCATTGATTTTTTGCTTCGTTTTTTTTTTTTTTTAAGGGGTTCACTAAAGGGGTTAACTAGTGGGACAGTTTTATAGGGGGGGTCGTTACGGACGTGGCGATACCAAATATGTGTACTTTTATTGTTTTGTTTTTTTTATTTACAGGAAGAAATGAATTTATTGGGGAATTTTTTTTTTTTTTTAATTTATTTTGGATTTTTTTTTTACACATGTTTATTTTTACTTTTTTAACTTTTTTACTTTGTCCCAGGGTGGGACATCACAGTATTTTATCAGATCGCTGGTGTGACAGTGTGCACAGCACTCTGTCACACCAGCGATCGCACAGGCATAGATGCAGGCTTCTCAGTGCCTGCTCTCGGCAGGCACTGAGGTAGCCGCCTCCCTCCAGGACCCCGGCGCCATCTTGGATCCGGGTCCTGGGAGGGAGGAAGCCCTCAGAACAGCGCGATCACATCGCGCTGGTCTGAGGGTCTCAGGGGGGCGCGCAGGGAGCCCCCACCCTGCGCGATCCTCCCCTGTGCCCCCAGTACACCGCGATCATGTTTGATCGCGGTGTGCTAGGGGTTAATGTGCCGGGAGCGGTCCGTGACCGCTCCTGACACACAGTCACGGGTGTCAGCTGTGATAATCAGCTGACACCCGGCGGCGATTAGCTGCGCTCCCCTCAGGAGCGCAGCTGATCGCCTATGACGTACTATCCCGTCCATGGGCAGAATGGCACGGGTTTTATGGACGGGATAGTACGTCTAATGTCAGAGAGGGGTTAAGCTCCATTCAGTCATCTCTTCCTCTCCCTTCGCTAGTAGAGGAAGTTATTCATTCAGGAGGTTACAGCTCGGAGACTGCATTAGCTCTCTGCTTACTGTAACCTGTTAACCCTTTCTGATGGATTACACAGTGGGACCTGACTGTACATCGGATTGGTAAGAATAATTTTGCTTTTTTATTTATTTTTATTACAGGAAATGGTTTTAGCAGGAAAATAAAATATGGTCAAAAACTGTGTGATTATTTCATTAAACTTCTTTTTTATTAAACTGTGTGTGTTTGATTTTTCTTTCATACAATAGGATTAATAATTGATAGTTGTCTAATTGACAGCTCTCAATTATTAACCTGGCTTACAGTCACCTTTCAATTGCAAGGTGGCTGTAACCCCTTATTAACCCATTCGCCACCGCTACAGGGCAATGGGAATAGACGAGCAAAGTGCCAGAAAGGGCAAATCTAATTATAGATTTGCCCTTTCTGGGGTGTCTGGGGGCAGATGTTAGTAGCCGGGGGGGCACAAAAAAAATGTACCCTCCCTAGGCTATTATTATCTGCCCCCACTCGCTTGCTTTGTCTGTCTGGTGGAGAAAATACAGCGGGAGCCCACGCATTTTTTTTCAACGAATTTACACCTTTAATTAACCCCTACATGTCTGAAATTTTGCACACATGAACTTATGTAATTGTAAGTTAAAACCATATATCAAAATACATGAAATGACATGGTTAACTGTGTCTAAACAATGTATCATTTCATGTCGGCTTCTGTGATTTCACAAAAGCCGGCAATTGAATTAGCGGCTATTACAGTATGTAGAAGTCTAGGAACTATAAATATATGTATGTATATATGTCACAATGACATGTATATATATATATATATATATATATATATATATGTTCTATGTGTATATATCTATTCTTTCTTTTGTGATTTAAATACTATTCTTTTGGATCCATTATATGTCAGTTTTGCAAGCCTGCGAGAAATTCTCGCAAGTCGGATGAAAATCGGATGTTACAAGGTACACACACATGCGACTAAATCGCATCTTTGAAGGAAAATTGGATGCCAGGCGGATGTGTGATGTTTTCATTTTGTTCCGATAATCCGATTTTTTGTAGTTGTGTCTGACCCCAGCCTTATCCAGCCATCCTTCAATCAATGCTGTGTGCCGTTATAGCTCAAATCGTTTGCTTTAAAACTCCTTAAATAAGTCCATTTTGAGACATCCTCCCATCTCTAATCTAACTTATTTTTCCAACTGATACAATCTGTTGTACATCCCCACCTGTCCGATATGAAAGTAATTCATACTGTCCCATGAAAATCCAGATTATTTGGATATCGGTCACATCAGTGATGCGACCGCTACACCTGCCAGCCGGACAGCACTGACAGGAGCATAATCACTCCTGTCAGTCTCTAGCACTGAGCTTTTGTGAGAAAAGTTCATCAGAGTTCATAGCTGAACCCTGATGAACTCACTTACGGCACCACTGTGCTGAGCTACCATGAGAAATTTCACCAAAGTTCATATCTGAACCCCACTGAACTCACGGCATCATTTTGTGAGAACTTTGTCAAGCAGCGAGCAGGGCCATAAGTGAGGTCACAGGGGTTCATCGGGTAAACTTTCTCAGAGAAGATCAATGCTAGACCTAATCAAATCATCCAGATCATCATGGGACAGTATGGATTATCTGATGTCAAACAGGAGAGGGATATGGTTGTTTATTATTTTTCTTGCTCAACAGGGGACAAGGGCTTCAATGGATTAGGTGTAAGGTGAGTATAACTGTGCTTTTTATGTTTATTTCAAGTAAAAGAGTCTGTGTCTTTTTTACAATCTAACTATGGGGTTAGTAATGGGGACGTCTTATAGATGCCTCTCCTTAATTAACCTGTGAACTTAATGTTAGTGGCTATAAAACAGCTCACATCAACCTAACAACCATTACTCCACTTGCCACTGCAACTGAGTAAGTGGGTAGAGCCGTGCAAAGCCCCAGAATTGGTGCACCTAATAGGTGCGCCTTTTCTGGGGCGGCTCCGGGCTGCTATTTTTAGGCTTGGGGGGACAATATCCATGGCCCCTTACCAGCCTGATAACACCAGCCCCAAGCTGTCTGCTTTAGCTTGGATGGTTATCAAAAATGGAGGGGGGCCCAAAAGCCATTTTTTTAAATTATTTATTTAAAAACTTTAAAAAAAACAGCATGGACCCATCTATTCTTGATAACCAGCAATGATAAAGCTGTCAGTTGAGAATTGCAACCCACCACTGTCAGTTTTGTCTGCGCTGGTTATCAAAAATAAAAGAGACCCAGCATCATTTTTTTAAATTATTTATTTATTGTTATCACAGGCACCAGATGATGAATACTCCCATCAGTGGTGACTGCTCTTGCTGTTTTCAACCACAGCAGACATAGGCTGTTGGAGGTAGTACTCTCTCATCAGCCGACAGCTGTGAATGAAGGTGTAACGAGCTGCTATAGTGCATAACAGTGTAACCTCCACCAGGGGGGGCTGGTGAGGGAAGAGAGGTTACACTGTTATGCATTATAGCAGCTCGTTACACCTTCATTCACAGCTGTCGGCTGTGAGCAGCCACACAGGTGCCACCAGTAAAGAAAGAGTGGTCAGACTAGCAGAATTCAGCAACTGTCAGGAGCAGAAGTACCAAGGGAGACAGCAAGTGCAAAGTCAGGGATGAGAAGTCAGGACCTGCCGGGAACGTGGTATGAGAAATGTAAGACGTGAGACGTAGTCAGGGAACAAGCCAGAGGGTCAAAAAGCCAGATGGGAAGAGTGATATCAGAAATGGAAAACCAGAAGCCGAGTCCAGAAATCAAGCCGAGTCATACATAAGTCCAGTAATCAGGGGCAGAAGAAACACTAAACGGATACAGGTCAGAGGCACTAGCTAGGAAGCTTGCAGTATAGCTGACACTGGCCCGCAGGCTGCAGAGGACTGAAATAGCCCAGCCAGCTACAGAACGAGGCAGAGGGGATTAACTTCCGCATGACCAGTCCAAAGAGAAGACTAAACTCTGGACTGGATCAGCAGAAAATAAATTCTGGACTGGATCATGACAGAAGGTAAACTTTTTACCGCCAATCACAGCTGCTGGCTCACAATGTCATCTGACAGTGTGGGAATCGCATCTCTCTGGCTGGCGGCAATGATCTTACAGTTGGTTAGAGCCTGTATTTGCCATGCTGTCACGCAGATATCAAAGTGGTGAGCAATGGATGTTCTGGTCCCCCATTCATCTGAATGCGGTCCAGGTTCGGGTACAATTCTGGTAACCAAACTGAACTCTAAAAAAAAAAAAAAACAATGAACATCCACAAAATTGCCCGCCCATCACTATTTTTTATATCCTTTTTTAAAATCTTTTCTCAGCCTTCAATAGTTGACTCTTCCCTCAGCACTCTCATGCCTTGGCACTACATTCTTGACCTTACATATATTAAACGTACTCATAAAGCAAGGGAGCATCTTTTTTGCCTCTGTTATGCAGGTATATATCTGTATATCCTTTTTTCCTCTTTTAAATTATAGCACAATTTGCTTAACTAGATGATGAAGAATCTTCCAGGAACATCACTCAGTTGTATGGTGAGAAATATTCCCTATTTATATCTTCAATAGACGCTGTAATGTGAAGACACCCAGGAAAACAAACTGGGCACCCAGTAAACAGACTAGGAATTGTGATGAGACTTTTCTCCTTCTGGGTTTTGTTAGTAAAATAAAAGCACATAACTTTTACACCTTGATATAAGGTGTTGCTGCTGCACTTTACGCTGTTACTATCGAATGCTTTCAGATCTCGATAGACAACAACAGCATGGTGCAATGCAGACACAGAAATGTCATTGATAAATATAAAAGAACATCTGTGAAATTGTGATAGCATAGCATTTTTTGTTGATGGAAAATATTATTGGATGTTAACCTGTTGATTGCTGGAGCATTTTTTTTCATGAGAAATTTACATAGTTGTAATATTTCCTATAGCATGTTGACTCCCAAGCTGCTCAATTTTCACAACAGCGCAGGCTTCATCTCCAGCCTAGTAGAGGACTATGTCCAGAAAAGCGCTCTTCACGTAGACCATAAAGGGAAAGTAGAGGTATAAAAGTCTGGACAGTAGTGAAATTTTGCCATTGCTACTTTGAAATAAAGTTTTATCCTTTTGTTCAAATGCGACAAATGAAAGGAGGGTAAGTGAGTTAAAATGGTGATCTGATTTATGTAGCATCTTACATGTTTTTCCTTAATTTTCTTTTCTAAATGTATGTTAGAAATAGAATAAAGAACCTAAAAGTTATAACTTTCCCTTCACTTGGATGCATTTGTTATGTTCATAAAAAACACAATCTATTGCTACAGCTGGCAAAGTCTTTGAGGGTTTATTCTGCAATCTGTTATTATTTTAAATACATCAACATATTGTTCTTGCAGGTTGCAGGTTAATCGCAAGATTAAAACCTTTTCTTGGAAGTCCTTTACAAATCACGGACCTTTTAGATAACAATTCTAATGTAGGTATGTGACTATGTTTCTAAGTGAAAATCAATGTAGTCTAATACATTCTCTAGAGAGAATTAAATTAAATGGTGACTATTTATTTAGTGTCCTAGTGTGATCAGGAAATTGTAATTAGGTATGATCAACTTACAGATAAGAGGACATTTAGCTTGGATCTCCAATTAATGTTAAGTTATTTGACAAGCCAATACAGAAAGGTTATTTAAAAGTATAAGAAGACTAATACATGAATACATATTTGTGTATACTAATTAGTCATGTATATCTAATATCTATATATTATTTAGTCAATTAGTTCTGCTAAACTTTTTAATTCCTTATCTGCAAAAAAAAATCCTTCATCCCTCCTCTATCCTCATGGCACAAGCGGACATTGCCGAATGCTTGCGGTTGCCTGCCACCTTCCTCCAGTTCCAGGCATTCAGCACAGTGGCAGCCAAGGCATGGGCACACAGAGGAGCAGTGTCAGTGACTGAAACCACTCACCTCTCTATGCCTGCGCCCCGGCCAATGCTTCCTCCCTGGACTCATTATGATTTAAAAAGAGAAAACAGTAGTTTGACAATAAATGGCTTCACCCCAACCACTAACCATGAGTGGAGAAAAAGATTTGGTGTTATCATTCATATTCTCTGAAAAAAGGCCAAGAAAGCAAAAATTCTGCTCGGGTATGTATACTTTTGAGCACAACTGTATCCATAAGAAGTTTATTTAGATCATGGTATCATAGTTTCTGTGCAGCGGGCATCTAAATAACACTCTAATTTTTAAGAGCACCGTATGGGGATGTGCTGCAGAAGACTGGACAAGATCGAAGTCTGTAGAGACGAGATGTGGAAAGTCATCCTGGAGTCTGAACAAGATGAAGATGAAAAGAAATAACAACTACAATCAGAGAAGATATCACCTACAAGGTACCTGAATGAGAATGTTTATTTGTGATCCTACCTGAGTCTTATTAGTACTTTTTCCTGTATGGTCCTCAATCTGATAATGACTGATAACATCAACCTCCAGCATCTCCTTGGAGCCTCTTTCACACTTCAGTCGCTTGACGTCAGTTAAAATCTGCCAAAGTGTGAAAATGGCGGATCCGCCAGAAAAGGTGAAAAAACTGATGCAAACGGATCCGTTTTTTGACGGATCCGCCATGACTTTTCAACCCGGAATATAACTTGGAAAATGCAGGTACGCATGTCTGGACCGAGGAGAGAGAGAGAGAGACCCCGGATATGGTTCTGGGCATTTTGAATGGATTTTCTATGGGAGCAACGGATCTGCTGGCGGAAGGTCGTCGGTTACATCCGGTTTTTGACGGATCCGCCATAGTCCGCCATTTTGGCGGACATAAAAAACGTTGCATTGGATGTTTTTCAAAAACGGCGGATGCCAAATTTTTGGCGGATCCATCAAAAAAAGGAACTAACTGATGACCATCCGTCAAAATCCGCCACTAATGCAAGTCAATGGGAAAGAAGCGGATCCGCAAAAAAAAATGGTGGATCCGTTTTTTTCACACTTTGGCGGATTTTGACTGACGTCGCACGACTGAAGTGTGAAAGAGGCCTTACCATTGTTAAGGACATACTGGAAGCTCCAGGTTGATGCGATACAAATGTATATGGGGCTGACTTCACAATACAATTGATTGCTGTACCAAGCTTTGTGATGTTGTCATGTTCTTATGGAAGTTGTGGTAATGCATTCTTCTATTGATGGTGGTTCTGGTGATGTATTCATGTACTGATGGTGATGGTACTGGTGTATTTAATTACTGATGGTGAAACTAATGATGCATTCATGTACTGATTGTGGTTCTGGTGATGCATTAATGTACTGATGGTGGTTCTGGTGATGTATTAATGTGCTGATATCAGTTCTGGTGATAAATTTATGTACTGATGATCTTTCTGGTGCTATAATCATGTACTGAGGGTTCACCGAGGGAAGGGACCATTGGTATCATCTGCCTAAGGCACCAAAATACTTTTGTTCTGGTCCTGTTTATAAGTATAATGTATCTTTGTCTGTGATCACTTAGTGGCTCTAAAAATGCCACGGGCAGGCTTAAGGGTATGCCACACTAAACAATATCGCTAACGGGATCGCTAAAAAACGTCACTATTTAGCGATCCTGTTAGCGATATTGTTCAGTGCGGCAGCTTCCAGCGACGAGCTTCCTGCTGTGATCTCGCTCGTCGCTGGAATCGTTCCGGACCCTATTTCATCGCTGGCGCTCCCGCTGGGTAAGTATCTTATCGCTGTGTGGCACCTTTTCTTAGCGATTTAGCGGTATTTTTGTACCGCTAAAGTCGTTAAGAAGATCGCTAACGGCGATAGCGTCGTTAACTATATCGCTAAATGCGGCAGCATTTAGCGATATAGAGACAATCCCGCTAGCGATCTCATTAGTATGCAACGCTAACGAGATCGCTAGCGGGATAGCTTAGTGTGGCAGTACCTTTAGTGCTAGCCACTCTGCTTATCAAGTTTAGAGTTGCCAATCATCCAGATAAACCAGAAGAGTCCGTAAAAATAGGGCACTCTTTTTCCCTGTCAACAAAAAGCTGTTTAAGTAATTCGGAATTTTTTTGAAGCTGAAGAAACATATTATTAAACATAGTAATTATCATCATTTTATAGTTTACGGTCAATGAATCTGATGCCCTCATATCAGAATTATGGGCTGTATACATGTATCACTTTTAAGTAAAATTATTTATTATAGTTTACCAATGTGTCCATAAAAATATGTTGTATGTCCATAGTTTTATGATACACTGTTCAGACAAAATAAAGTCAGGTTGGCAATTCTGATAATATCCCAGGTGTTGTACTTGCCTTCACCCTTTACTTCTTGTACCAAGATCTGAACTTGTAAATGGATCCCTCGGTTGAGGCCATCAAGTTGACTTGTGGTGCACTCTGGTAGGAGTGGTCAGCTTGTCTGCTCAGAACCAGAAAGGAAGACAAGGTACAAGGTCCAAAGACAAAAAATTAATCAATAAACGAGCCAAGAACAGAACAAGCACACTCATACGGCCAGGCTGGATGGAACTATAGGTACCAGTCAACCTAGTCTCAGTGGCTGGATAAATTCTGTTCTGCCCAGAGCTTCTTATACTGACATCTCCTCCCGCAAAATGATTACAGTGGCACCTGCCAACAGAAGCGGATGTTATAGTATAACAGAATTATGGGCTGTAGACATATATCACTTAAAACCTTAATGATTCATTATAGTTTAACAATCTGTCCATAAAAACTCTTGCCTGTCCATAATTTTATGATACACTGTCCAGAAAAAATAAAATTGGGTTGGCAACTCTGACCAGATTCCAGGAATTGTCCTTGCCTTCACCCTTTAATTTTTTCGAGATCTGAAGTTGAAAATGGATCCCTGGATTGAGGCCATCAAGTTGACTGCTAGCCAGTGGTGCAGGCTGGCAGGAGTGGTCAGGTTGCCAGGAAATAACCAGGAAGGCAGACAAAGTACAAAGTCAGAAGAGAAAAAAATAGTAAATATGCCAAGGACAGAACAAGAAACTAACAGCTTTCACAGGACCTGAGAAGCAGAGTCAGAATTATCTGTATGTGTAAGCTCCCTGCCATAAGTAGGGTGTGGTGCTGTCCTATTAGCCAAAGAAGGAAACTGATTACTAAAGCTGGACAGCTCACACACTCATACTGCCAGACTGGATGAAGCTACAGGTCCCAGTCACCCTAGTCTCAGTGTTTGGACAAAATCTGTTCTCCCTAGAGATTCTTGTACTAATACTAACATCTCATCCCGCAGATTGATTACAGTGGCACCTGGCAACAGAAGCAGATGTCGCAGTATATATATATATTTATTAATTTATCCCACTATAGTCACTGGCCTTAAAAGGTATAATAGTAATGCCACTTATTTATAGTGGGTACAACATCAACAAGTGTAATAAATGAAACACCAGTAAAATTATTTTGAGATAGAAAAAAGTTGACCAACTTATAAAAGGTCTGGCGCCTCATTATCTGTGCACTTTGTGTTTGTTTTGTTATGATTTTCTTGAAAAAAAAACCCCTTCTATTCTGTTTTGGTTAGTGGGTTTTGTTGTCATTCCTTCCTAAAGCGCTGTTTCCTCACATTTACATCTATCAGCCTCTTTAATGTGATATTCCATTTAAACTGCCTTTTAATTGTACGTGCTGCCTTGGCAGAACATGACTGATGTACTAGCGTTAATTAGGACTCCAGTCAGCAGCCTCCGCCAGCTGGAAACTGAGAAACAAGCGTAAATTATTCTGTCATCAATCAGCTCGAAAATGTTTGAATCACTAATTAGTTTGCAATTTGGGTGACAGTTTATCTGACGCAGGCGGTGTCAAAAACTTCAGATCTAAGATGAATAATTTGCCAGCAACAAGCGCATATTCCCTGCTTTTAAATACATGAAGGTTTATCTGCATGTTGAAAGGTGGCTCAGCAGTCTTCATTAGCTTCCAACTGGGACTATGTAAATGAGGAATCAGTGTGAGGCACTCCAGTCTGTGGTGGCTTAGTAGATGGTATTTAGAAAAAGAAAGCCTCTTTTCTCTCCCTTTTTATTAATAATTCATAGACTGATAGACCAGGATGTTTGGGCTTTAACAGCTTTAAAAAAAACACAACGTTAAAAGGCAATCACCCCTTTTTACATGAAAATGAGTTGTTCTGCATCTTGTGTTTAACTGATTTATTCTTCCGCCTCATCACGTGACGAGAATGTTAAGCAGCTAGTGATTAGCCCTTGTCCTTTAAAACAAAATGATTACTGAGTTTTCGCTAAATGGCTACCTTGTACCGTCTTCTGGAGGGATGCGGATAGAAAAGGCGGCTGACAGCAGACAGAAGAAAAGATTCATGACTTAAAAGGACAGTTTTATGCAATTTCCTCGAAGCCATTAATGTCAGTATAGAAAAGTTTTTTTCGTTTTTTTTACTAACCTCAAAATTATCTGTCTATTAAAATGGAAGGGGTTTTCATCTTTTGAAGGATTCTGATCTTCCACACATTTAAAAGACAAGCATAAAATTGTGCACGTCAGCTTAAAACGAATGTTTTCTAGGAAATCCCATACAATGTTAAGGCGTGTAGAGCAAAAGACACCATTAAGGGAGTGTACACTAAATTTTCAACCATTGTATTATTCACCATATAGAAAAGTGTTCACATCATAACAAATACCAGTGCTGCGAGGATTAGGTTGTTAAATATGTTTATTCTTTTTGAAAAATTGTAAATTCACTTGCATAGCCTCCTTCTCACACATTTTTTTCCTGCTTTTGTTTTTAAATTTAATTGTGTTTTTGATCATTTTCTATAGGGAATGTTTGGTAGCTTTTTTATTTTGCTCCACTTATAACATTAATTTTCTCTAGCATTTTTCAAGCCGTACTAGGAAGCCTGTAGGATAGGTGCCGGGCAAAAAAACCTTACTTAGAATAAGAACGTTATATAATATGAAAAAAAAAATACCACAGACTCTTACAATGCCACAAATCCAAACACAGTGGCACATATTTATTAATACTTTCATAACACAGACAGTGAAAACTTATAGATTCTTAAAATGAACCAGATTTATCAAAGTGGTACATCTTTAGATTGTTTAGTCTATGGATATGCTGCCTATTAAGTTAGTGTTGTGCCCAAGATGTGGGGGTATTTTTAGGAAAACTTTGTCACATGCAAAACCACACCCACTCTCCACAAAACCACATCCCGTTCATCACAAGCTTGTCTCCTTCTCAAACAACTGCAGAAAGTATCTAAAAAAGTTAAAGGGAAATTCTCAAGTTACCTCTTGAGCAGGTCAGAGTAATGCAACCTCTTACATTTTCCTTATTTCCTGGTTTCTAGCTGTGCAGACTTTACTCCTTGAGTGACAGCATGAGAGTATAAAAATTCTGTAGTAGTAGAACTGTAAAACTAAGCATAATTTCTGCTATAACACATTCAGCTTTCAGTGGTTTGCAACTTTATTCATAGAATTACATGCAGCCGCACGTTCCGGTCCGAGTGCAGGCGGCTGTGCCGGGTGTTCATGCGAGAAACTCGCACGAGAATCGTGCGAGTTTCTTGCATGTGTGACCCTGGCCTTAGTAAGATTACAGCAATACCACATTTATATCCATTCAGGTCCCGATGATGTCACTTGTCAGTACTACCGCTCTGCACAGGAATCGCAGAGCTTGTAGGACCCTGGAGGTTCTGAGCGCTGAGTGACCACTGACTGTAGAGAAAAGTCTGTGCTGCACAAAGCCCTGCATTACCAAAGTTTATCTATAGTAGGCAGTTGGGAAGCAGTTAACCCTGTCATTACTTTTTGTATGTGTTATTAATAAAGTTTACTATTTTGTCTACCTTGCTGGCATAACCCATTTGTGGATAGGTTTTCCTTCACGTATACTTATAGTCTATGTATGTCTGCAAAAAAAAATCAGTTTATATCAACATCAAGGATGAAAATGATCCAGACTAGTTCATAGGTCCATGAAAATCAGACAGCACATGAAAGGTACTATTAGGGTATATTTCCACGGTCTGGAAACATTCAGTATTTGCTGCGGATTGGACGTTGCATACAGCCGCAGCGTCCAATTTGCAGTGTCCAAATGTTACAGCATAGTGGAGGGGATTTTATGAAATCCTGTCTCCACTATGCGTGCAGGGCCGCATCCGGCGGCCCTGCGTATCCAGACATGCAGCGCGTCTTTCCAGACCGCAGCATGTCTATTTATCTTGCGGAGACGCTTCATCTCCGCAAGATAAATAACCCAGTCTATAGATAGGATGCGGTGATTCCGCATATGTTCACACATGCAGTATCACCGCGCGTACAACAGGGGGTAGCGCTTTTGGCGGAGCGAGGTTTCCGCTCCATCCAAAGCGCTGCCAGTGTGGAGACATAGCCTTAGTGAAATCACTGATGGTAAAAACTGTAAATGTGACCAAACACTGAGGAAAATAGGATCTAAAACATAAATTAAACTCAAACTGTTTTTAGTGTATGTGAAAAAAACACTGATGTCTGAGTGAGGCATAAGAACTCATTCCGATGACACTGATTATTCTTATATGTAAAAAATGGTCCAATTTTCAGCATATTTTATTTTTAGCCCATTTTTATCCGTTTGGTCAATGTGTCAATTTTTACCTTCAAAGTTTGTTCACAGCTTATTCAGTTATTCCCTGATGGAAAAAAAAAACTGATAGAGTGTTCTCAAGCTTCTACTATCAAACAGCCTATGATAAATTGGCAGTATAGTGAATGGAGTTGTTCACATGTCCGTGATCTTTCGCGGTTTCAGCAAAATCGCAGAACCATGTCCAATTTTGATTCAAACATAATATCAAAATTGGCAATGCCAGTGAAAAAAATCAGACAGCATTCAGATATAATTCAAGTGTGGGTCCAATTTTCACGGAATCTTAGATAGGAGAAGGTGGATAAACTTTTTTCAAGAATTTTATCGAATGAGAAAAACTGATGAAACTCGTATCAAACTTTGATAAAGCTTAGACAAAACTCTGATGAAAATCATTGATAAAAACTGGTCTGTTTTTCTGGTATGTGAAAAAATGTAACATGTGGATGGGGCCTTAGTAAAAGAAAAAATCACTAGTGAATACCAACTCTTCATTGTTAGGTCGGGGTCACACTTGTGAGTGTGATGCGAGTCTCTCGCATCAATACCCAGCACTGCCGCCGCCACTCGGGACCGGAATGTGTGGCTGCATGTATTTCTATGCAGCCGCAAATCCGGTTCAAGTGCCGGCAGCAGTGCTGGGTATTGATGCCAGAGTTTCTCGCATCACACTCGCAAGTGTGAAACCGGCCTAAGGCTCAGTTCTTACGTTGTACATCAGTTTTTTGCATAAAAATTCTATTTGTTTCATAGCCTATGAATCTGTTCACTTGTCCACAACTCCTTTCACACAATTTAGCAATCGTACACTTCAAGACCATACTGCATACTATTGCCAATCGTTCATTGCCGGGAATGAACCTACATGCAGCTACTTAGCAATGTATCATTTTAGGAATACTTTGCATTTTTGGCCCAGGAGGATATAATTAAAAAATGAAAAAATAAATTAAATAAATTATAAAAAAATTTAAGGTTTTTGTTACTGCTCTACCAGTCCAAGTCAACAATCATACAAGCCACAAGAATACTGCTTGCTGTTGCCGTAACTTATTTTTGGTTCATGTTCCTACCTAGCAACATAGTATTTTTAAGATCACAAAATTTTTGTTAAGAGGAGAATTGAAACAAAAAATACATATAAAAAATACCAAAAAAGGTTATGTTTTTGCATCGCTATTTTACTCATCCAATTTAACCGCAGTATGTGCCACAACAATACGGGTGTTCCGTGCTGCGGGTACTCTGCTGACATTTTATGAAAGGCCAGAGCCCCCTCTGTTGCATGGTTTCCTATGCGGTGGACTCCGGGAAAATGTCTGCCGGGGGGGATGCATGCGTAGATGGAGATTTCGGCACCAAGATCTTGGGAGATGAGATTTCAGCGCTGAGATGTCATCTGCCGAGATCTTGGTGCCGAGATCTCCATCTACGCATGCACCACCCCCAGCAGCCATTTTCCCGGAGTCCGCCGCATAGGAAACCATGCAACTACGGGGACTCTGGCCTTTCTCAAAATGTCGACAGAACCCCCGCAGCACGTAGCACCCGCAGCACGGAACACCCGCAGTAGCGCACCGCACATCTGAACACCCCCTCATGCCAGCCTGTGGCCTGCAGCATCACCCCACTCCTGCCTCCTCCAGCAGTGACCCTAGGACCCCGATTCACCACAGCCTCCACCCCCGGTAAGCAATAAGACACATGGATTATAAGAAGCACCAACATTTTATTAAAAATAGTTTTTTTCCTATTTTTCTCCTCAAAATTTGGGGTGTGTCTTATAATCCGGAGCATCTTATAATCCGCAAAATACGGTATAAATATATAATACAGTACAGACCAAAAGTTTGGACACACCTTCTCATTCAATGATTTTTCTGTATTTTCATGACTATGAAAATTGTAGAATCACACTGAAGGCATCAAAACTATGAATTATACATTACACTTTATAAAAAAGTGTGAAACAACTGAAAATATGTCCTATATTCTAGGTTCTTCAAAGTAGCCATCTTTTGCTTTGATTACTGCTTTGCACGCAGAAAAGGTGAACGGATGGACTCTACATGCCCAGTACCCACCGTGAAGCATGGAGGAGGTGTTGTGATGATGTGGGGGTGCTTTGCTGGTGACACTGTTGGGGATTTATTCAAAATTGAAGCAGTGAGCGGTCCAGCTCTCCCCAAACCATCTCGATTGGGTTCAGGTCTGGTGACTGTGGAGGCCAGGTCATCTGGCGTAGCACCCCAACACTCTCCTTCTTGGTCAAATAGCACTTACACAGCCTGCAGGTGTGTTTGGGGTCATTGTCCTGTTGAAAAATAAATGATGGTCCAACTAAACGCAAACCGGATGGAATAGCATGCTGCTGCAAGATGCTGTGGTAGCCATGCTGGTTCAGTATGCCTTCAATTTTGAATAAATTCCCAACAGTGTCATCAGCAAAGCATCCCCACATCATCACACCACCTCCTCCATGCTTCACGATGGGAACCAGGCATGTAGAATCCATCCATTCACCTTTTCTGTGTGCAAAGCCGTAATCAAAGCAAAAGGTGGCTACTTTGAAGAACCTAGAATATAAGACATATTTTCAGTTGTTTCACACTTTTTTTGTTAAGTGTAATGTATAATTCCACATGTGTTAATTCATAGTTTTGATGCCTTCAGTGTGATTCTACAATTTTCATAGTCATGAAAATACAGAAAAATCATTGAATATGAAGTTGTGTCCAAACTTTTGGTCTGTACTGTATATATTGTCAAGACACAGCTGTCGGGTGATGCAGGACAAAGGGCTCCATCCCTGTCTATAACACCAGGGGGTGCCCTAGCTCGCCGTACTCCATGGGATACTTCTGAAGGTGAAGATGCTGGGGTCTCCAGCCTTGCCTTATCTCCTGAGTTAGCCCTCCGTCGGTTCTCTTTCCCCACCCAGGGAGGAGGGGTGCTAATGTGCACAGTAGTCCACCAACCCGACAAACAAGGCAACACAAACAAGGGTTAAAAGAAAACCCCAGGCATACAAAATATTCACTCACATATAACAGAGGAATGTACAGGGGCCTGGAGGTAGGGGAATGAACCAAAATAGAGAAGGATAAGGAATTACCAAGCATACAAGCCAAGCAACAGTCACTAATAACTACTCCAACTCTCCATCTCATATGAACTCCTCTCCCTCCTGAAGCTGTGCAGAAAATGCTTGCTCTAACAAGGTTTCGTAACAGAGCCCAGATTATAAAGGGAAAAGGAGTGGCTAACCAAGCTCAGCAATGAGCACATGGATTCCCAACATGGCTGATTAACCCCTATTCTGCAGGAAGAAATAAACACATTCAAAATGGAGAAGTCCTTATTTCTGCATCAGAGTAAGAGCAATCAAAAAGAGGGAAGAATGGGAAGCATTTAAGGAAACCAGGATGGATGAACACAGAACTTAAACACGTGCTAAAAAGGAAGAAAGAAATGTTTATCAAATGAAAGAGGGAGGCATATCTAAAGAAGAATATAATGCCGTCTGCAGAACCTGCAGGGCACAAATCAGATTATCTAAAGCTGACAATGAATTAAGGCTTGCAAGTGACGTCAAAAGCAACAAAAAAGGATTTTGGGGATACGTCAAAAGTAAAAGAAAAGTCAAAGATGCTATAGGATTTTTACAGGATGAAAATGATGAAATGGTAAGTCATGATGTTGAGAAGGCTGAACTTTTAAATTCCTATTTTGCATCTGTTTTCTCTCAGAAAGGAAATGTAACATCAACTGATCTTCACTGTCCTATTAAAGGAATAGAAGAATCCAGGATATCTATAAACAGAAAGACAGTGAGGAAACACTTAGCTAACCTAAATGAATTCAGTCTCCAGGTAAAGATGAATTACACCCCAGAGTACTGAAGGAGATAGCAGAAGAAATTCTTGAACCACTGTCCATAATCTTTGAAAATTCTTGGAGAACAGGAGAAGTCCCAGAAGACTGGAGAAGAGCAAATGTTGTTCCTATCTTCAAAAAGGGGAAGAAGGTGGACCCAGGGAACTACAGGCCGGTGAGTCTGACTTCTATACTAGGAAAGATCTTTGAACAAATTATTAAAGAACATGTATACAAGTACCTGGATAAGAATGAAGTGATTAAACAGAGTCAGCATGGGTTTGTAACTAATAAGTCATGTCAGACTAACTTAATTTCCTTCTATGACAGAATCACTGACTGGGTGGATCAGGGAAATGTTGTAGATATAGTATATCTTGACTTCAGCAAAGCATTTGACAAAGTATCTCATACAATCCTTATTGAAAAAATGACTAAGTATGGAATGGACAAGGCAACTGTTAGGTGGATTCATAACTGGCTTAGTGATCGGACCCAAAGAGTGGTCGTAAATGGCTGCACATCCAGTTGGAAGAATGTATCAAGTGGGGTACCACAAGGTCTGTTTTGGGCCCTGTATTGTTCAACATCTTTATCAATGATTTAGATGAAGGAATTGAGGGTAAACTGATCAAATTTGCTGATGACACAAAGCTAGGAGGGGTAGCTAATACTAGAGAAGAGAGAGAGAGGATTCAAAAAGATATAAATAAACTGGAGCAGTGGGCAGCAACTAACAGAATGGATTTTAACAGGGAAAAATGCAAAGTACTACATCTGGGCAATAAAAATGAAAAAAGCATATACAAAATGGGAGGAATAGGGCTAAGTAACAGCACATGTGAAAAAGACTTGGGTATACTAATTGATCACAGACTGAACATGAGTCAACAGTGTGATGCAGCAGCAAAAAAAGGCAAATACAATTCTAGGATGTATCAAGAGAAGCATACAGTCTAGATCACGTGAGGTCATTATTGCCCTCTACTCCTCTTTGGTCAGACCTCATCTGGAATGCTGTGTCCAGTTTTGGGCACCACATTTTAAAAAAGACATCAACAAACTGGAGCAAGTTCAGAGAAGAGCCACCAGAATGGTGACCGGTCTGCAAACCATGTCCTATGAGGAAAGGTTGCAGGATTTGGGAATGTTTAGCTTGCAAAAAAGAAGACTGAGAGGAGACTTAATAGCTGTCTACAAATATCTCAAGGGCTGTCACATTGTAGAAGGATCACCTTTATTCTCATTTGCACAAAGAAAGACTAGAAGCAATGGGATGAAACTGAATGGGAGGAGACACAGATTAGATATTAGAAAAAACTTTTTGACAGTTAGGGTGATCAATGAGTGGAACAGGCTGCCACGAGAGGTGGTGGGTTCTCCTTCAATGGAAGTCTTCAAACAGAGGCTGGACAGACATCTGTCTGGGATGATTTAGAGAATCCTGCTTTGAGCAGGGGGTTGGACCAGAAGGCCCAGGAGGTCCCTTCCAACTCTACCATTCTATGATTCTATGATTCAATCAGGTGCTGAGGTCTTCTGGCTCCACACTTTTGCGGTAACCCCGTGACATATATATAAATATATATAAATATATATATATATATACAGTATACATATACATTCTGCTCACAGACAGACAATGTATACAGAGACAGGATGTGCACAGACAAATAGTATCTATACAGACATGCTGAGCACAGACTGACAGTGTATACAAAGACAAGCTGCACACAAATAGACAATGTTTACACATACAGACTGCACACAGAGAGTGTTTACACAGACTGGCTGCACACAGACATACAGAGTATACACAGACAGGCTGCACACAGACAGACAACATATACACAGACAGGCTGTGTACAAATAGTGTATTCACAGACAGTGTATACACAGACAGGATGCGCACACACAGTGTATACACAGACAGGATGTGCACAGACAGTGTAAACACAGACAGGCTGCACACAGACAGACAATATAATAATAGTGTAGTCACAGACAGACTGTGTATGCACAGACAGGCTGCGCACAGACAGACATTGTATACACAGATAGGCTGTGTACAAATAGTGTATTCACAGACAGTGTATACACAGACAGGATGCGCACACACAGTGTATACACAGACAGGATGTGCACAGACAGTGTATACACAGACAGGCTGCGCACTGACAGACAGTGTAAACACAGACAGGCTGCACACAGACAGACAATATATACACAGATAGGCTGTGTACAAATAGTGTATTCACAGACAGACAGTGTATGCACAGACAGTGTATACACAGATAGGATGCGCACAGACAGTGTATACACAGACAGGCTGTGCACCGACAGACAGTGTATACACAGGACCGAAACGTTTCGTGTTACTACTGTGAATAAAAATCTTTATTCTCACTATACTAAAGTTGAGTGCCGAGTTCATTTTCTATTAGATACGGTGTGGGAACCTACTCTGGCACCTTCTTGGCTGTGCACACGGTTATTTTTTCATAGTGTATACACAGACAGGCTGCACACAGACAGACAATATATACACAGATAGGCTGTGTACAAATAGTGTATTCACAGACAGACAGTGTATACACAGACAGTGTATACGCACTGTCTGTGCACATCTTCTCCTGTTCTTCTGATTTATGGCCATCCATCCTCACTTTTCCAGGCTTTAGGTTAATAGTCTATA
The DNA here is from genome assembly GCA_033576555.1 of Oophaga sylvatica. Taxonomy (NCBI): domain Eukaryota; kingdom Metazoa; phylum Chordata; class Amphibia; order Anura; family Dendrobatidae; genus Oophaga; species Oophaga sylvatica. Next base: position 675,066,099 of record JARQOD010000001.1, on the reverse strand, counting down.
CTGTGTCTTGACAGCTGCTGTTCAGCGTCAGTACCTTACTATGTGACACATGACCACTGACGTAGTCCTGACGCTGCACAGCAGCACTGGTCAGGGAGCAATACAGTAGCTGTGCTGCCTCCCAGGAGAAGTTTTCTCATATAGACAACAGTACATCACTGGTGAGTTTTTTTTACTGCACCTCCACACCAGTCACGCATTGCACAGCAACCTGCATTATACTGTATGTGTGGGGGACTGCATTGTACTGTGTGTGGGGGGATTGCATTGTATTGTGTGTGGGGGGCTGCATTATACTGTGTGTGTGTGGAGGGGGTTGTATTATACTGTGCTAGTGTGTGTTCTGCTCTGCATTATACTTTGAGGGGAACTGCACTGTAATATTAGGGGGGCTGCATTACACTCTGTTGGGGACCGCATTGTACTCTATGGGAAGGCTGCATTATACTGTGTGTGGGCTGTATTATACTGTGGGTGTGGGGTCTGCATTATTCTGTGTGTGTGGGTGAACTACATTATACTGTGTGAGGGGGTCTGCATTATACTTTGTGGGGGGGCTGCATTATACTATGTGTGAGGGGGAGCTGCATGCATTATATTATGTGTGTGTGGGAGGTTGAATTATACACTATGAGGGGGCGCTGCATTATACTCTTATGAGGTGGCACCACAGTATACTCTATGAGGTGGCGCTGTATTATACTCTAAGGGGGCATTGCATCATACTTGCAGAGGAGTTGCATTGTACTCTTAGGGGGCCATGCATACCAGGACAGGGATGAGGGGGGCATGCATACCAGGATAGGGATGAGGGGGCATGCATATCAGGATAGGGATGAGGAGGCCATGCATACCAGGATAGGGATGAGGGGGCCATGCATACCAGAATGGGGATGAGCAGACCATGCATACCAAGATGGGGATGAGGGGGCTATGCATACCAGGATGGGGAGGAGGGGGGCCATGCATACCAGAATGGGGATGAGCGGACCATGCAAACCAGGATAGGGATGAGGGGACCATGCATACCAAGATAGGGATGAGGGGGCCAGGTATACCTGGATTGAGGACATATATATACAAGGATGGGGGATATTAGTACAGAATTGACCACATTTTTTGCTTCACTTTTTTTTCTTTTTTCCTCCTCTCAAACCTAGGGACATAACTACAATATGAGGACCTGGATATGGTGACATGAATACAATATTGGGACCTGTATGGCGACAAATCTACAATATAGGGACCTGGATGGGGACATATTCAGACCCCTTTAAATTTTTCACTCTTTGTTTCATTGCAGCCACTTGGTAAATTCAGAAAAGTTCATTTTTTTCTCATTAATCTATACTCTGCACCCCATCTTGAGTGAAAAAAACAGAAATGTAGAAATTTTTGCAAATTTATTAAAAAAGAAACTGAAATATCACATGGTCATAAGTGTTCAGACCCTTTGCTCAGACACTCATATTTAGGTCGCATGCTGTCCATTTGCTTGTGATCCTCCTTGAGATGGTTCTATTCCTTCATTGGAGTCCAGCTGTGTTTAATTAAACTGATAGGACTTGATTTGTAAAGGCAAACACCTGTCCATATAAGACCTCATAGCTCACAGTGCATGTCAGACCAAATGAGAATCATGAGGTCAAAGTAACAGGCCAAAGAGCTCAGAGACAGAATTGTGGCAAGCTACACATCTGGCCAAGGTTACAAAAGAATTTCTGCAGTACTCAAGGTTCCTAAGAGCACAGTGGCCTCCATAATCCTTAAATGGAAGAAGTTTGGGACCACCAGAAGTCTTCCTAGACCTGGCCGTCCAGCCAAACTGAGCAATCGTGGGAGAAGAGCCTTGGTGAGAGAGGTAAAGAAGAACCCCAAGATCACTGTGGCTGAGCTCCACAGATACAGTAGGAAAATGGGAGAAAGCTCCACAAAGTCAACTATCACTGCAGCCCTCCACCAGTCGGGCCTTTATGGCAGAGTGCCAGACATATGATAGCCCGCATAGAGTTTGCTAAAAAGCACATGAAGGACTCCCAGACTATGAGAAATAAGATTCTCTGGTCTGATGAGATGAAGATGGAACTTTTTGGTGATAATTCTAAGCGGTATGTGTGAAGAAAACCAGGCACTGCTCATCACCTGCCCAATACAGTCCCAACAGTGAAACATGGTGGTGGCAGTATCAGGATATGGGGGTGTTTTTCAGCTGCAGGGACATGACAACTGGTTGCAATTGAAGGAAACATGAATGCGGCCAAGTACAGAGATATCCTGGATGAAAACCTCTTCCAGAGTGTTCTGGACCTTAGACTTGTCCGAAGTTTCACCTTCCAACAAGACAATAACCCTAAGCACACAGCTAAAATAACAAAGGAGTGGCTTCAGAACAACTCTATGACCTTTCTTGACTGGCACAGCCAGAGCCCTGACCTAAACCCAATTGAGCATCTCTGGAGAGACCTGAAAATGGCTGTCCACCAACAGTCACCATCCAACCTGATGGAACTAAAAATGTCACTTTGTCCTTCAGAGAATGTGACCCCCCAAATTCAAATTTTTTCTATATGCAGCCCATATACCCAGCCGAGTTTGAGACCCTGTCAGAGTATAATGCAGCCCCATAGAATATAATACAGTTCATGGGGTAGCAGCATTATTCTTTATGGGGTGGCTATATTATACTCTGAGGGTGATGCATTATACCCTAAGGGGTGCTGCATTATACTCTATGGGATGGCGGTAATGTACTCTAGGGGGCTGCATTTTACTCTATGTGGTGGCTGCATTATTCTCTATGGGGTGGCTGCATTATGTTCTATGGAGTGGCTGCATTATTCTCTATGGGGTGGCTGCATTATACTCTGAGATGGGCTGCTTTATACTCTAAGTGGTGCTACATTATTTTCTATGGGGTGGCTGCATTATTTTCAATGGGGTGGCTGTATTATTCTCTATGGGTTGGCTGCATGTACTCTATGAGGGGGCTGCATTATACTCTATTGAGGACTAGGAAGTGCATTATACTCAATAGGGGCTGCATTATACTGTACAAGGGCTGCATTATACTCTATCAAAGATTATGGAGAGTGCATTACACTATATGTACTATATGGGACCGGCATTATACTGTATCAAGGATTATGGGGTGCATAATACTATGGGGAGTGCATTATACTGTATGGAGGACTATGGGGGTGTATTATATAATATGTAGGACTATGGGATGCATTATACCTTATTGAGAACTATGAGGAGTGCATTATAGTATAAGAAGAATATGGGCTGTGCATACTATATAGAGGACTATGGGACGTGCATTATACGGTATGGAGGACTATGGGGTGCATTATAATGTATGGAGGACTATGGGATGTACATTATACTATATGGAGGACTATGGGGAGTATATTATACTATATGAAGCACTATGGGGAGCTTATTATACAATATGGAGGACTATGGGGCATGTATTTTACTATCTGGAGGACAATGGGGATGTATTATACTATATGGAGGACAATGGGGAGTGTATTATACTATATGGAGTAGAATGGGGAGTGTATTATACTATATGTAGGACTATGTGGAGTGTATTACACAATATGGATGGCTATAGGGCACATTTAACTATATGGAGGACTATGGGGTGTATTATACTTTGTGGAGTACTATGGAATGTATTATACTAAAAAAGCAAAATGCTGCCTATTCATTGAGTGATTGGATTGTTTATGCGGGATCAAAAATCATTGTTCTCAGCAGCACATTGCTTTATATAAACTGCAGATATGCTTTTTATAACATGATACTGTATGGGGACAGATTGATCTACTAGTGATTGTTCCGTCTCCATCATTCTTCCTCAGCCCTTGTAAAGAGACCCGAAACAAGTGTCGAACGGCTTCAATATTGTCGATCAAGCTCGTTTAGCGGCCTGAACTCAGCGCGTGTAAATGTGAATTGTTTTTGTGTGATGAAGCAACATGTTAGCATTTGGGGCCCCACTTTTGCCCAGGGCCCCACTTTGTCTAAAACCGGCCCTGCACAGATGTATAAGTACACACAAATGTTTATATACTGCCCATATACAGTAATATCCAAAAATCCAGATCCATATTAAACAGCGGTGAACAAAAAAATCACCTCCTTACTGTTTTAAACAACTCCATATTAGATCATATAAACCACAGAGAAAACAGGAGTCTTTGAAAAAATACAAAAAGATTTTATTGACACCATACAAAGAAGTGCACAGACATCTAAAACCATAACAAGATGTGTGTTTTTACAAAAAGACACCGGAACTATAGACACCCAGCAATCAAATCGTCATAGGTAAATAAACCACATAGTATAATCAAATAGGTGAAACTGAAATGTTGATTCCCTGCCATAATAATTAGGGGGCTATAGTAACATCCCCCATGGACATAGAACTGCGTTTTCCATCCGCGGTACCTAGCACCATAAGTCCGAATATTAATGTCAAAATTCAGAAGGACCAGTCTCACCTATATTGCGGGTGTCACACCGAATACCCCGACGCGCGTTTCGCTGCTTGTCTGCCTCGCTTTCTCAAGGGGAAGTGTGGTATTGTAAAGCTCAGAAGGACCTTTTGTATCTATGGTGATTTGGCCATGTGACCATCACCTGCTGACTCCCATAATAACCGTGCCTCTACGGCGCATGCGTGTGATGTCACCGCCTCAGCCCACGTGACCCGGACGTGCCCAGCGCAGCGCACAGCAGACGCTCAATGAGAGCGTCGGCCATACGCCAGCTGCACTGTGCCGGATACCGAGGGATGACCGCCAGTCACCATCGCGTGCACGCGAACTACAGCACTCCATTAACATGATCCATATCATGACAATAAATGTTTATAAACAATAACAAAGACGCTCAAGTGTGATTCCATCAATATCTTCATGACACCATTCATCTTTGTTATATCCATCTTCAATTATTTCTCTCATATCTTCAATTTTAAGTTGCCATGAAAACGGAGCCAGACATGTGGAAGATGTATAAAGATAAATCGTGTGCACAGCCTGAAAGGTGCCAGAGTAGGTTCCTACACCGTGAAGATAATGAAAAGAGAACTCGGCACTCAACTTAGCGAAAAGGGTAAATATTTATTGTAGTCCACGGTAGTGAAACGTTTCGGTCCTAAATTTCGGACCTTCATCAGCCACATTAAGTACCGGGAGGGGGTAGAAATACCCAATTCAGAGGTAAGCAGTAGATACTGTTGGGATCAGGTAGATCTCCAAAGTAAGGGTTAAAGGTGAGTATCTGGGTGAGAGTTTTAAGTCAGGTCTCCGCTGCATGCCGTGGGAGGGACGCGGTATCCGCCGCTTGTGACTGCACAAGGACCAGCGGCGGATACCGCGTCCCTCCCACGGCATGCAGCGGAGACCTGACTTAAAACTCTCACCCAGATACTCACCTTTAACCCTTACTTTGGAGATCTACCTGATCCCAACAGTATCTACTGCTTACCTCTGAATTGGGTATTTCTACCCCCTCCCGGTACTTAATGTGGCTGATGAAGGTCCGAAATTTAGGACCGAAACGTTTCACTACCGTGGACTACAATAAATATTTACCCTTTTCGCTAAGTTGAGTGCCGAGTTCTCTTTTCATTATAGACATGTGGAAGATGACATCTAATGATGTCTGTGCACTTTTTTTGTATGGTGTCAATAAAATCTTTTTGTATTTTTTTTTTTTGTATTTTTTCAAAAACTCCTGTTTTCTCTGTGGTTTATACTGCCCATATACAGGTATTGGAAATACATAAAGCACATCTTGTCTAGCATACCTCTTCTTTGAGTAGGTAGTTTCTGTTGCCAGTGTCTCGACCCGCCACCACAATTGTGGGTTACCAGGGCAATGGGGTACTCAGAGCCGAGCCCATGGAAGTCTATGGGGATTGTCACAGGTAGCGGTGGCTCGGTCTGTGGCCCTGGCGGTCTGGCGTATGTTGGGGGAATATTTACAGGGGATAGATTTATATACAGTTCGTGACGCCACCTGTAGTCTCTGGTAATTTGTACCAGCGCTGCTGTAGATCTCTGAGGGGATGGTGAGGCAGCTAGATGTCGGGTCCCCTACAGGTGGGACTCTTCCTCAGGTCGATGGTTAAGGCAGGGTTGTGCAGGCATGCAATTAAATAACTCAGTCTCACACCGTCAGCGTCTTTCCATACCTTTACTTCAAGTTGTTCAGGCAGGTCCCAGGGAGGCTGATGGGGTTGATGGAGGATGAGCTTTGAGGCAACGGCTAAGCAAGTTAGGGGCCTCCTTTACTTTCCAATGATGATGAGTCCAACCAGCGTAAAGCGTAGTTCCCTCTATAACTCCAGCTTTTCCAAAGCTGTGCGGCCCGGTCAGTTTTGTGGTTGGAGCCTTCTTCTGAGAGAGCTGAGTTCCAATTCCTGTCGTGCACTGACTCAAGGTTCTCACTCTCCCTGACCCCAGTTACGTACTGACTCTTCAGGGGCTGCTTTCCGTTACCTAAGGTCCGGTAAGCCTCTGGGTTTCCTACCACCATGCATGAAGCTATGGTGATGCTTCGGTCTCCAGTGACCGGTAACAATGTGCAGGTATCCTATACCTATGGCACTTTTCTGTTCTCTTCCACTATGCCCTTCGATTTGCTCAGACTCTCAACAGATGTCTCAGTCCGTCTTCTAGTGGGGCACAGCTCTGACCAGGCTGAGGTGAACTGGCTCACCTGTACTGGCCTCCACTTTCTGAACTGCACAAAGACTGCACTTCCTAACTCCTTCGAGTCACTGACTGAACTGAACTCAGACTATTCAGCACTCCCCTCCACACCCCTGCTGGGTGTGTCCGAAGTGTACGTGATATCATGGAGAGCCCTTAACCGTTACCTCTCCACTCATCCTCCTGGTATTGTGTACCAGGGCTACACATTCCCCCATGGTAAACGACAGCACTCCCGGGCTGTGAAATACAAGAGACATTTTTGTTTATGCATTAAACATCAACATTAAACATTAATTCGTCCCATCCGGGAGGTAAGGATGTCTTGAACGTTGCTATAAAACATTAAATGTAGAAAAGTGCAAAATATTAAATATACATTTTCATTTAATACACAGCAAAATTCTTGTGAAGGACCCGCACCAAACCTTCAACGTGGGTCCTGGGTGGGCTGCAGGACTTATGAATGCAGACCTCACTCAGTGCCACACCACACGGGTTTTATTATTCAGAGGTAGTTGTGGTGGTTTTATGTAAAACCAATATTGTGCACCGAAGCGCAACTATTTACAGGATCAGTTCTTGGGCTGGCTCAGTCCTCAGCCTCTGAGTCCATTATAAGACACCATAAGGAAAAGACACATTTATATATATACTTTTTACAATATTCACATTAATTTGTTATAATTACTGCTGGTATCGAATGGGTATCTTCCCTTTTGTGATTCGCTCTGATCTACGTGGAGTAGCTTCAGGTATATTAAGTTGCGATCTGTCTGCACTGCGTAACGGCAAACTATAGAACTGCCTCAATCTTTCTGTTGCAGGACCTGCCGCTGAGTCAGAGCCGGGGGCGTGTCCAAGACTTTGCGCGCTCTTTCAGGTACGCCCACCTTCTTCTCCAGCGCCTTAGGGCGCGAATCTGGCGGCAAATATGGCGGTATTTGGCGCCAAACAACAGCAACAGTCTTTTTCGCCAAAACACTCCACAGGCACACAGGGCTCGCAATGCTGCAAGTTTCGGATCCTGTTCGTGACGCCAAGTTGTCTCGACCCGCCACCACAATTGTGGGTTACCAGGGCAATGGGGTACTCAGAGCCGAGCCCATGGAAGTCTATGGGGATTGTCACAGGTAGCGGTGGCTCGGTCTGTGGCCCTGGCGGTCTGGCGTATGTTGGGGGAATATTTACAGGGGATAGATTTATATACAGTTCGTGACGCCACCTGTAGTCTCTGGTAATTTGTACCAGCGCTGCTGTAGATCTCTGAGGGGATGGTGAGGCAGCTAGATGTCGGGTCCCCTACAGGTGGGACTCTTCCCTCAGGTCGATGGTTAAGGCAGGGTTGTGCAGGCATGCAATTAAATAACTCAGTCTCACACCGTCAGCGTCTTTCCATACCTTTACTTCAAGTTGTTCAGGCAGGTCCCAGGGAGGCTGATGGGGTTGATGGAGGATGAGCTTTGAGGCAACGGCTAAGCAAGTTAGGGGCCTCCTTTACTTTCCAATGATGATGAGTCCAACCAGCGTAAAGCGTAGTTCCCTCTATAACTCCAGCTTTTCCAAAGCTGTGCTGCCCGGTCAGTTTTGTGGTTGGAGCCTTCTTCTGAGAGAGCTGAGTTCCAATTCCTGTCGTGCACTGACTCAAGGTTCTCACTCTCCCTGACCCCAGTTACGTACTGACTCTTCAGGGGCTGCTTTCCGTTACCTAAGGTCCGGTAAGCCTCTGGGTTTCCTACCACCATGCATGAAGCTATGGTGATGCTTCGGTCTCCAGTGACCGGTAACAATGTGCAGGTATCCTATACCTATGGCACTTTTCTGTTCTCTTCCACTATGCCCTTCGATTTGCTCAGACTCTCAACAGATGTCTCAGTCCGTCTTCTAGTGGGGCACAGCTCTGACCAGGCTGAGGTGAACTGGCTCACCTGTACTGGCCTCCACTTTCTGAACTGCACAAAGACTGCACTTCCTAACTCCTTCGAGTCACTGACTGAACTGAACTCAGACTATTCAGCACTCCCCTCCACACCCCTGCTGGGTGTGTCCGAAGTGTACGTGATATCATGGAGAGCCCTTAACCGTTACCTCTCCACTCATCCTCCTGGTATTGTGTACCAGGGCTACACACCAGCACCTCTCCTCTCTCTCGTTTGCTGTGGATGGGCACTATGAGTACACTGGCAGACTGGGGTCTTCAGAACATTATAGCTTCAGCGTAGAGCTGCACCCTAAGTGATCCACCAACCAGATGTAGAGCGGGAACGCTGGGTTATTGCTGACTCACCAACGCCATAGTGACATTTACATTCAGCAGCCCAGCGATCCTGATTGGCATCTGAAGTAGCACTGCTTACCCTTCACATACATTTCAGCAGCACTGAGCACAACAAGCCTGGACAAGTTACACTTTAAAAAACAAATGGAGTTTTACAAATAAAAATCTAATTCACCATTTGAGATTGTATCACATTTTCTACAAAGGGTGTCAAATATTGCATTGACTGTCCCTGTAAAAAAGGTATATTGGTTGAAATTATTGCTCCATGACCAAAAGTATAGGGGAGGGCATTATATTAAACAGATGTCCCATATTGAAAGCCAGTGAATCTTTGAATTTGACTCTCTAAAACCAAAATGTTTGAACGGTGATATCAAGCAATTCGGATTTCAGTGAATATAGGTTGGTTTTTAAATACATTTTGAATACATTCACATACTGTTATTAGACTGGGTTATTAAAGGGTTAAATTACCGCTCTGGACCATCCTTGAGGAAGGAAATTGCTGTTTCCTAAAAGTGTTGGAAAGAACATTGGTCCACTCCATGAGCCGTACCAGCACCAGCTATGTGACATCACACTACAACCTCTTACTAAAGAAGATAGACGAACCTGCGGAAGTATTCTCCTTTGGATGCGTGCTGTCGACCACGGCACCGCTCAAGTGACTCTACCAAAGATTGTTATTATACCAATATCGATGGACCGGACTGTGGACAATTGGGTATTTAATCACATTGCACAGTAAATGTCGCATTTTTACACATATGTGCGGTGACAGTAAGGACACTATTTACTAAGGCACAGCAGAGGTACATAAGTTATAGCTTTTGAATATTGGTTGTTATTGATCTTATTTCATTTAAGTGAAAATAATATTTAATGCAATACTAATTAATCACTGGCAGTTAGTGGATTTGTTTCCATTTATTTGCATCTTGTGAAATGTACAGGTACTTAGAGCCATTGTGTTATACAGTATAGCACTTTACAAGCATTTATTTATATTCTAAAAATGAATAATCTTGAGTATTAGAGAGGTCTCTGATATTATTTCCACATTCCAATAACAAATCCCTAGGCTGCAATCTCAGAAATACAGATTTGTATAAACTGACATTCCTTAGCCTGGTAATAAAAAATGGCTTACATCGGCAAATAGACCACACAAATGTTCTTAAGGAACAGATAAGGAAATGTGCAAGTCTTTGATTTCTGTATATATGGTATATAATGCATACCATCTCAGTATAATTGTTACCTAGCAATATTTTATGATAATTGTAGCTCAACTACATAAACAGCAGAAAAAAATGAATAAACGCATAATATATAGCACTGTCAAAAAAATACATTGCTTGTGTATTTATTAGCTAATAATAAACATAAAACCATATTTTCATAAAATGTCAATATATTTTACAGTTCTAGATAATATTGTGGAGCATACAGTGCAATATTTTCAACGTAAAGAGACTTAAAGGGGTGTTTCCATCTGGGACATTTGGCATATTTATAGGTGCTCACTGGGACCAAGGTAGCCAACCTTACAGAAACGCCTTGACAATCCATAAAAATAGGGGACTTTTTTCACTGTCTGTATTAAAATGTTAATGTGTCCATTTTTTGAATTAAAGGGCCCGTCTCACACAACGATCTCGCTAGCGAGATCGCTGCTGAGTCACTAGTTTTGTGACGCAGCAGCGAGCTCACCAGCGATATCGCTGTGTGTGACATTCAGCGACGATCAGCCCCCCTGCCGGGTATCGCTGATTGTCGCTGAAATGTCAGGACATTTTTTTGATCGCTGGTCTCCCGCTGACAGGCACGCATCGCTGCGTGTGACAGGCGGGAGACCAGCGATCCGCTGGTAACCAAGGTACACAGCGGGTTTCCAGGCACCGCGCAGCGCCTGGAAACCCGATGTGTACCTTGGTTACCAGCTCCCTGCTTCAGGGCGCTGGTATCCAAGGTACACTGCGGGTAACTAGCGATGTTTACCCGCAGTGTCCTTGTGCTGATCGCTGCCTGAGCTGCCTGTTTGGCAGCTCAGCAGCGATAATATAGCGATACACCAGCGATCCTGATCGTTGTCGGGATCGCTGGTGTATCGCTATGTGAGACCCAGCCTTAAGGTGATATTGCACAGATTGTTAAGATAGCAATCATCATTATTTTAGACTTTAGGTTGGGCGCTACAATGCAAAATCTGCCATGTGACCAAAGTTTGCTAGGTGTCGCTACTACATTGCTTTACGACCCTGAGGGTAATGTAACCATAAAAAACAAGTCGCAAGAAGTCCAGCCATGTCAGACTTGGCTGACTTGCTTGTCGCAGTCGTAATACGCTCATGGTGGCAATGCGACCCCATTCACTTGTCTTGCACTGCAATATAGCAGGCGACATCTAGTGAACTGTGAACTTACAATAAATGCTGCCAATGTTTTTATATCAGAATTGCAGACTGTAGGCATATATCACTTAATGAATTATTATGTTTTTTCAACATGTCTGTAAAAATCACAGCTACACTTAATTTGGGGCTAAATTGTCCAGAACAAAGATTAAAATTACCATATTTTTCAGACTATAAGATGCATTTTTTAACAAGAAAAACTCTTGTTAAAAAGCGTTTGCATCTTACAGTCCGAAGGCAGCTTCCTGTGATGGAGGAGAAAGCTGACACTGTGTCCTCCCCGATCACAGAGACAGCTCCTTCTCCTGTCTGACACTGATCTTTATGATCTGTACAGAGTAGGAGAGTAAGCTATTGGACGGCCGGAACGGAGGCTTCAGGAATTGCATAGCTGCAGGACCTTCTACACTAGTAATTTCAGGGCCTTCCAGGTTACATGACTGATCGTATGACCTGAGAGTGCTTGAGTTAATCAAGTGGAAGGTTCTTCAAATACTTAACTCCTGCAGCCTCCATACAAGTCCTAATTAGGAGCTGCAAGATGTGGTAATGTATGTGTGTAAGTAAATGTACTTGTAGCAGAGCTGTGTGTGTGTATGTGCATGTAGTTTGCATGTAGCAGAGCCGTTTACGTATATGTGCATGTAGCAGAGCTGTGTATGTCAATAGGCATAAAGCAGAGCCATGTATGTGTATATGCATGTAACAGAGCTGTATATGTCTATGAGCATATAACAGAGCCATATATGTCTATGAGCATGTAGAAAAGCTGTCTATGTCCATTTAGTAAAGTTGTGTATGACTTTATGTGCATGAAGCAGAGCTGTATACAGTTAGGTCCATAAATATTTGGACAGAGACAACATTTATCTAATTTTGGTTCTAGACATTACCACAATGAATTTGAAACAAAACAAATCAGATGCAGTTGAAGTTCAGACTTTCAGCTTTCATTTGAGGGTATCCACATTAAAATTGGATGAAGGGTTTAGGAGTTTCAGCTCCTTAACATGTGCCACCCTGTTTTTAAAGGGACCAAAAGTAATTGGACAAATGACTCCAAGGCTATTTCATGGACAGGTGTGGGCAATCCCTTTGTTATGTCATTCTCAATTAAGCAGATGAAAGGGCCGGAGTTGATTTGAGGTGTGGTGTTTGCATTTGGAAGGTTTTGCTGTGAAGGAAACATGTGGTCACAGGAGCTCTCCATGCAGGTGAAACAAGCCATCCTTAAGCTGCAAGAACAGAAAAAAACCCATCCAAGAAATTTCTACAACATTAGAAGTGGCAAAATCTACAATTTGGTACATCCTGAGAAAGAAAGAAAGCACTGGTGAACTCATCAATCCAAAAAGACCTGGGAGCCCATGGAAGACAACAGTGGTGGATGATCTCCGCATACTTTCTTTGGTGAAGAAGAACCCGTTCACAACATCAACTGAAGTCCAGAACACTCTCAGTGAAGTAGGTGTATCTGTCTCTAAGTCAACAGTAAAGAGAAGACTCCATGAAAGTAAATACAAAGGGTTCACATCTAGATGCAAACCATTCATCAATTCCAAAAATAGACAGGCCAGAGTTAAATTTGCTGAAAAACACCTCCAGAAGCCAGCTCAGTTCTGGAAAAGTATTCTATGGACAGATGAGACAAAGATCAACCTGTACCAGAATGATGGGAAGCCAAAAGTTTGGAGAAGAAAGGGAACGGCACATGATCCAAGGCACACCACATCCTCTGTAAAACATGGTGGAGGCAACGTGATGGCATGGGCATGCATGGCTTTCAATGGCACTGGGTCACTTGTGTTTATTGATGACATAACAGCAGACAAGAGTAGCCGGATGAATTCTGAAGTGTACCGGGATATACTTTCAGCCCAGATTCAGCCAAATGCTGCAAACTTGATTGGACGGCGCTTCATAGTACAGATGGATAATGACCCCAAGCATACAGCCAAAGCTACACAGGAGTTCATGAGTGCAAAAAAGTGGAACATTCTTCAATGGCCAAGTCAATCACCAGATCTTAACCCAATTGAGCATGCATTTCACTTGCTCAAATCCAGACTTAAGAGGGAAAGACCCACAAACAAGCAAGACCTGAAGGCTGCGGCTGTAAAGGCCTGGCAAAGCATTAAGAAGGAGGAAACCCAGCGTTTGGTGATGTCCATGGGTTCCAGACTTAAGGCAGTGATTGCCTCCAAAGGATTCGCCACAAAATATTGAAAATAAAAATATTTTGTTTGGGTTATGTTTATTTGTCCAATTACTTTTGACCTCCTAAAATGTGGAGTGTTTGTAAAGAAATGTGTACAATTCCTACATTTTCTAACACATATTTTTGTTCAACCCTTCAAATTAAACGTTACAATCTGCACTTGAATTCTGTTGTAGAGGTTTCATTTCAAATCCAATGTTGTGGCATGCAGAGCCCAACTCGCGAAAATTGTGTCACTGTCCAAATATTTCTGGCCCTGACTGTATGTTCCACAGCTTATGCCTCCATATGCTCCAGATTATGCCCCCATATGTTCCACAGCTTATGCTCCCATATGCTCCAGATTATGCCCCCATACGCTCCAGATTATGCCCCATATGTTCCACAGCTTATGCCCCATATGCTCCATATTATGCCCCCATATGCTCCAGATTATGCCCCCATATGCTGCACAATTATGCCCCATAGTATAGGCCTCATATGCTGCTGCTGCAAAAAAAAAATGACATACTCACCTCTCGTCGCTGGGGGACAGGTGCCGGTGTCACCGCTCGCTCAGGACCCCGGCACCTGAGATATTTACCTGTCCTCTCTGCACCGCTGCGCACTGCTCCCTCGGTCTGACTCCTCTGGCTGTGAATGATCTGGCAGGGGGCGGGGCGCGTACTAATGACGTCATCGCGCCCTCTGCCTGAACATTCACAGCCAGGACCGAGGGAGCAGCGCGCAACGGTGGCACGGGGACAGGTAAATATAGCTATACTCACCCCTCCGCCGGGCGTCCCTGCAGCCTCTCCTCTTCTCCCGGCGCTCTCCGCAGCGCTTTAGTCCTGCAGCGGTTACGTGCTACCACTCATTAAAGTCATGAATATGTGCATATTCATGACTTTAATGAGCGGTGCCATGTGACCGCTGCAGGAAGGAGCCGGAGATCGTGGGAGAAGCAGGGGGGCTGCAGAGACCGCGCTGGCGGAGGGGTGAGTATGATCCGACACCCCCGCTCCCCCTCCCCCGCCGACCTCCGTATATGACCCGCGTATAAGCCGAGAGGGGGACTTTCAGCCCTAAAAAATGGGCTGAAAATCTCGGCTTATACATGGGTATATACGGTACTTATCCATCCAAATATTTCTGGCCCTGACTGTATGTCTATGGGCATGTAGCAGTGCTCTGTATGTATATGGGCATGTAGCCGAGCCATGTATGTCTATACATGTAGCAAAGCCAGCTATATTAATGGGCATGTAGCAGAGCTGGGTATGTCTATTGGCATGTAGAGAGCTGTATGTGTATAATACACACTGCAGAGATATACTAACAATAGATTTATTACCTCCCTATTCTACCCCCTGTACATTAAAA
The DNA here is from genome assembly GCA_033576555.1 of Oophaga sylvatica. NCBI lineage: Eukaryota > Metazoa > Chordata > Amphibia > Anura > Dendrobatidae > Oophaga > Oophaga sylvatica. Next base: position 675,051,087 of record JARQOD010000001.1, on the reverse strand, counting down.
TTAGGGATAACAACCCCTCCACTTTACACCACAAGAGAAGTGTTAATTAATAGAAAAAATGTTTTCCCTTTTTTCTGTTGTCTAAACCTGGGATGCATCTTATAGTCCAAAAAATAAGGTATACATCCTAACTGGCACCGTATCTATCTCTAGAATGGGTCCCCAGTGAATTCTGTGAAGAATGTAGATGTGGCTGTGAAAGGAAACTCAGAAAATTGTCAGAAAAAGTCGATTTGCATTTGTGGTCCACCTAAAGTGTGATTTGTAGAGAGTAAAGGGTATGCCACACTAATCAGCGTCGCTAACGAGATCGCTAAAATACGTCACTATTTAGCGATCTCGTTCGTGACTCTAACGTGTGTGGCATGTAGCAACGACGTGGCCCCTGCTGTGATCTCGCTGATCGTTCACTAGAGTTCTGGACCGTATTTAGATCGTTGGCGTCCCGCTGGTGAGCCTATATCGGTGTCTGGCACCTTTTGTGAGCGATGTGCGCTGTTTTTTACATCGCAATGACCGTTAAAGTCGTTAATGAGATCGCTAACCGCTTTTGAGTCGTTAACGAGATCACTAAGTGTGGCAGCTACTAGAGACATTAAAACGATCACAAAAACGATCTCATTAGCTTGCGTCGTTATTGAGATCGCTAACGAGATCACTAAGTGTGGCAGTACCTTAAGTCTCAAGAATCAACATTATTATTTTGCCACATCATTTAATGGAGCAACATGTCATCCTCATTTCTGTTCTACATATGTTACAGATGCGCATCAGCCTGTGCCAGGTACAAAAGCAAATGGATTGTCCTTAGGGGAGAACCTTAAATTCTACAGGATCCACAATGATCACATATAATCTAATAAATAGAGTTGATGAGCGATACTTTCCGATATCCAAAAGTATCGGTATCGGAATGGTATCGCCGATATCCAAAAAATATCGGCGATACCCGATACCGATACCGGAAATCCAATGTAAGTCTATGGGACAGAAATATCGTAACTAAAAAAACCTCTTTCTTTCCTTGTAAACACTAAATATACACACATAGAATATATATATATATATATATATATATAATACACATGTCATTGTGACATATATATACATATATTTATAGTTTATACACTTCTACATAGTAAAATAGCCTCTGATTCAATTGCCGGGTAAAGCCGGCTTTTGTGAAAAGACAGAAGCACCCGACATGAAATGACACTTGGTTTACATAGAGTTAACCATGTCTTTTCATGTAGTTTGATATCTGATTTGCACAAACAATTACATGAGTGGCTGTGTGCAAAATTTCACACCTGTAGGGGTTAATTAAAGGTGTAAATTCGTTGTAAAAAAAACTGACTTTTTTGCTACGAATTTACACCTTTAATTAACCCCTACGGGTGTGAAATGTTGCACACAGCCACTCATGTAATTGTTAGTGAAAACAATAGATCAAACAACTTGAAATGACATGGTTAACTCTATGTAAACCATGTGTCATTTCATGTCGGGTTCTGCTTTTTCACAAAAGCCGGCAATTGAATTAGCGGCTATCATACTATGCAGAAGTGTATGAACTATAAATATAAATATATATATATATGTGTCACAAATTCAATGACATATATATATATATATATGAGGTGTAAAATTGTTGAAAAAAAATGTGTGGGCTCCCGCCCTATTTTCGCAACCAGACAGACAAAGCCAGCGAGTGGGGGCAGATAATAATAGCCCAGAGAGGGACCATTATTTTTGCCCCCCTCCTGGCTACTAACATCTGCCCCCAGACACCCCAGAAAAGACAAATCTATAATTAGATTCGCCCTTTCTGGCACTTTGCCCGTCTATTCCCATTGCCCTGTAGCGGTGGCGAATGGGTTAATATGGGGTTAAAGCCACCTTGCTATTGAAAGGTGACCTTAAGCCAGGTTAATAATTGAGAGCTGTCAATTAGACAACTATCAATTATTAATCCTATTGCATGAAATAAAAATAAAACACACACACTTTAATTAAAAATCATTTTAATGAAATAAAGACACATGTTTTTGACCATCTTTTATTTTACTGCAAAAACCATTTCCTGTAATAAAAATAAAATAAAAAAGCAAAATTATTCTTACCTATCCCATTGTCATGTGTGCATCGCCACGAAGATCGTCGCGGTTGCACATTCTGACTTCTCACAGCTGAGTTGCTGTTTCTTTGTGTTTGGCAGTTAGGGAGTTAATTCTGTCTGTGCTCAGTTCTGGGACTGGGTGCAGTTTCTCCCGGCTGCAATTAATTATTTGTTGATTGGTTTCCTTTAAATCTCTGGTTGTCTGTGTTGGGAGTTGCCAGTGAAATTCTTCATGCAGACCACAGATAGGATTGTATCTGTATAGACTTAAGTTAAAGAGCTCCTTAGTTGTTTTAAGCTCACCTTGCTTAGAGTTTAATATCCCAGATCATTTATGTTCCTTCTGTGTTTGAGTGTGTATGCAAGTCTGTGTTTTCTCCAGTCTGTCTTATATGTCTAATCTGTGTATTTAGCAGAGATCAGCCCATATCCCTTTGGTGGTAATCAGAATCCTTCTTAGGACTGATTACAGGGTTCAGGGACTGATAGGAGACAGGGTTAGGCTGGAGACTTGGACCTCTGAACCATTATCAGTACCTCCAAGGTGAGGGATTAGTTAGGACCCCAGTTTAGGGTCAGGTTAGACCCCCGGTCCTCCTCTTTCCTGTGACAGTGTATCAAGTCCTCAAGATTAACCCTGAGTTCAACGGATATGTGTCAGGTAAATCTATTCT
>JARQOD010000001.1:675020870-675048194 GCA_033576555.1 Oophaga sylvatica | reverse complement strand
GGAAGGCTGCTCGGCACAAATGGTGGAGGAGGACACTGGCGGTACTGGTTAAGTACGTTTTACGTTTCCAGTAGCCAGGTAGGGTTTTTTTGTGTACATAGCTTTGCTCTTTAAGCAATGGCTATCTGTTTTTTTTGTGTGTTTTATGTAATGTGTGTCAAGTTATATCTGTAGGTTGCTTTTTGTATTTTTTTTTCCTTTTTTGGCTTTTTTGGACAAGTGTTTTTTTTAAGCCTTTTGGTTTGTGTTTAGTATGGGTGTTAGAATTATATCTCAAAATGTGAGGGTTTTTAAAAATAAGTTGCGGCGTGCGGCCATTTTTGAGTTTTTTGCAGCGCAAAATGCGGAAATTTTTTGTTTACAGGAGTGTGGGATTGTGGATGGTGTGAAGGGGAGTGAATGGCCTCATGGTGCGTCTGTGTGGTCAGGGAGTGCATGTAATAGAAATGACGGTGTTGGTTTTTTGGTGAAGGGGCGTAATGTGAGTTTGTGTGACTATATGGTGATTGAGGTTGGGAGATGCGTGTTAGCAAATTTTGAGTTTAGAAATATTCGTTTTAGTGTTATTAATGTGTATGCTCCTGTGAAAAAACAGGAGCGTAAAGTTTTATTTGAAAAAATTAAGTTTTTTATTCCAGGTAGAGTGCCTGTTGTGATTGTGGGTGATATGAATGTTGATGTGGGAAAGGTGAATGTGGATGTGTCAAGGAAAGAGTTAATGGACATGGTGAGTGATTTTGGTTTGAGGGATATGCAGAGGGAGTGTAAAGTAACTCCATTGTTAAATACATTTTTTTCTGAGAGTGGGAGGGTGGCGTCTAGACTGGACTATTGTTTTGTTTCAAAAAACCTGATTGCTGTTAGTTATGCACAGGAGAGTGTGCCGTTTTCAGATCATGTGTGTATGAAGTGTGAAGTGGATGTGCATACTGAGGAGGTAACTGGGAAAGGTATATGGAAGCTGAATGTGAGTTTACTGGATGGGGTGGAGGTGAGAGAGGAGTATGAGAGACATTATAAGGAGTGGTGTGAGAGCAGAAGTGAATTCAGTAATGTGTGTGAATGGTGGGATTGGGTTAAATGGAAAACCAAGGTTTTTTTTTAAAAAACTTGGTTACAAGTGTGCAGCTGCTAAAAGAGAAAGGTTTGCTGGGTTGAATGCAAGATTGAGTGTGTTATTATAAGCTAAGAGAGGGCGGGATGGATGTGAGTGAAGATTTGTTGAGAGTGAAAAAGAAGTGAACGAGTTTTTGAGAGAGAGAGGGAGGAGTATTGTGTATAGGGCTAAAATAGAGAACTTGGAAAAGAATGAGAAGTGTTCGCGGTTTTTTTTTCAAGAAAGTTTTTGGAAAAAGACAGAGCATGAGTGTTTTGAATGGAGTGGATGGAAATGAAGTGAGTGGTGCGGACTTATGTGAGGAAGTGGCAAAGTTTTATGATGATTTGTATGCAGTGAAATGGAGGGATGAAGGTTTGGAGAGTGATGTGCTGAGTGTTTTGGAAATAGATTGAATGGGACAGAAAGGGAGAGTTTGATGGGGGAGGTGACGAGTGAAGAAATATGGAAGGTGGTGTGTAGCATGGCGCTGAATAAAATGCCGGGGGATGATGGTCTCCCGGTGGAATTTTATCGTGTGATGTGGGATGTGATTGGGAAGGATTTTGTTGATGTATGTAAGTATATGTGGGCGAATGCAGAGGTGGCGAATGGTATGCGTGCAGGAGTGGTTGTGCTGTTGCCAAAAAAAGGTGATTTGAAAAATCTAAAAAACTGGAGGCCGATCACGTTGCTTAAGTGTGATTATAAAATCTATGCGAAGCTTTTGGCAAATAGGATGCGTGATGTGGTTGGGAGTGTGGTGGGTGAGGAGCAGTGTTGTTCGGTGCCTGGAAGGCGGTTACATGAGGGTGTGTGTATGCTGAGAGATTGTTTGTGGGACTGTTTGAACCGTAAGAAGGGGGTGTATGTGTTGAGTTTGGATTTTGAGAAGGCGTATGATAGGTTGGCGCATGGTTTTCTGTTTAGAGTGTTGGTGAAGATGGGTTTTCCGGCTGAGTTTGTTGAGAGAGTGAGAAGTTTGTATAAAAATATTTATAGTTGTGTTTTGTTGAATGGGAATGTAGGGAGGAGAGTGAATGTGTTTTCCGGTGTACGGCAGGGGTGCCCATTGTCCCCTGTTGTGTTAATTTGCGCGATTGAGCCGTTGTTGTGTATGTTGAGGAAAGATAAGGTGATTCGGGGTGTGCAAGTGCCGGGGGCGGGGGGAGGGAGTGGAAGGTGAATGGTTACATGGATGATGTGTGTGTTTTGTGTGATTCAGAGTGTTCGGTGCGTCGTGTGAAGTTGTTGGTATCCGTTTTTTGTGGAGCGTCTGCGTTTAAAGTGAATTGGGAGAAGACTGAATGTAAGATTTTTGGTGGGAGGACTCTGAGCAATGATATTAGGGTGAATGTGGTGAGTGGACCGATAAAGGTGCTGGGTGTGAAATTTTCAGAGAAGTTGGATGGAGAGGAAAGTTGGGTGGATGTGAGAGAGAGAGTGGAGCGCAAGTTAAATTTTTGGAAGATGAGAGATTTGACGTTTTTTGGTAAAATTTTAGTTATTAAGAGTGTGGTGTTACCAATTTTTTTGCATGTTGCGGTGGTTTTTCCACCAGGTTATATGTGTGTTAGAAGATTAAATAGGGTTTTGTTTGTATTTTTTTGGCGTTCAAGTATGGAGCGTGCAAGGAGAGAGGTTGTGATGAAGAGAATGGATAAGGGGGGGCTGGGATTCCCAAATTTGAATGTATTTTTTGGCGTGAATATTATGGTGTTTGTATTGGGTGTGATTAGGATGGATGGGAAGTGTGCATGTATGTGCAGGTATTTGTTTGGAAGTTTTCTGTTCCGTTTGAAGTGGCGGGAAAGGGATCTAAGGTGCCCAGTGGCTTTTGAGGTGCCTGTGTGGTATGTGTGGGTTTACAAATTTTTGGTGAAGTATGAACTGTGTGATGTGGATGTGAGGTTGTTAGAGAAGAAGAAAGCGGTATATAGGATGATTGAGTGTAGAGAGATGGAATGTGGTATCTATATGGTGAGAGGAAGTGATGTGCAGAAGGTATGGAAGAAGGTACGTATGGATGGTATGACAAATAGACAGAGCGAGATTGTGTGGCAGTCATTGCATGAGGTGTTACCGGTGAGAGACTTCCAGAGAAACCGGGGTTTAGTGAGGAGTGAGATGTGTCCGAGGAGGGGATGTGGTGAGAGAGAGAGTGTGGTGCATTTGTTTTGGAATTGTCAGTATGCTAGAAATGTGATTTCAGGTTTGGGCCCGTTGTGTAAGGAGTTGTGTGATGTGAATTTTTTGACGTTTGAGTTATTTTGTTTGGGTTGGGTATGTGTGGAGAAAAGGAGAGAGTGTTGTGGTTGATGCTTGCATGTATAAAAGAGGTGTTGTGGGATGTGAGGAACGTGTATGTGTTTAAGAGGAAGGAGATTGAGGTTAAAAATTGTTTAAAAATTGTTTTGGGAAAATTGTATTTTTGTTTTGTGTGTGATAAGAGAAAGAGGGGGGAGGAGGACGCAGAGGGAATTTGGAAAGTTAAAAAGTGGAAACATCTTGTTAATGTGTCTTAGTTTTGTGTTTTTTTGTGCTTGTAAATAAAGTTGGTTTTCCGATGATGATGGGAACAGCTGCTGCATTATGTAAGTGTACACGCTGTTTGGGAGTCGAGTTCCTTATAGTTTTGGTTATCTGACTGTGGAACTTCCCATCTGAGGGAAAAAAGAAAAAAAAAAAAATCATGCGTATGTGTGGTTAGGGACCCGGCTGAAATAAGCCACTAGAATACCGACTTAATCGGTGAGGAGTTTGGTATGGTAGCTGGCCAGGGTCGGTGTCCTAGATGCCCTAGATTACCGGTGTAACCGGTGAGGAGTTTTGATTGCCGTATTCAGGGTCTGGCGTTCAGACGCCATAGATTGCGGGTGACTCCCGCGAGGACATTAGCACATGATCACGCGTTATGTACGCTTAGCACTTAACTGTGTACCTGAGAGCCTGACAGGACACAGCACTTTTCCTCAGCGGCCCTGTGACGTAACAGGGTTTGCTTTCGACGCTAGACAGCGCCCTAGCGTTTTACTTTGCTGCTCACTGAAGCTAAGTGAGTTTGCACCTATCGCCATATAGCGCTGTGGCATTTCCGTTAGCGGCTCTGGGTATTAACAGAGTTCGCACTTACTGCCACAACGCGCTACGGCGTTTATTTTAGCGACTCTGCGGGATAACAGAGTTCGCTACTTTCGCCATTTTACTAGCAGCAGGTGCCGCCTGCACGGTGGACCCCGGGCTGCGAACGCACCTCTCTACCTCATATATTTGGTGCGTTCAGCAGACCCTAACAGTGTGAAGCACTTTGGGGTTCAAAGTGCTCACCAAAGATCTAGATAAGTTCCTTAGGGGTCTAGTTTCCAAAATGGGGTCACTTGTTTGGGGTTTCCACTGTTTAGGCTCATCTGGGGCACTGCAAACTGAACATGACCCCCATCAACGTCTGCATTCCAAAACGTTACTACTTCCTTTCCAAGCCCTGCCGTGCGCCCAAACAGTTTCTCCCCCCCACATATGGGGTATCAGCGTACTCAGGACAAATTGGACAACAACTTTTGGGGTCCAATTTCTTTGGGAAAATTCAAAAATTTGGGACTAAAAAATCATTTTTGTGAAAAATTGTTTTGTTTTTTCACACCCAGGCATTATAAACTTTTGTGAAACACTTGGGGGTTCAAAGTGCTCACAACAGATCTAGATAAGTACCTTAGGGGGTCTAGTTTCCAAAATGGTGTCACTTGTGGGGGTTTCCACTGTTTAGGCGCATCAGAGGTTCTCCAAACGCGACATGGCGTCCAATCTCAATTCCAGCCAATTTTAGTTTGAAAAAGTCAAACGGCGCTCCTTCCCTTACGAGCTCTGCCGTGTGCCCAAACAGTGGTTTTCCCCCACATATTGGGTATTGGCGTACTCAGGAGAAATTGCAAAACAACCTTATCTGTCCATTTTCTCCTTTTATCCTTGTGAAAATAAAAAAAAAAGTTTGTAAAAGATCATTTTTGTGGCTAAAAAGTTAAATATTCATTTTTTCCTTCCACGTTGCTTTAGTTCCTGTGAAGCACCTGAAGGGTTAATAAACTTCTTGAATGTGGTTTTGAGTACCTTGAGGGGTGCAGTTTTTAGAATGGAGTCACTTTTGGGTATTTTCTGCCACATAGACCCCTCAAAGTGACTTCAAATGTGAGGTGGTCCCTAAAAAAAATGGCTTTGTAAATTTTGTTGTAAAAATGAAAAATCGCTGGTCAACTTTTAACCCTTATAACTTCATAACAAAAAAAAATTTTGGTTCCAAAATTATGCTGATGTAAAGTAGACATGTGGAAAATGTTATTTCTTAACTATTTTGTGTGATATATTTCTCTGTTTTAAGGGAATAAAAATTCAAAGTTTGAAAATTTCAAAATTTTAAAAATTTTCGCCATATTTGCGTTTTTTTTTCAAAAATAAATGCAAGTTATATCGAAGAAATTTTACTTCTAACGTGAAGTACAATATGTCACGAGAAAACAGTCTCAGAATCGCGAATATCCGTTGAAGCGTTCCAGAGTTATAACCTCATAAAGAGACAGTGGTCAGAATTGTAAAAATTGGCCCGGTCATTAACGTGCAAACTACCCTTGGGGGTGAAGGGGTTAATACCCCAGAGGGGCATTTTGAGTACCTAGTGATGCCCTTTGGGCTCACTAATGCTCCTTCCGTCTTCCAGTCCTTCATGAATGACATTTTCAGGGATTTTGTGGATAAATTTCTGATTGTTTATTTGGATGATATCTTGATTTTTTCCAATGACTGGGACTCTCATGTGAAACATGTTCGGACTGTGTTCCAGATTTTGAGAGAGAATGCTCTGTATGTGAAGGGGTCAAAGTGTCTTTTTGGCGTACAGAGGATCTCATTTTTGGGATTCATTTTGTCCCATCTGTTATTGAAATGGACCCGGTCAAGGTTCAGGCCATCTGTGATTGGGTCCAACCTACTTCATTAAAGGCTCTTCAGAGATTCTTGGGTTTTGCCAATTTTTATCGTAAATTTATTGGTAATTTCTCTGTTATTGTTAAACCATTGGCTGATTTGACCAAAAAGGGTTCTGTTGTGGTGAACTGGCCTCCTGAGGCAGTCTCTGCGTTTCAGGAACTTAAGCAGAGATTCACTTCTGCTCCTGTTCTACGGCAGCCTGATGTTTCTCTGCCATTTCAGGTGGAGGTTGATGCCTCTGAAATTGGGGCAGGTGCTGTTTTGTCCCAAAGAGTTCCAGAGACCTCTAAAAGTAACAATTGTGCCTTTTTCTCTCGAAAATTTTCTCCAACTGAACGTAATTATGACGTGGGTAATCGGGAGTTATTGGCCATGAAGTGGGCTTTTGAAGAGTGGAGACATTGGCTGGAGGGAGCCAAACATCAGGTGGTGGTCCTCTCGGACCATAAGAATCTGGTTTATCTGGAATCAGCCAAGCGACTTAATCCTAGACAGGCCAGGTGGGCCTTGTTTTTCACACATTTTAATTTTGTGGTTTCCTTTCTTCCTGGCACTAAGAATGTTAAGGCGGATGCCCTCTCGAGGAGTTTCCTTGCGGACTCTCCTGAGTTATCTGATCCTGCTGTTATTTTGAAAGAGGGTGTAGTTCTTTCCGCCATCTCGCCCAATTTGAGACTGGCTCTGGAAGGGTGTCAGGAGGATAAACCCGAGCGCTGCCCTATTGGGAAATTGTTTGTCCCAGACCGGTGGAAAAAGAGTGTGATGTCTGAGATTCATTGTTCCGCGTTGGCCGGTCATCCCGGAATTTTTGGTACCAGAGACTTGGTTAGTCGGTCCTTTTGGTGGCCTACTTTGTCTCGTGAAGTCAGGGAATTTGTGCAGTCCTGCGGGACTTGCTCTCACTCTAGTGGTTTGTTGATGCCATTGCCTGTGCCCAAGAGACCATGGACCCATATCTCTATGGATTTCATTTCCGACCTCCCTGTTTCTCAGAGAATGACCGTTATCTGGGTGATTTGTGATAGGTTTTCAAAATGATACATCTTGTGCCATTACCTAAGTTGCCTTCCTCCTCCGAATTGGTGCCTTTGTTCCTTCAGCACGTGGTTTGGTTACACGGCATTCCTGAGAACATTGTGTCTGACAGAGGAGTCCAGTTTGTTTCCAGATTTTGGAGGACTTTTTGTTCCAAACTTGGTGTTCAATTGTCTTTCTCCTCGGCTTTTCAGGCGGAGGCTTCTGTCTGTCCAGGTGTTGACTCTGTTGTGGAGCGTATGCAGCAGATTTGGGACCAGGTAGTGGAGAGGTTGTCCCTCTCTCAGGAGAGGGCCCAGCGGTTTGCCAACCGGCATAGGACTGATGGTCCTCGGTTTGAAGTGGGGGATTGGTTTGGTTGTCCTCAAGAAATATTCCTATGAGGGTTGCATCTCCAAAGTTTAAGTCCAGGATCATTGGACATTATAAGATCATGGAGATTCTTAATCCTGTTTCCTTTCGTTTACTTCTTCCAGGGACATTTAAGATCAATAACGTGTTCCACAAGTCCTTATTGAAGAGGTTTGTCGAGCCAGTGGTTCCTATGGCTGCGCCTCCTGACCCTATTTTGGTTAAGGGCAATGTTTTGGTATGTGGTTGAGAAAATATTGGATTCTCGTTTTTCTAGACGGAAACTCCAGTATTTGGTTAAGTGGAGAGGTTATGGTCAGGAGGACAATTCTTGGGTGTTTGCTTCAGACATCCATGCTAGGAGACTGATCCGTGCGTATCACAGAGCTCATCCTGACCGACCTGGTTGCCCAAATGAGGGTTCGGTGACCCCTCCTCAAGGGGGGGGTACTGTTGTGAATGTGTTAGAAATGAATTCTGAGCAGAAGCTCCCTCTGGTGGTTACAAACAGTACTGAACCATTCAATGAGGATTGGCAATCAGGAGTTACAGACTGGTCTTATATAAGGGAGGTTCCCTCCCATCATGGTTGCCGGTGATCAATTGTTCTTGTCTCAACTGTGGTTCCTGGTTCACTTGGAAGCTTGCTGAGTCTTGCCTCTTCTCCTGCTCTCAGATAAGATATTTTCTGTTTTTATTTTGTGCTTGCATGTTGCATTGTTCCCTGCACTTCTGTGGAGGTCAGCCAGGTCCCCTCCGGGGGCTTGTGCTCCTCTCAGTTTATCTGAGCCACTGTTATTTGTTCATTTGCCTTTTCCAGTTTTTTCAGTGGCTGCGGCTTAGTTTTGTTACACCAGAGAACTAATTTAGGTGGTAGAGGTCGTGTGATCTCAGGTGTTTTTGCAATTAGTAGAGTTGGTATTTTTTAGGGTTTTTTGGATTGCAGTAAGTGTCCTTCCTATCCTTTTTCTTTTTTTAGGCAGATTGGGCCCCAACGTTTGCTCTTACTATTTTCTGTCTGTGTCTGTATTTCCTCTTGTCTAACCACCATTACATGTTTGGGGGCTTCCTATGTTCTTTGGGGATCTGCTCCGGGGCAGATAGCTTTCCTCTTTCTATCTTTAGGTATAGTTAACCTCTCAGGCTGTGACGAGGCGTCTAGGACCAACGTAGGAACGCTCCACGGCTGCCTTTAGTTGTGGTGGTTAGTCAGGGTACTGCAATCCAGTAGATTCCAACCTCTCTGGTGTACAGTCATGACCAAAAGTTTTGAGAATGACACAAATATTAATTTTTACAAAGTCTACTGCTTCACTTTTCTAATAGCAATTTGCATATACTCCAGAATGTTATAAAGAGTGATCAGCTTAACAGCAATTACTTGCAAAGTCAATATTTGGCTAGAAAATGAACTTTATACCCCAAATCACATTTCAACATCATTGCAGCCCTGCCTTAAAAGGAACAGCTAACCTCTTTTCAGTGATTGCTCCATTAACACAGGTGTGGGTGTTGATGAGGACATGGCTGGAGATCAATCTGTCATGATTAAGTAAGAATGACACCACTGGACACTTTAAAAGGAGGCTGGTGCTTGGCATCATTGTTTCTCTTCTGTTAACCATGGTTATCTCTAAAGAAACACGTGCAGTCATCATTGCAATGCACAAAAATGGCCTAACAGGAAAGAGTATCGCAGCTAGAAAGATTGCACCTCAGTCAACAATCTATCGCATCATCAAGAACTTCAAGGAGAGAGGTTCCATTGTTGCCAAAAAGGCTCCAGGGCGCCCAAGAAAGACCAGCAAGCGTGAGGACATTCTCTTAAAAGTGTTTCATCTGTGGGATCGGGCTACCAGCAGTGCAGAGCTTGCTCAGGAATGGCAGCAGGCAGGTGTGAGTGCATCTGCACGCACTGTGAGGCGGAGACTCTTGGAGCAAGGCCTGGTCTCAAGGAGGGCAGCAAAGAAGCCACTTCTCTCCAGAAAAAACATCATGGACAGACTGATATTCTGAAAAGGTACAGGAAGTGGACTGCTCAGGACTGGGGTAAAGTTATTTTCTCTGATGAATCCCCTTTTCGATTGTTTGGGACATCAGGAAAACGCCTCATTCGGAGAAGACAAGGTGAGTGCTACCACCAGTCTTGTCTCATGCCAACTGTTAAGCATCCTGAAACCATTCATGTGTGGGGTTGCTTCTCAGCCAAGGGAATCGGCTCTCTCACAGTCTTGCCTAAAAACACAGCCATGAATAAAGAATAGTACCAGAATGTCTTCCAAGAGCAACTTCTCCCAACCCTCCAAGAGCAGTTTGGCGATCAACAATGCCTTTTCCAGTATGATGGAGCACCTTGCCATAAAGCAAAGGTGATAACTAAATGGCTCAGGGAACAAAACATAGAGATTTTGGGTCCATGGCCTGGAAACTCCCCAGATCTTAATCCCATTGAGAACTTGTGGTCAATCATCAAGAGACGGGTGGACAAACAAAAACCTAAAAATTCTGACAAAATGAAAGCATTGATTGTGCAAGAATGGACTGCTATCAGTCAGGATTTGGTCCAGAAGTTGATTGAGAGCATGCCAGGGAGAATTGCAGAGGTCCTGAAGAAGAAGGGTCAACACTGCAAATATTGACTTGCTGCATTAAGTCATTCTAACTGTCAATATAAGCTTTTGTTACTCATATGTTTGCAATTATTATATTTCTGTCTGTGATAAAAACATCTGTCAAACACACATAAAAACCAGAGGGCAGCAGATCATGTGAAAATATAATATTTGTCTCATTCTCAAAACTTTTGGCCATGACTGTATTGCCGTTTTTGCCTGCTCTCCTCAGCTACCAAATCATAACAGTGCTCTCTGACATACCCCGGAACATTTGACTACCCTACCTGACAGTATGTCCATGAGTAGTGACTAGCATCATGCAAATATTCTTGTTTGATCTCAAGAAGGGGAATTCCTCTTTGAAACAAGCCATCCTCTGTTAGGTTTTCGCAAAAGAAATTTACATGTTTCGGTCTTGTTAGACGCACCGCATGTCAATCTCCGTGGGTGATCTGCAGGCAACTATGCCCGCATAGTGAACATGGGATTTCTAGAAATCTTACCACTATGCTGTCACAGCTGGCCACTGCGGGTTTGACGCTGCTTAAATGCACAGAGTCAAACCTGCAGCAGTTCCTGATTGTGGGGACATACCCTAACAGGATTCCCCATGCAGATGAAAGTTCTCCTTTTGCTATCATAGACCATAGAAGGAAGGTAGTTCAAACCACAGCTCTCTTACTGTGTGACGAAAAAAACACAACAGTGTCTCTTCAATCACCAGCTATCATACCTGATGCTGTACCGGGCAATGCTATCCATCCACTAAAAGCTAAGGGCAAGCAGGATAGTGAGCTCAATTATTCCAGTTCATTTAAGATTTGTCTCTTTTTGTATGACACTATTGAATTTTCTTTGTTAGTCTGAATTTTGCAGCAATACCAACCAGGTCTCTTGGACCTTTGTTGCTCTAAATAGCTGACAAGTGCATCGTTGGCTGGCTGTATCAAATTGTCTACTTTACTTAATAACATCACTCATAGCTATGAGGTGCAGTAAATTTCCCTGTTTTAGGCTGTGGTTCCACGGTCCGGAACCACAGCACTTTGGACGGAGCGGAAATTCCGCACCGCCCAAAGCCCCGCCCCCTTTTTGACGCGCGCTCTTTCCGGATTTGTTCCGGACACCTCCGGAACACATCCGGAAAGAACGCAGGGCTGCATAGCCCTGTGTTATTTCCGTTGCGGCGACGCAGCGTCGCCGCAAGACGCTAGGACATGCTGCGGTCTAAAAAGACGCGCCGCATGTCCAGAAACGCAGGTCTTACGCCTGCGTATTTTTACGCATAGTGGAGACGGGATTTCTTGAAATCCCCTCCACTATGCTGTAACATCTGGACGCTGCGTGTTTGACGCTGCGCCAACGCACAGCGTCAAACACGCAGCTAATCCGGAATGTTTCCTGATCGTGGAAACATACCCTTATACTCCAGATCTAATTTGTGCAGCATAAAACTTTGTCATCCTGCCAGGGTGGACTGGGACTGAAAATCAGCCCTGGCACAACAACCAAAGCAGCCCACATGAACAAATTTTTTTTAAGTGGGAGAGTATCTTTTCAATACAACCTTTTCTCTACAGTTTGATAAATCAGAAATATCTTGGTATTCTACAGATCCACTGAAACACATTTTGAGGTGCTGGCTGTCTCCAGGTGTTCATTATCCCAGGTGATTGTCAGGGTACTTAACTGAGCTGTTTCTCCCAGACCTCTGCAAGTGTCAGTATTCCGGGTTTTCTAGGTAACTTTGTCAATGATTTTGCCCTTTGTTAAGATGGAGTTTGCTGTTTTGTGTGCCCTACTTCCTGTTCGTTTGTTTAAAGCCTGGCTCAGGTGCTGGCTTCACTGCTGGAATATTCTGCTTCCGTTTCCCTGCAACCCAGCTGGTTTGTTCCTCACAGATCTTTTGTGTGTTTACCAGGAAAGTGCATAGCCTTATCTTCAGGTGTTTCTCAGCCACAGCAGCTTCTACCCATGGCTCTGGACATTCTCTGCATATGTAAGTTGCACAAAGTACTGTGTTATCACTAAACTGTTGACTTGGGAATTTAACCCTTGGTTCACTCCATCTGATAAGAACTGTGTTTCTGAACTGTTGCTGTTTAACCCTTTGTGCATTACCTCTGGTGAGAGCTGTTGGAACTGTTACTGGAACCTTACTGACATATGAACTTGTTGTTGGACTTCACTGAATTAAGCCACAACTGAGATTAACTTGTTCCTGGACCTCCCTGTGTTTTCTGCATACCTGGATCTGACTCTTCACACACCAGCAGTGTGTAAATCCAGCCACGTTATCTGTGCATCAGACTTACCTTGTGGTCACATTTGTGTGAGGACTCCGTCGTAAGAACTTTACCACCCTCGCTATAGAGGTTCAAAGACTTATATATCCGGATTCATATAACTGGACTTGTGTATATATATATGGACTCATTGCATGTCACTACGGGTTGTTTGAATATTGTTTTTGGGTGTTTTGCTGTTTCACAAATACATTATTTGCATTCAAAGAAACCCGTCTCTGATTGTTCATTGCCCCACGCTATCAGAATCCTCGAGTTCCTACAATAGTATTACAGGATATTCCAGCCTAAAAAAGAGGATTCTGCTGGGGCAATGACGGAGACACGGGCAGACAAATTGTTCACCATAGTTAACTCCTTGCAGCAGGAGGTGGCGGCTGCACTCAATCAGATTAGAGACTTGGAGTCTCGGGTTAACCACAATGCACAGGGTTTGGTCAGGCTCTCCAAGATCTACGTTCTAGGTTAGGAGTCCTGGAGGCCTTACCTACTGAGCCTACCTCATCCACCAGTATGCCCAAATTGCCTCCATTCCGTTTTAATGGTGACCGAAGTCAATTCCGTGGGTTTGTTAATCAATGTATATTATTTTTTGATGTACATGCCTCCTACTACCGGTCTGATAGATCTAAGGTTCTATGTATTATATGTTGTTGACATCACGTGCACTGGCTTGGGCAAATCCTATGGTTGAAAGTCATGATACCCGTCTAAATAATTTGGACAATTTTCTTGCAGCCATGGCGCAAATGTTCGACGATCCCAACCGCCGTGCTACCGCTGATTCTGCCTTGCTTTCCTTACGCCAGGGGAAACAGTCAGTCATAGAATATGTTACTGAATTTAAAAGGTTAGTGGTGGACACCCAGTGGGAAAACAATGCTTTATTACCAATCTTTAGAAAAGGTTTGTCAAATGCAATCAAGGATGAGCTAGCTCGTTCAGAGTCTCCACAGGAGTTTGAATTGTTTATACAGCACTGTGTACGTATTGATATCCGTTTAACTGAACGCAGACAAGAAAAATGGGCCGCTGTAAATCGCATTACTAATTACTCTCTTCCGTCCAGGGAAACCACAGGCAAAAACCCGCGAGAGGCTGAGGAGGTGCCTATGCAGGTGGACTCACTGCAGAGACGTGAGAATAATGAACGCCGCGAACACCGTCTCCGTGAGCGCTTATGTTTCTATTGTGGTCAATCGGACCATTTCCTCATCAATTGTCCTAAATGTCCTAGGCGACCCAACAAGGTGTTGGCGGTAGTAGGGGATTATGATAACACAGACGCTGAGTCTGAAGTTTCGGAAACCAGTCTACATCTAGATGCGGTTTTTCCCCCAATACTGATGCCGACTTCCCCTAAAGATCAAGGGGAGAAATATTCACATTGTTCTCTTCCTATACAGATTCAGTGGGAGGAACAGTGGATATCAAGTTCTGCCATGATAGACTCTGGAGCAGGTGGGAATTTCATGGATTCTTCTTTTGCAAAGGAACATGGTATAAAGACACAACTAAGAGCTTCACCAATCACTATGGAAACGGTGGATGGTTCCCCATTAGTTTCTGGACAAGTAGATCGGGAGACAGTGCCTCTGGAGTGTAAGATGGAACCAGACCATCAAGAAACACTTTCATTCATGTTAATATCTTCTCCTCATTTTCCTGTAATTTTAGGAATTCCCTGGTTACGGTCACAAAATCCAATCATCAATTGGGAAACCAAGGAGATAACCTTTCTCCCGAAGTGCAGTTCTACCATCAGTCCAACTGTAGCGGCTCCAGTTACCCAGAACTTGGAAGAGGTGATACAGGTACCTACTCTCCCTCTGATATATCAGGAATTCTCAGACATTTGTGATAAAAGGAAGGCAGATCAACTTCCCCCACATAGACCGTATGACTGCCCCATAGAATTGCTTCCTGGAGCAGCGATTCCTTTCGGCCATGTTTACCCGTTGGCGGCTCCGGAATTAAAATCTTTACGAGAGTATATAGATGAGAATTTAGCCAAGGGGTTTATCCGACCATCTTCTTCACCAGCGGGAGCTCCAATATTCTTTGTAAAGAAGAAGGATGGTACTCTAAGACCCTGCATTGACTACCGGGAGTTAAATAAGGTAACCATTCGTAACAGGTACCCGTTGCCCCTAATTCCAGAATTGTTGGAAAGAGTTCGCCAGGCCAAGGTATTTACCAAATTAGATCTTCGTGGGGCATATAATTTACTCCGTATACGGCCCGGAGACGAATGGAAGACAGCTTTTAGATGCCGGTATGGACATTTTGAATATTTGGTGATGCCATTCGGACTCTGTAACGCTCCTGCTGCTTTTCAACATTTAGCCAACGACATTTTCAGGGATTTATTGGACCAATATGTGGTAATTTACCTTGATGACATCTTAATCTTTTCTGACTCCTTACAGGAACATCAGGAACATGTCAAGACCGTACTTAGACGTTTGAGAGATAATCATTTGTACATCAAACTCGAAAAGTGTGAGTTCCATTGTTCTGAAATTCAATTTTTAGGCTATGTTATCTCGCCTCAGGGATTGAATATGGAGTCCAGCAAGATCCAGGCAATCTTGGACTGGCCGGTACCAGGAAACATTAAGGAGGTACAACGATTCATTGGCTTTGCTAACTTTTATAGACGGTTTATCCGAAATTTTTCAGAAATTGTCCGTCCCATCACTCTCCTCACCAAGAAGGGGAAGAAGTTTGAATGGTCTTCGCAAGCTCAGGAAGCCTTTGATCGCCTGAAGGGTTGTTTTACCACGGCTCCAATATTGATGCATCCGGATCCTGCACAGCCTTTTATCGTGGAGGTGGACGCGTCTGACTGTGCATTGGGAGCTATCCTCTCACAACGTACCGGAGACAAAGGTTTGCTGCACCCGTGTGCCTTCTTCTCTCGTAGGTTACCTTCTGCAGAACTTAACTATGATGTGGCAGATAAGGAACTTTTGGCAATTATTTCTGCCTTTAAGGAATGGAGACACCATTTGCAGGGGCAACTCAGCAGGTAGTAGTACTCACGGATCATCGCAATTTGGAATTCCTTAAGTCTGCCAGGTGTCTTTCTCCTCGACAAGCTAGGTGGAGTTTGTTCTTGAACCAGTTTAATTTTATTATTTCGTACCGCCCAGGTTCACGTAATGGGAAAGCTGACGCATTATCCCGAATCCATACCGTGGATTCCGTGCCTGGGACCCCGTCGAAGACCATCTTGTCGGAGGCCAATTTCGTTGGAGTGCTCCGGAACCGGGACTTGTGGCAGGAGATCAAGCTGGCCTATGACGGTGACGTATTTCTTGCAGCTCCACCTGACAATGTGAATCTTGTCCTTCGGAATGGTGTGTGGCTTAGAGATCGATGTATTTATGTCCCAGAGGCTGTAAGACTTCGAGTTCTCAAATTGGTCCACGACTCTAAATTGGCTGGTCATAGGGGGGTACAGAAGACGCAGGAATTGTTAACTCGTTTTTTTTGGTGGCCTACCTGCTTGAAGGATGTGAATGACTATGTCCGCTCTTGTGAAGTTTGTGCCCGGTACAAGGTTCCTCGCGTTTCACCTACTGGTCTTCTTAAACCGCTACCTGTACCGTCTCGCCCTTGGGGGTCTATTTCGATGGACTTTATTGTGGAGTTACCCACCTCTGGTGGTAAAAATACTATTTTGGTGGTAGTAGATCGTTTAACGAAAGCTGCTCATTTCATTCCGTGTGCTGGTCTTCCCTCAGCTACAGAGACAGTAGATCTAGTTATCCAGAACATTTTCCGGCTGCATGGGGTACCAGATGACATCATTTCTGACCGGGGAATACAATTTACCTCTAGATTTTGGAAAGGATTTTGTTCTGCGCTCCACATTAATGTTTGCTTGTCTTCTGCATACCATCCTCAGACCAACGGGCAGACCGAACGGACAAATCAAACCTTGGAGCAATATCTACGCTGTTACGTCAGTCATTTGCAGGACGATTGGCTGAAGCTACTTCCTCTAGCGGAATTTTCGTACAACAACTCCCAAAGCAGTTCCACGAAGGTAACGCCTTTTTTTGCCAACCTGGGTTATCATCCAAGTATTTTGCCTAGGTCTCCGGTTACGATTTCGGTACCAGCGGTTGAAGACAGAGTGACGGCGTTGCAACGTAATCTTGAAGTTTTGAAGGACTCCCTGACCACAGCACAGGAGCGTTACAAGAAGTCGGCCGATAGATTCCGGAAACCAGCACCTATGTATAAGGTAGGAGACTCAGTTTGGTTGTCCACCAAGAATCTAAAATTGGGTGTTCCTTCTCAGAAACTGGGACAGAAATTCATCGGTCCATTCAAGATCACTGGGATTGTGAGCTCTGTTGCCTGTCGGTTGAAGCTACCACGGACTTTAAAGGTACACCCAGTATTTCATGTTTCCTTATTAAAACCAGTCTCTCCTAACACGTTTCAGGGACGTATCGTACCTCCCCCTCCACCAGTGTTGGTTGATGGCGAAGAACAATTCGTGGTACAGGATATTGTTAATTCGAGACTTCATAGAAACCGGCTTCAGTATCTAGTTAGATGGCAAGGTTACTCTCCTGAAAATGATTCTTGGGAACCAGTAAGTAACATCAATGCGCCTCTGAAGATTGCTCAGTTTCATCGGAGATACCCGGACAGGCCTGGTCCAGGACCGTCTGGAGGCCGTCTTTAGGGGGGGAGTAATGTCAGTATTCCGGGTTTTCTAGGTAACTTTGTCAATGATTTTGCCCTTTGTTAAGATGGAGTTTGCTGTTTTGTGTGCCCTACTTCCTGTTCGTTTGTTTAAAGCCTGGCTCAGGTGCTGGCTTCACTGCTGGAATATTCTGCTTCCGTTTCCCTGCAACCCAGCTGCTTTGTTCCTCACAGATCTTTTGTGTGTTTACCAGGAAAGTGCATAGCCTTATCTTCAGGTGTTTCTCAGCCACAGCAGCTTCTACCCATGGCTCTGGACATTCTCTGCATATGTAAGTTGCACAAAGTACTGTGTTATCACTAAACTGTTGACTTGGGAATTTAACCCTTGGTTCACTCCATCTGATAAGAACTGTGTTTCTGAACTGTTGCTGTTTAACCCTTTGTGCATTACCTCTGGTGAGAGCTGTTGGAACTGTTACTGGAACCTTACTGACATATGAACTTGTTGTTGGACTTCACTGAATTAAGCCACAACTGAGATTAACTTGTTCCTGGACCTCCCTGTGTTTTCTGCATACCTGGATCTGACTCTTCACACACCAGCAGTGTGTAAATCCAGCCACGTTATCTGTGCATCAGACTCAAGGTACTGCCACACTAAACGTTCCCGCTAACGATCACGATAACGACGCTATCGTTGGCGAGATCGTTTTAAGATCGCTAGTAGCTGCCATACTTGACGATCTCATTAACGACGCATCATCGGTTAGCGATCTTTTTAACGACTTTGGCGGTCGTTGGGATGTGCCACACTGCATGTACTGTGAAAGATCACGACCTCGATAGGCGTGACTGAGCGCGACCTTTTGCACGCCCCTTGTCACAGATTGGTGGTCACTATGTGTGTCATAGATATTTATCACAGCTCTCCCGCTTTGTGATTGGATGACCGCGTCATAAAAGACAACGTATCAGCACTCCTCCATTGCTCTCGAGCAGAAGCGGTTCTTTTCACCCAGTGTGTCCTGCTAGTCTTGGTAGCTACTGCGATCCGGTTTACACCACTATTTCGGTTGCTACTTTCTACGTTGGAGTTTTTGCGATCGTCTGTGGAGTATCCTCTGCGATCCAGTTGTGACGCTATTTTCCCTATTTCTTTTTTCAGAATCACACAAGTTTTGTAAGGTAGGTAATTTTTTTTTTGTCACATTTAATTTTTCTTTTGTCTTTCATTGTACCGATCCATTTTAGATCTCTGCTGTTGTTAACCATTGTTGTCCATCATGTTTTTTCATTGTTTTGTTCAGGCACGCCCACCATTTTATGATCCCAGCTCTATCTATGTTTACTCCTGCGTCGCCCACAACCACCATTTTGTGATCCCTGCTGTGTTCTATGTTGTAGACTATGTAAGCATTTTATTTAACCATTCTGCTGTTCTCACATAATCATTTTTTTTATTACAGATGGCTGATAAGCAGGAGTTTTTGCGTGATTTTATCGAGCTGTACCGCACAATGCCGTGCCTCTGGAAAATTAAGTCTGCAGATTACAGTAACCGGTTGAAAAAGAAGGACGCCTACCAAAAACTGGCGGAGCTCTGCAGGAGCCATTACCCTGATGAACGGCGGATGAGTCAACGGTTAAAAAACGGATTCAGGGCCTCCGCACGGTTTATAAAAAAGAGCTCAATAAAGTTATCAATTCAACCAAATCTGGAGCCGGGGCCGAAGAAGTTTATGTCCCCAAACTGTGGTACTTTGATCTGTTAGCTTTTACAAGGGACCAGGAAGTACCCAGAGAAGGGACATCCATTTCGGATCTAGACCCGGTGATCCAGCCGGACACCCCTGTCATACATGTAAGTACCTTTGTATTACAACACATTTTAATGTACATGCCAAAGTGGACTTAAATTTAAAAAATATTATTGTGAAATGTAGATAAAATGGCAGAATATATCCCTTCATGTACTGATAATTTATCTAGCTCAACGGTTGAGGCCTATCCATTTACAAGTGTAGTTTTCACATTTTTGCTGTATATGGGTGTTATAGTGTGAAGATAAATTTCTTTGTCTTTACAAGTGTCGTTTTCACATTTTTGCTGTATATGGGTGTTATAGTGTGAAGATTAATGTCTTTGTCTTTGTGATTTACCATTTGTTTTTTTGTTCATGCAGGACACAGAAGAGGCGATCTCCACACCTGCAACTGAAGAAGACAGCATGCCGGATCACATAGACGAAGTAGTCGAGCCACCATCATCTGTGCGGAGGCGGCTTTCACTTTCAGGAACGAAAAGGAAGGCTCCCACCTCGGCTCCCACCTCGGCTACTCCTGAATTGGTGGAAATTGCTAAAAAACTTCTTACAGCAGAAAAAAAAACTAAAATAACTGGCTTTGCATATTTTGCGAATGAGAGGCTGCCTACTCTGGATCCAGTTCAGCGGCTTCATGCAGAGAGACTGATGTTAGAGGTACTGAATCAAGCGTCTTTTGGAAACCTGGACAACACATATGTCGTCATGCCAAGACCGCAGCAGTACCCGGACTACTCATGGCCGCACAATCCTGTGCCAAACCCAGTTGGGATAAACCCAAACGCTGGTGCTCCCCCTTATTTTTATTCACCTCAGAGGCAGCGTGGTAATGGCAATGATCCATCTTACCAGCAGTTGTAGGTTTTAAAATGTTTTACTAAAGTTTTTTTTGGTTTTTATATTTTTACATTGATACCTTTTTTAATAAAAAACTTATTTATCTAATGAATTGTGGTCTTTTCTTATGTGATGTCAACTATTAAAATGTTGTATTTTTATTACATCTACTTGTCACACATGGGGTCATGGGAGTACTAGCTATCATAGGTGTTCCATCATAGGGAAAAAATGAAATGAAAAAAATATCTAAAATTAACATTTTTTTTTTAAGGCACTGGTCACACTAGCGCTAAAACCTTATACTAAAAATAATACACCACAGCTGCGTAGATAAACGTAAAATATTAAATATATATTTATGTCATATATATTTTTTTTTTAAATAAAGATATAAACATTAAATAAAAAAAAAAAACATAACAAAATAAAAAAAATATAAACAAATTATTAACAAAATCTAAAAAAAAAAATTCAAAAAAAAAAAATTAATGAGGGCCCCGGTGTCCAGCCGCTGCCCTCTCCAGCATCATCCCGTGTTGATGCAGAGCTCCCATCGTTCTTTGCAGCGCTGCCACCGCAGTTTGCATCGCTGCCACAGCGCTGCTCACTTCCGTCATCAGCCGGCGGTGGGATACCAACAGGTCCTGGGCAGTGGGGATTTCTGTGGAGGTAAAGGTAACAGTTAATAGTGAATTCTGTTGCAACATCAACATGTACATGTTATGTTAATTAACACTTACGGTTGTCGTCAGACGACCCGCTCACTGCCCACCCAGAACCTGATGCTCCGCCGGCTAGGGAAACACAGAAAAAAATTTTTATATTACAACAGCCATTACACACATAAGACCTTACAAAGTTCTCAAACATGTCTGACGTTTATATAATGTGCGTTAATTACCTGATGGGGAGCCTGCATCCGTGTGACGGGATGATGCTGGAGAGAAGCCATAGGAAGGTGAGGTGCTGGATGACCCCAACTGTGGAGGGGGGGTTGCTGCCAGGGAAGGGGCTGAAGGGATGGAGAGGTGTGGTGAGGATGGTGGTGGAGGGGTAGCCGGAGATGGAGGTGGAGGGGTAGCCGGGGAAGGAGATGGAGGTGGAGGGGTAGCCGCAGCAGCTGGTGAAGGTGGTGCTGTAAATAAAATATACAATTCAGTCAAATAATCCTTCTACTAACCCCGTTACTGCCAGTACTTCCATCTATGCCTGTAAACCCCCTCACGACTGGTACTCCCTTCACTGCCTGCCCTATCACTGTCGGTACTCCCATCACTGCGGGTGCATTGATATAGGTAGATAAGGCTACTTGCGTTTTTTGTCGCAGCGCATCTTGCGCTATCGGACGCATGCGCAATGTTCCCCTACCTTTAACATGGCGGGCGCAGGGTTTAGCGCTTGCACGCGTTCATGTGCGTTTGTCGTGCGCTGCGCATTTTCCCGGTGTGAACGCATACGCGCTAGACGCTACATGTTGCAATTTTTTTTTCGGTCAAAAAAAAAAAAAAAGGATTGAGACAGAGATGATAGAGCCAGAGATGATGGAGACAGAGATGATGGAGCCAGAGATGATGGAGCCAGAGATGATGAGACAGATGATGGAGACAGATGATGGAGGCAGAGATGATGGAGGCAGAGATGATTGAGACAGAGATGATAGAGCCAGAGATGATTGAGACAGAGATGATAGAGCCAGAGATGATGGAGACAGATGATGGAGGCAGAGATAATGGAGGCAGAGATGATGGAGCAGAGATGATAGAGCCAGAGATGATGGAGACAGATGATGGAGACAGATGATGGAGGCAGAGATGATGGAGGCAGAGATGATTGAGCAGAGATGATAGAGCCAGAGATGATTGAGACAGAGATGATGGAGCCAGAGATGATGGAGACAGATGATGGAGACGATGATGGAGGCAGAGATGATGGAGGCAGAGATGATTGAGACAGAGATGATAGAGCCAGAGATGATTGAGACAGAGATGATAGAGCCAGAGATGATGGAGACAGATGATGGAGGCAGAGATAATGGAGGCAGAGATGATGGAGCCAGAGATGATAGAGCCAGAGATGATGGAGACAGATGATGGAGGCAGAGATAATGGAGGCAGAGATGATGGAGCCAGAGATGATGGAGGCAGAGATGATGGAGCCAGAGATGATGGAGACAGAGATGATAGAAATGTGACACATAGACAACGCATGCGCCAAAACAACCCAAAAGCATGCAAAAACGCATGAAATCGCAGACAAACGCTGGTTTTTTTTGTCGAAATGCGCATGCTGATGCGACTAAATATCGCAGCGTTTATAAGCGTTTGCATGCGTTTTTTTATGCGCTACTTGTGCGCTCGAAACGCATCGCTAAAAAATGCAAGTGTGAAAGTAGCCTACCCACAAAACATAACCTATCCAGATACCCTCATCAATACTCACTCAGAGGCCTGCGGAGCTGGGCCCGGATGCTGGCGACCCTCTCGCGTGAGCGGTATCGCAGGTCCGCCAGCTTCTTCCTGATTTGTGCTCCAGTCCGCCGCACATTAAATCGCCTCTGCAGGCCCCGCTGGATCCTCTGCAGGCATAACCTTTTGTGGCGCATTGGATGTGCCACAGGTAGCCTGCAGTGGTAGTCCCAGAGGTCCGTCTTCTTTATCAGATAACGGACCTCTTCATCAGCCCATTTGGGCCCACGCTGTCTCGCCGCCATTGCCGCCATCACAAACAACAGAGCATTGGGCGACGCCAGCGCCATGACGTCACAGCGTGCGCACGTTACGTGCGACCGCACCGCGACGCTAAACGGGGTTTTGCGATTGAAAAGTAACCGCAGCAGCCATGCGGCAGAAGCACAGATATGAAATGCTGTTGCAATCGCAATACCACTGTTCCAAGGTAGGCGATCACAATGGCGTGTCATGTCTTTATGGCTGGGGATCGTGACAATCTAGCAAATCACAAATGGCTTTTTGCATGTTTGCATGTGTAGTTGCAGTGTCAAATAGCGATCCAAATAACATCGCATATCTTGATAGCTGGGGCTCGCTAATCCCCTTTGCAAAGTCAATGGCTTTTTGCATAGCGTGAGTAGTCAAATAGCGATCACAATAACATAGCATATCTTGATGGCTGGGGCTCGCTAATCCCCTTTGCAAGTCACAAATGGCTGTTTTGCATTTAGCGTGAGTAGTCAAATAGCGATCACAATAACATCGCATATCTTGATAGCTGGGGCTCGCTAATCCCCTTTGCAAAGTCAATGGCTTTTTGCATAGCGTGAGTAGTCAAATAGCGATCACAATAACATAGCATATCTTGATGGCTGGGGTTCGCTAATCCCCTTTGCAAGTCACAATGGCTTTTTGTATAGCGTGAGTAGTCAAATAGCGATCACAATAACATCGCATATTTTGATGGCTGGGGCTCGCTAATCCCCTTTGCAAGTCACAATGGCTTTTTGCATAGCGTGAGTAGTCAAATAGCGATCACAATAACATCGCATATTTTGATGGCTGGGGCTCGCTAATCCCCTTTGCAAGTCACAATGGCTTTTTGAATAGCGTGGGTAGTCAAATAGCGATCACAATAGCCTCGTATATTTTGATGGCTGGGGCTCGCTAATCCCCTTGGAAATCACAATGGCTTTTTGCAGATCTGTATGCATGTTTACTTGTGTGGTCACATTGCGATCAAAATGACGTCGCATATCTGTGAATAGCTGATTCCCTGGTGAATGTTGACCTTTACCTCCCAAGAATTTTCAAATATATGTATAACAATTTTTTAACCTTTCATATATGACTATAATATATATATTATATATTTAAACTTTATAGATGCAGCTGTGGTGTATTATCTGTTTTATATAATTATAATGTTTGAACGCTAGTGAGACCATAGGCCCTTAAAATAATTGAAAATATTTGAAACTTTTTTCTTTATTTTTTGTAACAATTAACTCCTATGACTGAAGGTACTCCCATGAGCACGTGTGTGACAAGTAGATACAATGTATAACAAAAAATAGGGAAAAAAAAAGCCTTTGAAAAGATTTTAAAAACTACAGCAGCTGGTAACATGTCTCGTTGCCATCCCCATTACTCCCTCCCCACATCTCACCCATCATTAGCCCTTCTCCCATATTGGTAAAATAATTGAAAAAAACACGAATGCATTTTTAAAATAAAAATATTTTATTATCAAAACATTGTTAAAAAAAGGGTAAAGTAAAACATTCTCAAAATCAAACTAGACCTGATGCTGCCAACTCACTGCACCAGGCCCATTAAAGTATTGGCAGTACTTGTCTCTGCCGGCCTTCGCATTGTCCTTGCTCCTGCCTTGATTGACTGGTTGAAGGCCTGCAATAGCGGGATCATTGTCACGCCATTCTCCGAGCACCACGTCACCATTGCTGTCCGAGTCCATGAAGCCTGGCGGACTGTAAGTTCCAGCATCGCGTTTTCGTAGAAAATTGTGCAGCACACAACAGGCCAACACCACAGAGTCTATGGATTCCAGCTTCATGTTGATTGGAGTGTGGAAAACCCTGAAGCGATTGGCCATTATGCCGAAGGCATTCTCCACAACGCGCCGTGCCCTAGACAGTCTGTAATTAAAAATACGCCTTTCCCCTGTCAAAGTCTTTTGTGGGTACGGTTTCACAAGATGCTCATGAAGGGGGAAGGCTTCATCACCCACAAACACAAAGTTTAGGTTGGCGGTGGTGTCCATGTTGGTTGGCAAGTTAAGTTTATTATTAAACAACCGATCACCAAAACTTGTGTGCTCCAAAACTCCACCGTCCGAAACCCTTCCATTAATGCCAACATTAACGTCAATAAATTCATAATTGGCATTAACAAGGGCCATGAGGATCACGCTGAAGTAGCCCTTGTAATTATGAAAAAAGGATCCGCTTTTGGCTGGTTGCGTGATCCGCACATGTTTGCCATCCAAGGCACCACCACAGTTTGGGAACTGCCAAATCCGTTCAAAATCAGAGGCAATAATTTGCCATTCCGCCACTGATTTTGGAAATGGCATGTAGCTCCGTAAACTGCGGACGATGGCGTTGCATGTCTCCGGAATTAGTTCTCCAAGCAGCGACCGAGAAATAGCAGCAGAATATTGCAAATCCTTCATTGAACGTCCGGTTGCCAGAAATCGCAGCGTTACTCCCAAACGTTCCTCTGCTGAAACAGCTGCACGCATCCGGGTATCCTGCCGTTCAATGAGTGGCCTCACAGCTTCCAGTAGGAGCTTGAATGAATCCTCCGACATCCGTAGATAATTCCGGAAATCCTGCGGATTCTTCTCCTGCAACTCCCTCACTAGATGCATGTGGGTGAATCTGGACCTCTGCTCCAGCCATTCTCTGGTCCACATGCGACGCTTTCGCTTGGAGCGCCTCTCTTCCACCCGCGCCTCTTCCTGACGATCTGCCTCCATAGATAGCGCAACTGCCACAATCATACGCTCCGCGGTGGACAGGTTCATTATGTGCAACCTGTACGGTAAAGAAGAGAAAAGTTAATGACTAATTAATTACTATTACTAAAGTGTTTAAACAGAATAAAATAAAGAATAAAATAAAAATTATATAACAAAAAAAAAAAATAAACTTTTCAGTTTATACAGTTTACAAATGTCTAAAATGGTGAGGGGTGTAAAATAAATAAAGCAAAAAAAAAAATAATAAAGTCAGGGGTGTAAAATAAATAAATAAAAAAAAAAAAGAAAAAAATAAATAAAGTCTGGGGTGTAAAATAAATAAAGCAGACGAAAAAAAATAAATAAATAAATAAGGTCAGGGGTGTAAAAGCAATAAAGCAGAGGACGAAAAAAAAAAAATAAGGTCAAAAAACAATATCAAAACATCACAACATCACAAACAATATGTACCTTGAATCCAAATCCAAATATCCCAAAGATCCAAATCCAAATGGGGATGGATGGTGCTCTAACGACTCAGACAGGATCGCAAAACCCACCACTGCGCCACAAATATGATCGCAAAACACCGACACGCGATACTATCCTCACAAAAACGCACAAAGCACAGTTGGAATCATCCACAAAGTGCTCTGGAAACAATGGATGGAGGCGCAGTTATTATAGCTGAGGTGATGTTTGTGGTCACCAATCGGAGCTGAAGGGCGTTAATGAAAGAAAACAAAGTCCCGCCTCCGCCGCTGACTAATGCATCGTTAATGAGGTCGCACATTGTTCACAAAAAGGTGCCACATTTAGCGATAATACTTACCCAGCGGGAGCGCCGACGATAAAATAGGGTCCGGAACGATGTCAGCGACGAGCGAGATCACAGCAGGAAGCTCGTCGCTGGAAGCTGCCGCACTGAACAATATCGCTAACGGGATCGCTAAATAGTGACGTTTTTTAGCGATCTCGTTAGCGATATTGTTTAGTGTGGCATACCCTTTACCTTGTGGTCACATTTGTGTGAGGACTCCGTCGTAAGAACTTTACCACCCTCGCTATAGAGGTTCAAAGACTTATATATCCGGATTCATATAACTGGACTTGTGTATATATATATGGACTCATTGCATGTCACTACGGGTTGTTTGAATATTGTTTTTGGGTGTTTTGCTGTTTCACAAATACATTATTTGCATTCAAAGAAACCCGTCTCTGATTGTTCATTGCCCCACGCTATCAGAATCCTCGAGTTCCTACAATAGTATTACAGCAAGACATGCATTTAGCTAATTGAGGTTTGTTTCTGTGTGCCTTATGAACTGTATGTTCATCTTTCGTTGCCTGACCTTGGACCTCATTCTGACCATCCATATGTTTACCGCTTCTGCTCTGATCCATTATCCTCCTGCTATTCTGACCTCGGAACTTTACCTGACTACGCCTTTCTCTCTTCCTTCTGTTTATGACGTACCCTCCTAGCTTCTGGCCTTTGGCGATTGAGCCACAAATGGGAGACTAGTTGAAAAGGCGGGTCCCTGGCATCTTCTCCCTGCCTGCTGTCAGATTTCTCACTATACAAGCATGCAGGTAGACACCTGTCACTCAAGGGGTGTAGGTGGGGAGAAGCTGCCAGAGCTCCACCTGTCTGACTAGTTTCCCATGTGGCTTGTTTACCGGCAGCTTCTGAACAATGTTTTTTTTCCCTCGGAAACACTGCAACATTTCAAAGAAACCTACATGGCTGTGATTGTACAGCCAGTGCCTGATACACACTGACTATGGTATGGGCAGTATGTATTAGCTGTTAGATTCCTTTTAAAAAGTCACTGCTGATAGAGGAAGGTGCCATCTATTTAACACAGCTGGCATGTACCCTGTATGGAGTGGGCTCAGCTCCTGAGCACGCTTCATACACGTTTCTTAGTATTATGTACATACCAAGGTGCAAGAAGGGGTTTAAGTATTGCCTCATGGATACATTTATGGTACAAGTTCAGAATGGGGCACTGACTCATGTTGCTGGGAAAGGACGGGTAATATACCTGAAAGACATGTAGAAAGCTATAGGATATACAGATTTTGCACCTGTTGAACCTGGTTACTGATTCCTAAGAGGTCATTATCCCTTAATATATTTTACGTTGTTTTAGTCACAGGGTCAGACCATGTGAC
>JARQOD010000001.1:674912386-675020770 GCA_033576555.1 Oophaga sylvatica | reverse complement strand
GGAATTTATGTAATCTAAACATACGGTAATTGCTATATATAATGGCTAGCGCTTGCCATATTTTCCCAACTACAAAATTCTCAGATTACTTTTTCGACATTTATATTTCAGTATGTATGAATATTGCATGCAGGCCACATTTATTTTTTGATGTGGTGTTCTACATGATTTGTTTTCACTCGTTTGGATGATTGCTTCACTCATGAGCAGAAGAATGAGGGAGAAGCATGAATGACTATGAGATCAGCCATGCGAAGGAAAATAAATCTTGTTTAACATTCCACGGAGAGATGTATTTTGCCTCCCACTAATATAAAGATCCAGTGAGGAAAGCCTAGAGAATTTCATCATCAGTCGCCAACATCAGTAGTTGCAGTTTTTATTTTGCTCTTTGACGCTAATATACTTTGCATTGTTACCAATTTTAGAAAGCCTAAGTACAGTCCTAAAGTTTGATCAATCATGAATGATATGCAAGTACAAATTCATAACCCTGTGATTTTTAACAGTTTGCAGTAGACAAGTAAAAAGAAGTGAAAATAATGTAATGTGAATTAATTCGTTAAATCAGAATTGATAAAGTAATATAATGTAAGTAATTTTATCAATATGAAGATACATTTTCTTTGCAATTTGAAGAATCTTAATAACACTTAAGGAGCATTTTTAGGTAATAATATGTAGATATTAACATGGTATTTTTCTTGTGGTTTATCAGATGCAGTTTGTCAAGCTCACCAATAAAACATACATGATTCTCTGGAGGGGCTGGGTCTGTACATATTAATAGAATATAAAGGTCCAGCAAAGACAACCCTATTTGGCTGTCATTTTAGAGGTATTCACTTCCCACTAGGGATTATTTCTTTTTAATTTATTAACATTTTCTTCATTTAATTCAAGTGTTATTTATGATATGCGCTATAGTTACAAACTTGATTATTGACGAATGTTGAGCAGCAGCATTGCTTAACCCTGCAACCCTTTTTTCGTTTTTGCGTTGTTTTTTGCTCCCCTTCTTCTCAGAGTCTTAACATTTTTATTTTTCTGTCAATATAACCATGTGAGGGCTTGTTTTCTGTGGGACAAGTTGTTCTTTTGAATAACACTATTGGTTTTACCATATCGTGTACTCAAAAAAGGGGAAAAAAATAACAAGTGCGGTGAAATTGCAAAAAAGTGCAATTCCACAACCGTTTTTTGGATTTTTTTTACCATGTTCACCAAATACTAAAACTGACCAGCAATTATGATTCTCCAGGTCATTACAACTTCATAGATATCAAACATGTATAGGTTGTTTTTTATTTAAATGGTGAAAAAAAAACACATTTTGTTAAAAAGGTGGCAAAATAGTAAGAAAAAAATCCATATTTGAACACATTTTGGAATCTGCGTCCCTCTATGAATTCATCTAGCAGTGTAACAACCTTTTTGGACTCACAGGTGCTTCACAAAATGAGAATGTTGTTTTAGTCCCCATTTTTTCATTTTCACAAGGTATAATAGGAAAAAAATAACCTCACAATTCGTAAACAAATTTCTCTCAAATGTGGCATTGCCTTATATGTGGTCAAAACTATTGTTTGGACTCATTGCATGACTCGGAAGGGAGAAAAGAATATTTAGCTTGTGTAATGTAAATTTGTCTGGAATAGTTTCCAGACACCACTTGCAGAGCACTCAAGGTGCCAGAATAGCAGAAAAAAACAAAAAGTGACCCCATTTCAGAAACTACACTCCTCAAGAAATTTAATCTCATAGTGAGCTGAGCTTTTTTTTCCACAGGGGCTTCTCAGATTTTTATAAAAGTGGGTCATGGAAATGAAATATTATGTTTTTTTTCCACTAAAAATGTTGTTTAGCCCCAAATTTTTTATTTTCACAAGGGATTATATTAACAAATTGCCCTCACAGTTTATAAAGCAATATCGCCTGAATGTCTCATACCCAACATGTTGTCAGAAACTACTGTTTGTGCATATGGTGGGTCCCAAAAGGGAACGATCACTATTTTGCTTTTGAAGTGTAACCCTGAGGTTCTAGAACATAAAAAAACCAAATTGACAATAATGAGTAGATTTAGCACAAAATGTTTCCTTCTCTTTGTGGCTAGAAAAAAAGTACCCCATAGATTATTACACTATTTTTTCCAAGTACAATATATGTGGTCATGCATGATGGACATATAGCAGGGTTCAGGAGAAACGAAGCATCTATGACTTTTGTTCTTTTGGTGTAGAGTTTTTTGGAGTAGTTTGTGAGCACCATTTGCAGAGCCTCTAAGATACCAAAACAGCAGAAATACTCCAAAAGTGAACCTATTTTTCAAATTACACTCTGTGCATTTATCTATGGATGTATTTGTAAGGGTGTGAAGTGTGAAAGACTGTCGTTTTGGTTCCCCTGAAAACAATTGTGTTGTGTGAATATTGCCTTGCGTTTTACTGCATTTTATGGTGACATGTGAGATGTAAAATGTATAGAGAGTATTGTAACTAATGTATAGTGTGATAGGTGCTGATGCTGCTGTGTGGGTACTGTAAAGGTAACGCTTAAGGTAACTATGGTACGCTCAGCTCAAGTATAAGTAAAGCATAAGTTATAGTTTAGTGCTTAGAATAGAGATAGTTACTGTAGGTACAGTAGAGCAAGATACAGTTAATGCTTTAGGAATAACCCAGGTTGGGAAGGAGCTAGTGCAAGTAGAAAAGGAAAGTATTTCCTAGCTTAGTCAGTTAGTAAAAGTGAGAGTTAGAGTGTTTGTGAGAGACAAGGCCAAGTTCAAGGTGCAGTGTGGTGAAGGCACATAAATTACATATTGTTCTGGTGGTCATATGAGGTCGTACCAAATTTCCTGTGGACTTTCCTGTAACGTTTTGAGCCTATGGCCTGATATAGACACTGAGGAGAATTCCTTAATTCCTTCCATACAGAGAAAGCCAGTCAGGGAAGGAAACATAAAGGAAACCTTGCAGATTTTGGGAATACTGCGGTGCCAGACAGGTAACCCCTAGGGCTAAAAGGACCTGTTAAAGTAGGGATAGTCCAAGCTGAACACAAGCAAATGCTTGAAATGTATTGTGTTGATGGGACAAGAATTGAAGGGCCCTGTGTCCAATACTGCTTGTTAAAGACTGATGTACTTGAACTGTCCAGTAAAGATGAACTTGTTAAAACAAACCGCGTGTCCACTGATGTGTGTGCAGTTGGTTCTGGGGCCGAGGAAGTGTAGACAGTGAAGGCCACTGGCCTACAAGTGAGTACATTAAGTACACTGCAATGTACACAGCACAGCACATATGTGTCACGGGTCCACCCCTCAGGGAGTCTGCAATGCAGTTACAGTACTGACAGCTCGGCCGTCCAATCTGGTACAGGGGCATGCTGAAGCTTTCAGTACTTTGATGGACAGCATGGCCATCCAATCTGGTAGCGGGGCGTGCTGAGCTGTCAGTGTGTTGATTTACGGCTCGACTAGCCAATTTGTGAGTGGGAGGTGTTGGCTGTCTTAGCTGTTCACTATCCCAGGTAATTGCTATGCCTACTTAACTGAGCAGCTTCTCCCAGACCATTGACAGTTGTACATTCATCCTGTGAGGTTTGTGCTTTGTGCTCCCTGTGCCTTGAGTTATATATGCTTGATCTGTTGCTTGACCTTGGACTTCGTTCTAACCATCCACCTGTTTAACCCCTTCTGCTCTGATCTGGTATCCTCCTGGTACTCTGACCTCAGAACATTACCTGACTACGCTTTTGTCTCTTCCTTCTGTTCATGACGTACCCTCATGGCTTCTGACCTTGGACTCCTTGACCCTTCTAACTCACGACTTGGCCGTGAAAAGTGACTAGCGTCACAGTATGGACTGGGACACGATTTTTTTCTAAAGTACCATGGCTTTCCCATGGCTACCGCATTGGGCATCTTACATAGTGAATATTTTGAAGCCTGTGACTTTTTTCAGAAACTTTTGCTCAGTGATGTTGCAGAGTATGCCATACTAGTGACCAATACATAATACTCAGCTTGTGCTTCTAGAGACAGGCACCCCATAAATTGTTAAATGGATTGTCCAAGACTTAACAATTGATGACCTATATCAAAATAAGAGATCGGTGTTAGGCTTATACTACAAACTGATCAACTGAAATATTCTCCGGCAATACTGCAGTACATTTACTTCAATGGGAGACGAAGCACAGTACTTGTCTCTTAGCTACTAAACATTGTGTTCTGTTCATATATTGCTTAGTACCGCTGCTGCCAGAACAGTTTTTAACTGATCGGTGGGTATACAGGGAGTCGGACCACCACTGATCTGATATTGGAAATGTATATCAGATAATTACCGTATATACTAGTGTATAAGCCGACCCATGTATAAGCCGACCCCCTTAATTTTGCCACAAAAAACTGGGAAAAATTATTGACTCGTGTATAAGCCGGGTGTATAAACTGCCCTCCTGCTCTGTGCTGCCCCGTCCTGCTCCTTGCTCCCCCATCCAGCTCTGTGCTCCCCATTCTCCTCTGTACTCCCCCCCTCCTGCTCCGTCCTCCGCTGTGCTCCCCCATTCCTTCTCCGTCCTCCTGTGCCCCCCGTCCTGCTCCATGCTCCTCTGTGCCCTCCATCCTCCCCTGTCCTGCTCCATGCTTCCCCCGTCCACCGATCTCCCCCCCGTCCTGCTCCATGCTCCCCCGTCCTCCTCCATGCTTCCCCCGTCCTGCTCCAGCTTCCCCCATCCTCCTCTATGCTTCCCCCGTCCTCCATTCTCCCCCGTCCTCCTCCATGCTTCCCCAGTCCTGCTTCAGCTTCCCCCGTCCTCCTCTATGCTTCCCCGGTCCACCGTTCTCCCCCCCGTCCTGTTCCATGCTCCTTGTCCTCTCCTCCATCATACTCACCCCTCCCCGTGCCATCGCTGAGCGTCCCTGCAATCCTGCGTTCTCCCCGTCTTCCTGCAGCTCTTCAGCACTGAGCGGTGATGTAATACCGCTCATTAAGGCCATGAATATGGAGGCCACGCCCATGGGAGTGGCGTCGCGTCCATATTACATGACCTTAATGAGCGGGTATTACATCACCGCTCAGTGCTGAAGAGCTGCTGGAAGACGGGGAGAACGCAGGATTGCAGGGACGCTCAGCGATGGCACGGGGAGGGGTGAGTATGATCCCAGCCACCGGCTCCTGCCGCGGCATCCCCTCCCCCACTGGTTTCTGCCCTATGACTCGTGTATAAGCCGAGGGGGCATTTTCAGCACGAAAAAAGGTGCTGAAAATCTCGGCTTATACACGAGTATATACGGTAATCATTGTTTTAACACTGGAGAACCACGAACCACTTTAAGCAGATTCTTTGCTCTGCAGGAATGCCATATATGTTGATGTTAACTGTGGTTTGGGCACACTGATGGGCTCAAAATGGGAGCCATTTGGCTTTGAAAGTATTGATTTTATTAGATTTGATTTTAAGCAACAGTTCAGGAATTGTCTTAATTTATTTTACGCCACTTTACACTCCTCACCATGCGGTAAAAATAATAAGACAACTTTATTCTTTGCTTCAGTATGATTACAACGATGCCAGTATTGTTCAGAATATTTACAATTTGCTATTTTTGCACACTAAAAACACATTTTTACAAAAAAGTATTTGTATTTGAATTACCGTATTCTGAACACAGTACTTTTTTAATTTTTTTACCGAAAGAGCTGGGTAGGGGCTTGTTTTATAGGGGATTGTTTTTGCTTTGCAGTATAGTTAGGGTATGTGCAGACATCCTGTAATTGGCAGCGCCTTGGATGCAGCACATGTCCGCTATGTCCAAAGCACTGCCGTCTATTGAACACAGGTGAATCCTCTGTGATCACTGAACTGTGCAGACTCACCACGTCCAATACATTGTACAGGTGAAATAAACTTCGCAAGATAAGTAAACATGTTGCTGTCTGGAAAGACGCGCTGCATGTCCGTCTCCGCAGGTACACCACGGGCGTCTGTGCATCCATAGTGGACATGCGATTTCTTGAAACTCCATCCACTATGCTGTAACATCTATACTCTGCGGGTTGGACGCTGCGGACCGCGTGCACCTACCCTTAAATGTATTATTGTTACTATTTTGTACTAAATAATATTTTTTAATTGCTTTTTTGTTTGAATTTTGGGTGTCAGTGTAAGCAAACAAACAACAATTCATGATTTTTTTTTGTTCTCTGTTTTTTTAAAAAGTCATTCATCATCTGGTAAAAATTAGAAAATAAACTTTATTCTTTGGGTCAGTGAGATCACAGTGATACTACATTCATGCAGGTTTTTATGTGTTGCTACTTTTGCACAATAAAAACTACTTTCATAACAATTTTTTTGTATTATCAGATTCAAATGTCTGTATCTTTTTTTTTTTGCTTCAGAGCTGTATGAGAGCAAGCTTTTTGTGGGAAGGAATGATGTTATAAGTGGTACCAGTTTTTTTACTGTATATATGACTTTTTGATCCCTCTTTTTCATTTTTTTCTGTGTCAGTGTGATGAAAAAGCTTTATTTTTGGTATAATTTTAATTTCTTTACCATCTTCCCTGCATGGATTTAATAATGGCAAAGATTTTTTTGGCAAACACTTTTTTAGTTGCAAAATAGTTTTTATATATACTTTGTTTCATTTAGTTCCTCTGCAGGACTTGGGCTATGTTCACATGTTTTGTTTTTGCTGCGTATTTTTCCACAGGCAAAACCTGCTCACAGCATTCCGGAAGCAGGCAGATGGCTGACAGCCCCTCTGCCTTTGAATCAAAGACCCCTCGGCATGACACGGGGTCCCGATCACTGCCATGGTAACCCGATGTCATCATGACGACATCCAGGTTACCAGAGCTGAGAAACTTCCCGGTCATGCGCAATACATGATCAGGAAGTCTCTCAGGTCAGTGGGCAGTAAGTGCAATGCTGCTTCATCTGCATGCTATAGAAGTGATCAGCCTGCAAAAATGTATTGTCCCATAGTGGGACAAAGTGTAAAAGATAGAATAATGTAAAAACATTTTTTTTAAATAATTGTAAAAATATTTTTTTTAAATAATAATAAAAAATCAATATTTATTCTATCACTAAATAAATATTTGAATAAAAAAAAATCTAAACAATAAAAGTACACATATTTGGTATCACCGCGTCCGTAATGATCCGAGCTATAAAACTGTCCCACTAGTTTACCCCTTTAGTGATTACCATAGAAAAAAAAGTAAGGGAAAAAACAATGCTTTATCATCATACCGCCAAACAAAAAGTGGAATAACATGCGATCAAAAAGATGGATATAAATAAACATGGTACCGCTGAAAATGTCATCTTGTCCAGCAAAGAAAGAGCCCCATACAGCTCCATCACCGGAAAAATAAAAAGTTATAGTTCTCAGAATAAAGCGATGCAAAAATAATTATTTTTTATATAATATAGTTTTTGTTGTATAAAAGCGCCAAAACATAAAAAAGATATAAATGAAGTATTGCTGTAATCGCAGTGACCCAAAAAATAAAACTGCCTTATCAATTTTACCACACGCGGAATGGTACCAATAAAAATGTCAACTCGTCCTGCAAAAAACAAGACCTCACATAACTGTGGGCCAAAATATGTAAAAAATTAATTATGTAAAAATTATAGCTCTCAAAATATGGTGATGCAAGAACTATTTTTAGCGATAGAAAGCATATTTTAGTGTCTGACAGTAGCCAAGTATAAAAACCCGCTGTAACCCCTCTTTCACACGTCCTGATATTTCCGGTACCGGAGATGTCAGTGTCCATGTGTGTAATACTTGCGGCACACGTATGGCATGTGTGGCCGCAACATTACCAGTA
Source organism: Oophaga sylvatica (assembly GCA_033576555.1). Lineage (NCBI taxonomy): Eukaryota > Metazoa > Chordata > Amphibia > Anura > Dendrobatidae > Oophaga > Oophaga sylvatica. The sequence goes on along the minus strand of JARQOD010000001.1, from coordinate 675,012,914 downwards.
CCCAGTAAGGGTATGTTTCCACGTTCAGTATTGTAAAAATGAAACCAGGCACTCAACTTATTGCTTAGTGATGACAAATAGGTTTATTTTGATCCAAATAAATGGTTTTCAATGGTATAAAGCAAAACGTTTCGGCATATCCATAGCCTTCATCAATTGCTATTTGCGTATATCAGGTAGAAAACCTTCAAAAATATGTGAGAAAACCAAAATGACAAAGTAAAAGAATATAAATAAAGTATGTGCAGGCATTTCATATATACAGAATGGTGATATGGTCATACATGATAAAAGTAATATGGAACCGTTATCAAAGCACAATCCAAAATTGCTGAGAACTAGTGGGAGAAACATACCGTTATATTGGAAAAAATGCACTGATATATGTTCTTAGAAAGTCAGTGGGATGAACACCTAGAGAGTAAAGAAACGCATATACCGGTGAACATGAAGGTGAATGTGACGCCTCACAAGTGAGCCTGGAAAAATGCATACCCTTAAGTGGAGCCGTTATGATCGCAATCTGAGCACTTGTCAGGAGAGCATGCAGCCTAGGAATAATAATCCATTAAATGCTGCATAGTGAAAGCCTATATGAGTGGGTATGTGGCTAGTGAGCTTACCGCACTGAGCTGCTGACGCGGGATCCGCCGCTTGTCAGAAGGTAGGCGGTGGTGCCGTCTATATGTAGCCGAAATAAGGGGCGGTAGTTATCCGGCTGTGTGACGTACCCGGAAGTATGGGGCACGAGATTCTAGCGTGCGGTTCACCTGTGCATATCCGGTATGGTGTATTCTGGGACCAGAAGTTCGTATGCGTTCCAGGACCTTGAGTTCCACCTGATAATAGACAGGGCAGATGCTCCGCCTTATACTGGGGACGAGCATGGAGCTGTGCAACAGAAATAAATGATGGTGATCGTTCTCTAGTAGTGGCTATATTAGAAATAGAGAATTTCTGAATAATTCAGAGTGAGTGGTGCCAGGGTTCAGAGCAGAAGGGAATCAATATAGACGGCTCTAGAAAAATCCAAAAAGATATTATTAGCCGCATAGTATACACACACTCAAATAAATGACAATAAATCAAATTCCCTATTTAACCCTTTGGGGGCAAGTGTCTCCAGAGTATGGATCCAAAAGGATTCACGTTTTTTCAAGAGTTTAATTCTATCACCTCCCCGTCTGAGTGGAAGGATGGTCTCAATGACTTGAAATTTTAACTGAGAAATGGCATGTCCTTGTGAGTGAAAATGATGAGGAATAGGGAGAAGTAAATTGTTGCAGCGGATGGTGGACTTATGTTTGGAAATCCTGTCACGCACTGATTGAGTAGTCTCACCTATATGCAAAAGGCCACAAGGGCACTTGATTAAATACACAACAAATGAGGACTCACATGTGTGGTAGCCATTGATCTGGAAACTCTTGCCCGTGCGAGGGTGATGTATTGTGGAACCCTTCTGGACGTTACTACATTGGCACAGTGAAGACAAGGGTATGTCCCTATACGAGGATGGGATAAGAACAGTTGTTTTTTCGTGCGTGTAGATCCAATGTCAGCCCGTACAAGACCATCCCTGAGATTGGAGGGTCTTTTGAAACAAGGGAGAAAAGGTTCTGAAAATTCAGGTATGTCTAGGTGTGCTCGGGACAGTAAAGGCCAGTGTTGTCTTATTGCCCTGTGAAGGATGAAAGCATAAGGGTGGAACATATGTACAAACGGAATTCGTTTATCAGTGTTTCTTGGTCGACTATTCGGTTGATGGTTTCTAGAGTTATAGAGGAGGGAAGAAGGGTAGTCCCTATCCAGAAACTTCTTGGTCGTTTCAATTTGCCTTGAGTCACGAAGTGTGTCATCAGTTACTATTCGTGTTACTCGTTGATATTAGCTCGATCCCCTAAAAACAAATCTGGCATGGGGATCCTAGGTTCCACAACAGGCAACCTAGCAAGATATGCAGCAATACTCTGAACCTCAGTGGCAAGCTGATCCACACGGCCAGACAACTGTGCAAACTCCATTGGGAGAAAAGATCCTCCCCAGCACCCAGAGATACAGAGGGAAAAAAAAAAAAAAAAATGCAACAAACAGAAAAATATCTCTGACAACTTTTCTTCCTTCAAAATATTTTTTCCCTTCTGTGAGTACCATACAATTTTTATGGCCGGTGATACTGTTATGTTACGGTAGCTGAGGAGTGCAGGCAAAAAAGGAAATACACCAGAGCAGTTGGAATCTATGAGATTGCAGTACCCTGACCAACCACCGCAACTAGAGGCAGCCGTGGAGCGTTCCTACGTTGGTCCTAGACGCCTCGTCACAGCCTGAGAAACTAACTACACCTAAAGATAGAAATAGGATAGGAAGGGTACTTACTGCAATCTCAGAAAACCCTGAAAAAACACCAACTCTACTAATTTCAAAATCACCTGAGATCACACGACCTCTACCACCTAAATTAGTTCTCTGGTGTAATCAAAAACAAAACAGCAGCCACTGAAAAAAAACTGGAAAAAGCAAAAGTACAAAACACAGTGGCTGGACTAAACTGAGAGGGCAAAAGCCCCCGGAGGGGACCCTGAAGGCCCCACAGAAGTGCAGGACAAAATGCAAAAATATAGCAAAAACACAAAATAAGAAATTGTCTTATCTGAAAGCAGGAGATGCAGACACGACACAGCAGGCTACAAGGGAAACTGGAAAGAAGGATTCAGACCAGAACAATTGATCACCGGCAACCCTGATGGGAAAATGACTCCCTTATATAAGACCAATCAGTAACACCTGATTCCCAGTCCTCACAATCCTCACTAGTACCGCTTGTAACCACCAGAGGGAGCCTCTGCTCAGAACTCATCTCAAACCCATTCACAACAGAGATTGGGATAGCATGTTTTACCGATGGTGGGTGGAAGCTGTGGTAATGTAGTATACTATTACGATCTGTGGTCTTTCTGTGTAGGTCAGTGGTTAAATGTCCATTGGCGTCCTTAAGGACTACAGTATCCAGAAAATTAGCAGACCATAGATCTGATGTAATAGTAAATTTGATGCCTGGCCAGGATTCATTAAGAAAGGAGTGGAAATCGAGTAACGACTCCGGAGTTCCGCTCCATAGGCAGAACACGTCATCTATGTACCGTTTCCATAGCTAAACATTTTTAGTGTATAGAGGGTGTTTATAGATTACTATGGTCTCAAATTCTGACATATATGTGTTTGCGTATGGGGGCGCTACATTTGAGCCCATGGCTGTTCCACGTACTTGTAAAAGTAAGTGTCCTGAAACAAAAAATAGTTGTTAAATAGAATTGTAGATTAAAAATCAATACATAGATTGACCTGATTGTTCTCCACCCCTGTTCTCATGAGCAAATGGTGTACAGCGTTGATCCCTTCGATATGTGGGATGGATGTGTACAAGTCTTTGACATCCAGGGTAACCAGAATAGTGTCTGGGGGTACTGTGTCTAATTCTCTAATAATATTCAAGAAAGCGCCGGTGTCCAGGAGGAAGGATGGTGATGTGTGCGTTAATGGTGTGAGAATCTTCTCCAGAAATTTGGAGATGGGAGACAATATAGATTCTGTTGAGGCCACAATTGGTCTCCCGGGAGGGTTCTCTAAGCTTTTGTGTACTTTAGGTAGGGTGTAGAACACAGGTGTTATTGGATGTTCCTTATGGAGATATTCGCAAGTTTTTGCGTCCAAGACCCCTATTCTGGAATACTTTTGTAGTATGGTATTTATTTTCAGAGAGATCTCTTGTGTAGGGTCCCTGGTTAATTTTAGATAGACAGTTGAATTGTTCAACTGTCTATGGATCTCTTTAACATATTGGGCTTTATCCATAACCACCAACGCTCCACCTTTGTCCGCAGGTTTAAAAATCAAGCTAGTGTCACTGCGTAGTGATGATAATGCTTGTTTCTCTACAGGTGAGAGATTGGGAGGATAGAAAAGTCTCCCTTTCTCAATGTCATCCCTAATAGTGGAAAAAGATGCTTGTGCAAAATTAATGAAGGTTTCAACCGCGTGTGAGCCCGGTGGTGGATGGAAGGTACTCTTATTAAATAAGCCCAATGTTTTTGAAGACAATATGTTCTCAGGGTCGCTACTTTGTAAGACAGCATTAGAGGGGTTTGCAAAATATACCTTTAAGTGCAATAAACGGGAAAACCGTTGCAGATCCATTTCTAATTCAAATGTTCTGCACTTGTAGGCAGGACAAAAGGAGAGTCACTTTTGTAACACACTGAGTTCAGCCACCCCTAAAGTCCTGGAAGAAATGTTAATTACCAGGGATTCCGTACCTGGGATCTCGTAATCCGGACGAGATTTGAATTGTTGCCTCCTGCGGCCGCCCCTTCTTGTCGCCTTTTTGGAAACCGTCATCGTTGACCTAAAAAACTCCCTGATGTGGAAGGGAGGGTGCTTATTTCCTGTTCTGATTCGGATGTTGAGTACTCCGTTGAGGATCTTTGAAAGCTGGTTGGGCGTCTGGATGATGAGTGCCTGGTTTCATTTTTACTGTATCCTGGTTTCGGAACCTAACCTGTCACCTACTTACTCAGCGGTAATCCAATAACACCTGTGTTCTACACCCTACCTAAAGTACTCAAAAGCTTAGAGAACCCTACAGGGAGACCAATTGTGGCCTCAACAGAATCTATATTGTCTCCCATGTCCAAATTTCTGGAGAAGATTCTCACACCATTAACGCACACATCACCATCCTTCCTCCTGGACACCGGCGCTTTCTTGAATATTATTAGAGAATTAGACACGGTACCCCCAGACACTATCTGGTTACCCTGGATGTCAAAGACTTGTACACAACCATCCCACATATCGAAGGGATCAACGCTGTACACCATTTGCTCACGAGAACAGGGGTGGAGAACAATCAGGTCAATCTATGTATTGATCTTTTATCTACGATTCTATTTAACAACTATTTTTTGTTTCAGGACACTTACAGTCATGGCCAAAAGTTTTGAGAATGACACAAATATTATATTTTCACATGGTCTGCTGCCCTCTGGTTTTTATGTGTGTTTGACAGATGTTTTTATCACAGACAGAAATATAATAATTGCAAACATATGAGTAACAAAAGCTTATATTGACAGTTAGAATGAGTTAATGCAGCAAGTCAATTTTGCAGTGTTGACCCTTCTTCTTCAGGACCTCTGCAATTCTCCCTGGCATGCTCTCAATCAACTTCTGGACCAAATCCTGACTGATAGCAGTCCATTTTTGCACAATCAATGCTTTCATTTTGTCAGAATTTTTAGGTTTTTGTTTGTCCACCTGTCTCTTGATGATTGACCACAAGTTCTCAATGGGATTAAGATCTGGGGAGTTTCCAGGCCGTGGACCCAAAATCTCTATGTTTTGTTCCCTGAGCCATTTAGTTATCACCTTTGCTTTATGGCAAGGTGCTCCATCATGCTGGAAAAGGCATTGTTGATCGCCAAACTGCTCTTGGAGGGTTGGGAGAAGATGCTCTTGGAGGACATTCTGGTACCATTCTTTATTCATGGCTGTGTTTTTAGGCAAGACTGTGAGAGAGCCAATTCTCTTGGCTGAGAAGCAACCCCACACATGAATGGTTTCAGGATGCTTAACAGTTGGCATGAGACAAGACTGGTGGTAGCGCTCACCTTGTCTTCTCCGAATGAGGCGTTTTCCTGATGTCCCAAACAATCGAAAAGGGGATTCATCAGAGAAAATAACTTTACCCAGTCCTCAGCAGTCCACTGCCTGTACCTTTTTCAGAATATCAGTCTGTCCATGATGTTTTTTCTGGAGAGAAGTGGCTTCTTTGCTGCCCTCCTTGAGACCAGGCCTTGCTCCAAGAGTCTCCGCCTCACAGTGCGTGCAGATGCACTCACACCTGCCTGCTGCCATTCCTGAGCAAGCTCTGCACTGCTGGTAGCCCGATCCCGCAGCTGAAACACTTTTAAGAGACGGTCCTGGCGCTTGCTAGTCTTTCTTGGGCGCCCTGAAGCCTTTTTGGCAACAATGGAACCTCTCTCCTTGAAGTTCTTGATGATGCGATAGATTGTTGACTGAGGTGCAATCTTTCTAGCTGCGATACTTTTCCCTGTTAGGCCATTTTTGTGCATTGCAATGATGACTGCACGTGTTTCTTTAGAGATAACCATGGTTAACAGAAGAGAAACAATGATGCCAAGCACCAGCCTCCTTTTAAAGTGTCCAGTGGTGTCATTCTTACTTAATCATGACAGATTGATCTCCAGCCATGTCCTCATCAACACCCACACCTGTGTTAATGGAGCAATCACTGAAAAGAGGTTAGCTGGTCCTTTTAAGGCAGGGCTGCAATGATGTTGAAATGTGTTTTGGGGGATAAAGTTCATTTTCTAGCCAAATATTGACTTTGCAAGTAATTGCTTTTAAGCTGATCACTCTTTATAACAATCTGGAGTATATGCAAATTGCCATAAGAAAAAGTGAAGCAGTAGACTTTGTAAAAATTAATATTTGTGTCATTCTCAAAACTTTTGGCCATGACTGTACTTTTTACAAGTACGTGGAACAGCCATGGGCTCAAATGTAGCGCCCCCATACGCAAACACATATATGTCAGAATTTGAGACCACAGTAATCTATAAACACCCTCTATACACTAAAAATGTGTTGCTATGGAAACGGTACATAGATGACGTGTTCTGCCTATGGAGCGGCACTCCGGAGTCATTACTCGATTTCCACTCCTTTCTTAATGAATCCTGGCCAGATATCAAATTTACTATTACATCAGATCTATGGTCTGCTAATTTTCTGGATACTGTAGTCCTCAAGGACGCCAATGGACATTTAACCACTGACCTACACAGAAAGACCACAGATCGTAATAGTGTACTACATTACCACAGCTTCCACCCACCATCGGTAAAACGCGCTATCCCAATCTCCCAATATCAACGAGTAACACGAATAGTAACTGATGACAACTTCGTGACTTAAGGCAAATTGAAATGACCAAGAAGTTTCTGGATAGGGGCTACCCTTCTTCCCTCCACTCTAACTCTAGAAACCATCAACCGAATAGTCGACCAAGGAACACTAATAAACAAATTCCGTTTGTACATATGTTCCACCCTTATGCTTTCATCCTTCACAGGGCAATAAGACGACACTGGCCTTTACTGTCCCGAGAACACCCAGACATACCTAAATTTTCAGAACCTTTTCTCCCTTGTTTCAAAAGACCCTCCAATCTCAGGGATGGTTTTGTACGGGCTGACATTGGATCTACACGCACGAAAAACCAACTGTTCTTATCCCATCCTCGTATAGGGACATACCCTTGTCTTCACTGTGCCCAATGTAGTAACGTCCAGAAGGGTTCCACAATACATCACCCTCGCACGGGCAAGAGTTTCCAGATCAATGGCTACCACACATGTGAGTCCTCATTTGTTGTGTATTTAATCAAGTGCCCTAGTGGCCTTTTGTATATAGGTGAGACTACTCAATCAGTGCGTGACAGGATTTCCAAACATAAGTCCACCATCCGCTGCAACAATTTACTTCTCCCTATTCCTCATAATTTTCACTCACAAGGACATGCCATTTCTCAGTTAAAATTTCAAGTCATTGAGACCATCCCTCCACTCAGACGGGGAGGTGATAGAATTAAACTCTTGAAAAAAACGTGAATCCTTTTGGATCCATACTCTGGAGACACTTGCCCCCAAAGGGTTAAATAGGGAATTTTATTTATTGTCATTTATTTGAGTGTGTGTATACTATGTGGCTAATAATATCTTTTTGGATTTTTCTAGAGCAGTCTATATTGATTCCCTTCTGCTCTGAACCCTGGCACCACTCACTCTGAATTATTCAGAAATTCTCTATTTCTAATATAGCCAATACTAGAGAACGATCACCATCATTTATTTCTGTTGCACAGCTCCATGCTCGTCCCCAGCTTAAGGCGGAGCATCTGCCCTGTCTATTATCAGGTGGAACGCAAGGTCCTGGAACGCATATGAACTTCCGGTCCCAGAATACACCATACCGGATATGCACAGGTGAACCGCACGCTAGAATCTCGTGCCCCACACTTCCGGGTACGTCACACAGCCGGATAACTACCGCCCCTTATTTTGGCTACATACAGACGGCACCACCGCCTCTCTTCTGACAAGCGGCGGATCCCGCGTCAGCAGCTCAGTGCGGTAAGCTCACTAGCCACAAATACCCACTCATATAGGCTTTCACTATGCAGCATTTAATGGATTATTATTCCTAGGCTGCATACTCTCCTGACAAGTGCTCAGATTGCGATCATAACGGCTCCACTTAAGGGTATGCATTTTTCCAGGCTCACTTGTGAGGCGTCACATTCACCTTCATGTTCACCGGTATATGCGTTTCTTTACTCTCTAGGTGTTCATCCCACTGACTTTCTAAGAACATATATCAGTGCATTTTTTCCAATATAACGGTATGTTTCTCCCACTAGTTCTCAGCAATTTTGGATTGTGCTTTGATAACGGTTCCATATTACTTTTATCATGTATGACCATATCACCATTCTGTATATATGAAATGCCTGTACATACATTATATTCTTTTACTTTGTCATTTTGGTTTTCTCACATATTTTTGAAGGTTTTCTACCTGATATATGCAAATAGCAATTGATGAAGGCTATGGATATGCCGAAACGTTTTGCTATATACCATTGAAAACCATTTATTTGGATCAAAATAAACCTATTTGTCATCACTAAGCAATAAGTTGAGTGCCTGGTTTCATTTTTACTGTATCCTGGTTTGGGAACCTAACCTGGCACCTACTTACCCAGCGGTGCACACGTTACATTATACTACTTCCACATTCAGTATTGGCAGCACTTTGAGCGCAGCAGATACCTGCTCCGTCCAAAGTGCTGCCGGCTTTTATATGCGTGGTGATTCCGCATGTGTTCATTGACATGCGGAATCACCATATCCTATACATAGGACGGTGCTATTCATCTTGCGGAGCGTCTTCGTACGATAAATAAACATGCTGTGGTCTATAAAGACGCGCCACATGTGCGTATACGCAGGGATGCTGGAGGCGTCCCTGCACGCATAGTGGAGATTTCATAAAATCCCATCAACTATACTGTAACATCTGGCCGCTGCAGTTGTGCACAGCGTCCATTCTGCAGCAAATGCTGAACGTGGCAACATACCCTAAGCCCCGTTCCCCAGCGCTGATGCGTGTCACTTGGATGATATCTATGTGAGTTATGCGTATGCATGTGTGCACTGCTGGATGTTTTGTGGCCTGTTATGATTTGGTAGCTGAGGAGAGCAGGCAAAAAAGGAAATACACCAGAGAGGTTGGAATCTATGGGATTGCAGTACCCTGACTAACCACCACAACTAAAGGCAGCCGTGGAGCGTACCTACGTTGGTCCTAGACGCCTCGTCACAGCCTGAGAAGCTAACTACACCTAAAGACAGAAAGAGGAAAACTATCTGCCCCGGAACAGATCCCCAAAGAACATAGAAAGCCCCCAAACATGTAATGGCGGTTAGACAAGAGGAAATACACAGACACAGACAGAAAATAGTATGAGCAAACGTTGGGGCCCAAACTTCCTAAATAGAAAAGGATAGGAAGGACACTTACTGCAATCCCAAAAAACCCTGAAAAGTACCAACACTACTAATTACAAAAACACCTGAGATCACACGACCTCTACCACCTAAATTAGTTCTCTGGTGTAACAAAACTAAACAGCAGCCACTGAAAAAACTGGAAAAGGCAAAAGAACAAACAACAGTGGCTGAACTAAACTGAGAGGAGCACAAGCCCCCAGAGGGGACCCGGCAGGCCCCCACAGAAGTGCAGGACAAAATGCAAAAAGCAAGCACAAAAAACTAAAAGAACAAAATGTCTTATCTGTTAGCAGAATATGCAGGCACGAAACAGCAAGCTACAAAGTGAACAGGAATCAAAGATGAGACCAGAACAATTGATCACCAGCAACCCTGATGGGAGGGAACCTCCATTATATAAGACCAGTCAGTAACACCTGATCGCCAATCTTCACAATCTTCATTGGATAGTTCAGTACTGTTTGTAACCACCAGAGGGAGCTTCTGCTCAGAATTCATTTCTAGCACATTCACAACAGTACCCCCCCCTTGAGGAGGGGTCACCGAACCCTCATTTGAGCAACCAGGTCGGTCAAGATGAGCTCTGTGATACGCACGGATGAGTCTCCTAGCATGGATGTCCAAAGCAAACACCCAAGAATTGTCCTCCTGACCATAACCTCTCCACTTAACCAAATACTGGGGTTTCCGTCTAGCAAAACGAGAATTCAATATTTTCTCAACCACATACTCCAGATTGCCCTCAATCAAAACGGGGTCAGGAGGCACAGCCATAGGAACCACTGGCTCGACAAACCTCTTCAATAAGGACTTGTGGAACACGTTATGGATCTTAAATGTCCCTGGAAGAAGTAAACGAAAGGAAACAGGATTAAGAATCTCCATGATCTTATAAGGTCCAATGAACCTAGGCTTAAACTTAGGAGATGCAACTCTCATAGGGATATTTCTTGAGGACAACCAGACCAAGTCCCCCACTTCAAACCGAGGACCATCAGTCCTATGCCGGTTGGCAAACCGCTGGGCCCTCTCCTGAGAGAGGGACAACCTCTCTACTACCTGGTCCCAAATCTGCTGCATACGCTCCACAACAGAGTCAACACCTGGACAGACAGAAGCCTCCATCTGTCCTGAAGAAAATCGAGGATGAAACCCAAAATTGCAGAAAAATGGAGACATCAAAGTGGCAGAGCTAGCCCTATTATTAAGAGCAAACTCAGCCAAAGGCAAAAAAGAGACCCAGTCATCCTGATCAGCAGACACAAAGCATCTCAGATAAGTCTCCAATGTCTGGTTTGTTCTCTCAGTTTGTCCATTGGTCTGAGGATGAAAAGCCGAGGAGAAAGACAATTGAACATCAAGTTTAGAACAAAAAGTCCTCCAAAATCTGGAAACAAACTGGACTCCTCTGTCAGACACAATGTTCTCAGGAATGCCGTGTAACCGAACCACGTGCTGAAGGAACAAAGGCACCAATTCAGAGGAGGAAGGCAACTTAGGTAATGGCACACTGTAACGGGTCTGGGAGGTGGAACCACTGAGCTTTATTATACAAGGAGGCTTTTCCTTGACAGGAAGTCACTGCAAGTGACGGGGGCAGTCTCTGGACAGACAGGTGGGATGTCACGGCAGGTGACCGGGGCAGTCTCTGGATAGACAGGCGGGTAGTCACGGCAAGTGACCGGGGCAGTCTCTGGATAGACAGGCGGGTAGTCACGGCAAGTGACCGGGGCAGTCTCTGGATAGACAGGCGGGTAGTCACGGCAAGTGACCGGGGCAGTCTCTGGGTAGACAGGCAGGTAGTCACGGCAAGTGACCGGGGCAGTCTCTGGGTAGACAGGCAGGTAGTCACAGCAAGTGACCGGGGCAGTCTCTGGATAAACAGGCGGGTAGTCACGGCAAGTGACCGGGGCAGTCTCTGGATAGACAGGCAGGCAAGGACCGGGGCAGTCTCTGAATGGACAGGTATATACGACCTGAGATGGTGGAGCCTCCCTGTAGGCTAGCAGGCAGATGACAGATGAGCGCCCCCAAGTGAGCAGGCGAGAGTCTCTGGAATAGCCAATGGACACCGCAGGTGATGGCCGAACCTCCAGGTAGGCTTGCAGGCAGATGGCGGATGAGCGCCCCCAAGTGAGCAGGCGAGAGTCTCTGGAATAGCCGATGGACACCGCAGGTGATGGCCGAACCTCCAGGTAGACTTGCAGGCAGATGGCAGATGAGCGCCCCCAAGTGATCAGGCGAGGTTCTCTGGAATTGCCGATGGTCACCGCATGTGACGGCCAAACCTCCAGGCAGGCTTGCGGGCAGGTAGCAGACAACAAACTGGCAGGAGACAGGCAGGTAACTGGTAACGGACCCTGAGGGCTGAAGCAGAGTAAACAGTGCAACAACAACATTGCTCGGGCACCTCCATTAAGGAGGAAGTACTTTATATAGGGAGGAGTCCTCCGGCATTGGCCGGGGACCTTTTTTGAAAAATGCGCGCGGCCCCTTTAAGAGCGGGGGAGCGCGCGGGCGCGCGCCCTAAGACCAGAAGCGGGGAAGGAGCGCGCGGCCCCAGCAGGGCGGAAGGAGGACGCTGAGCGCGGGTAAGGGGGGCGACGTCCCTGCCTGGCAGAGGACGCTGTCGCAGGGGAACAGCGTCCCTGCCTGGCAGAGGGCAGGGACGCCGACACTACACACAAGATGTATCATTTTGGAAAACCTATCACAAATCACCCAGATAACAGTCATTCTCTGAGAAACAGGGAGGTCGGAAATTAAATCCATAGAGATATGGGTCCATGGTCTCTTGGGCACAGGCAATGGCATCAACAAACCACTAGAGCGAGAGCAAGGCTTGGAGCGAGAGCAAGTCCCGCAGGACTGCACAAATTCCCTGACTCACGAGACATAGTAGGCCACCAAAAGGACCGACTAACCAAGTCTCTGGTACCAAAAATTCCGGGATGACCGGCCAACGCGGAACAATGAATCTCAGACATCACACTCTTTTTCCACCGGTCTGGGACAAACAATTTCCCAATAGGGCAGTGCTCGGGTTTATCCTCCTGACACCCTTCCAGAGCCAGTCTCAAATTCTGCGAGATGGCGGAAAGAACTACACCCTCTTTCAAAATAACAGCAGGATCAGATAACTCAGGAGAGTCCGCAAGGAAACTCCTCGAGAGGGCATCCGCCTTAACATACTTAGTGCCAGGAAGAAAGGAAACCACAAAATTAAAACGTGTGAAAAACAAGGCCCACCTGGCCTGTCTAGGATTAAGTCGCTTGGCTGATTCCAGATAAACCAGATTCTTATGGTCCGTGAGGACCACCACCTGATGTTTGGCTCCCTCCAGCCAATGTCTCCACTCCTCAAAATCCCACTTCATGGCCAATAACTCCCTATTACCCACGTCATAATTACGTTCAGTTGGAGAAAATTTTCGAGAGAAAAAGGCACAAGGGTTACTTTTAGAGGTCTCTGGATCTCTTTGGGACAAAACGGCACCTGCCCCAATTTCAGAGGCATCAACCTCCACCTGAAATGGCAGAGAAACATCAGGCTGCCGTAGAACAGGAGCAGAAGTGAATCTCTGCTTAAGTTCCTAAAACGCAGAGACTGCCTCAGGAGGCCAATTCACCACATTCAGAACCCTTTTTGGTCAAATCAGTCAATGGTTTAACAATAACAGAGAAATTACCAATAAATTTACGATAAAAATTGGCAAAACCCAAGAATCTTTGAAGAGCCTTTAATGAAGTAGTTTGGACCCAATCACAGATGGCCTGAACCTTGACCGGGTCCATTTCAATAACAGATAGGGACAAAATGAATCCCAGAAATGAGATCCTCTGTACGCCAAAAAGATACTTTGATCCCTTCACATACAGAGCATTCTCTCTCAAAATCTGGAACACAGTCCGAACATGTTTCACATGAGAGTCCCAGTCATTGGAAAAAATCAAGATATCATCCAAATAAACAATCAGAAATTTATCCACAAAATCCCTGAAAATGTCATTCATGAAGGACTGGAAGACAGAAGGAGCATTAGTGAGCCCAAAGGGCATCACTAGGTACTCAAAATGCCCCTCTGGGGTATTAAATGCCGTCTTCCATTCATCCCGTGCTTAATGCGAATAAGGTTATATGCCCCCCTGAGGTCAAGCTTGGTAAACCAAGTAGCACTTTTCACCCTGGAAAACAGGTCAGAAATCAAGGGTAACGGATATTGATATTTCACAGTGATATTGTTCAAGAGACGATAATCAATACACGGCCTTAATGAACCATCCTTTTTGGCCACAAAGAAAAAACGGCACCCAAGGGTGAAGAGGATGGTCTGATATGACCCTTCTCCAATGACTCCTTGATATAAGACCGCATAGCGTCATGTTCGGGTATAGACAAGTTAAAAAGGCGACCTTTAGGGAATTTACTACCAGGCACTAATTAATCAATAGCGCAGTCATAGCTCCTATGGGGGGGCAAATATGCAGATTTACTTTCGCTAAACACATCAGAAAAATCAGTCAAAAAGTCAGGAACATCCTGAGCCTGGGGGGAGGCAGAAAAAACAGGAGTGTTGGTATTAACACATTGGCAGCCCCAACTGGTTACAGACACAGATTTCCAATCCAAAACAGGATTATGAGACTGTAACCAAGGGAAACCCAGTACGATAATGTCATGCAGATTATACAGCACCAAAAATTTGCAATTCTCCTGATGATCAGGTTCAACCCTCATTATCACCTGAGTAGAGAACTGAGGTTTATTCTCAGCCAAAGGGGTAGAATCGATCCCCAGTAGAGGAATAGACTTCCGTAGGGGTATCAAGGGAAACCCACAACGTTTAGCAAAATCAAAATCCATCAGGTTAATAGCTGCTCCCTAATCAACAAAAGCCTGAGCAGAAAATGTGGATAGGGAGGAAATCAGGGTAACAGTCAACAAAAATTTAGTCTGAACACTACCCAAGACAACTGAACGTGCAAAACGTCTTCCCCGCTTAGGGCAGACTGAAATAGCATGAGAGGCATCACCACAGTAGAAACATAACCCATTGCGTTTTCGAAACTCATGACGCTGTGCCCCAGAAGCCACTCTATCACACTGCATGGGTTCAGAAGCTGGTTCACAAGGCAACACTGTTCCACGCATACCTCTACGCTCACGCAAACGTCTGTCAATTTGAATCGCTAATGACATAGAATCATTGAGACCAGAGGGGACAGGGAATCCCACCATAACATCCTTTACATTCTCTGACAGACCCTTCCGAAAAAGGGCTGCCAAAGCATCGTCATTCCATTTGGTCAGGACTGCCCACCTTCGGAATCTCTGACAGTATAACTCAGCGTCCTCAAGCCCCTGATTTAATGCCAACAAGGCTTTTTCAGCTTGATCAGTGACATTAGGCTCATCGTACAATAACCCCAGAGCCTGAAAAAATGCATCAACATTACTCAAAACAGGATCCCCAGGTGTCAGGGAAAAAGCCCAATCCTGAGGATCGCAGCGCAGGAGAGAGATGACAATTTGAACCTGCTGTGCTGCGTTCCCTGAGGACTTAGATTTCAAGGCAAAAAACAACTTACAGTTATTTTTGAAATTCAGAAATTTAGCTCGATCCCCTAAAAACAAATCTGGCATGGGAATCCTAGGTTCCACAACAGGCAACCCTGCAAGAAAGGTAGCAATACTCCGAACTTCAGTGGCAAGCTGATCCACACGGCCAGACAACTGTGCAAACTCCATTGAGAGGAAAAAAAAATCCTCCTCAGCATTCAGAGAAACAGAGGGAAAAAAATCTTCTTTCTTTAACACTATTTTTCCCTTCTGTGAGTACCATACAAATATCAGTTTTTGGGCCGGTGATACTGTTATGATTCGGTAGCTGAGGAGAGCAGGCAAAAAAGGATATACACCAGAGAGGTTGGAATCTATGGGATTGCAGTACCCTGACTAACCACCACAACTAAAGGCAGCCGTGGAGCGTACCTACGTTGGTCCTAGATGCCTCGTCACAGCCTGAGAAGCTAACTACACCTAAAGACAGAAAGAGGAAAACTATCTGCCCCGGAGCAGATCCCCAAAGAACATAGAAAGCCCCTGAAAATGTAATGGTTAGACAAGAGGAAATACACAGACACAGACAGAAAATAGTATGAGCAAACGTTGGGGCCCAAACTTCCTAAATAGAAAAGGATAGGAAGGACACTTACTGCAATCCCAAAAAACCATGAAAAGTACCAACACTACTAATTACAAAAACACCTGAGATCACACGACCTCTACCACCTAAATTAGTTCTCTGGTGTAACAAAACTAAACAGCAGCCACTGAAAAAACTGGAAAAGGCAAAAGAACAAACAACAGTGGCTGAACTAAACTGAGAGGAGCACAAGCCCCCGGAGGGGACCTGGCAGGCCCCCACAGAAGTGCAGGACAAAATGCAAAAAGCAAGCACAAAAAAACTAAAAGAAGAAAATGTCTTATCTGTTAGCAGAAGATGCAGGCACGAAACAGCAAGCTACAAAGTGAACAGGAATCAAAGATGAGACCAGAACAATTGATCACCGGCAACCCTGATGGGAGGGAACCTCCCTTATATAAGACCAGTCAGTAACACCTGATCGCCAATCTTCACAATCTTCATTGGATAGTTCAGTACTGTTTGTAACCACCAGAGGGAGCTTCTGCTCAGAATTCATTTCTAGCCATTCACAAGAGTGGCCTGTGCTGACATTAAAAAATGGACATGTCAGCATGTTTTGCCCACAAACACACGGTCCATGGAAACACACTGACATATGCACAGACCCAATTACTTGAATAGGCAACTAGCACTCTGTTCCTCCCGAGTCTCTCCGCATGGCTAAGTGGTACTGTACAGCCACATATGGGGTTATTGCCACGTTCAGTAAAAATTGTGGGACAAATTTGTTGCCATTTTTACCCAGTTCTTGTGTGAAAATGTAAAATCTATGACTAAAAAAAAATTTTGGTGGTAAAAATGTAGTTATTTTGTCCTCACTGCCCAATGATATAAAATTCTGTGACACACCCATGGTGTCAATAAGATCACTGAACCCCTAGATTAATTCATTGAGTGGTGTAGTTCGTAAAATGGGGTAACTTATAGGGGTTTTGCTGTTTTGGCACCTCATGGGCTCTCCCAGTGGGTCATGGCACCTGCAAACTATAACAGTAAAATCTGTCGCTCCTTTCCTTCTGTGCTCTGCCATGCGTCCAAACAGTGGTTTACCACCACATATCGGGTATCATCAGACTCAGGACAAATTGCACAACAACTTTTATGGTCCAATTTCTCCTGTTACCTTTGGAAAATAAAAAATTGTGGGCTAAAAAAAATCATTTTTGTGGAAAAAAATGTTTTTTTTTCACCCCCGAGCATTATGAACTTTAGTGAAACACTTGGGGGTTCAAAGTCATCATCAGCCATCTAGATAAGTTCCTTAGGGGGTCTAGTTTCCAAAATGAGGTCACTTGTGGGGAGTTTCCACTGTTTAATCACATCTAGTGCTCTCCAAACGCGACATGGAGTCCCATCTCAATACCAGCCAATTTTGGTTTGAAAAGTCAAACGGCGCTCAATCCCGTCTGAGCTCTGCCGTGCTCCCAAACAGTGATTCCCCCCACATATGGGGTATCAGTGTACTCAGGACAAATTGGACAACAACTTTTGGAGTCCAATTTCTCCTGTTACCTATTGGAAAATAAAAAAAATTGGATCTGAAGTAATTTTTTTTTAGAAAAAAAGTAAAATGTTAATTTTTTTAAACATTCAAATAATTCCTGTGATGCACCAGAAGGGTTAATAAACTTCTTGAATGTGATTTTGAGTACCTTGAGGGGTGCAGTTTTTTGTATGTTGTCACTTTTGGGTATTTTCTAATATAGAAATCTCTCAAAGTGACTTCAAATGTGATGTGGTTCCTAAAAATAAATGGTGTTGTAAAAATGAGAAATCGCTGTTTAACTTTTAAGGCCGGGATCACAAATGCAAGAAACTCACACGATTCTCGTGCAAATCTCTCGCACGAACACCCCGCACTGCTGCCGGCACTCAGACTGGAGCGTGCGGCTGCATGTAATTCTATGCAGCCGCGAGCTCCGGTCCGAGTGACAGCGAGAGTGCCGGGTGTTCATGCGGGAGACTTTGCACGAGAATCATGCGAGTTTCTCACATGTGTGATCCCAGCCTAACCCTTATAACTTCCTAACAAAAAAAAATGTTGGTTCTAAAATTGTGCTGATGTAAAGTAGACATGTGGGAAATGTTACTTATTAAGTATTTTGTGTGACATATCTGTGTGATTTAAGGGCATGAAAATTCAAAGTTGGAAAATTGCGAAATTTTCCAAATTTTCACTAATTTTCCATTTTTTTTCACAAATGCAAGTCATATCAAATAAATTTTACCACTATCATGAAGTACAATATGTCACAAGAAAACATAAAGAGACAGTGGTCAGAATTGTAAAAATTGGCCCAGTCATTAACATGCAAACCACCCTTGAGGTTAAAGGGGTTAAAGCTGTCTTATAGCAGGGCCTAACAGATGACCAGAACTGGCATACACCGAGGCAATCATTGACACTGCACAATCATAGGTTGCCGGTAAGGTTTAAGTGAGAACCTCCTCCTCATTCACAGCGGCATCTAAGAGGTTCAACGTCTGTGATCTATGTTAGCACCGATTGCAGACATTGCAACAGCATGTCAGCTATAATATACTGCTGAAACCTGCTACTAATGGTGCCAGCTCTGTTATTTTTATATTTAAATTCTCAGGGGAGTATTGCATGGCATATAATTTTTTTATGCCAACTTATTTGCTATCCACAAGGAGAAACTTTACCCTTTATAACCTCTGATCTAAAAGAGAAATGTAAAATTCAATCACAATAAAAACTCTTTAGGTTAAAACTTGAACTATCCAAGATAAGTTCACTACAATTGCAAGTGGTCATGATTAGTGATAAGTGAGCACTAAACTACTTGGGCACTTTTTACTCAAGTCGAGCAAATCGTAATACTTGACCCGAGTAACGAGTATAATGGAAACTGTAGCATTTTTCCGGCGGCGTCTCTCCAGAGGCCTGGAGGGGTCAAAAATTGCTGAAAATGATGGAAAAAGTGCTGAATTGGCATGGGAATAGCATGAGGAAGACTCCTGGAAACATCTGTGAATCCCAAGTCGCTGCTGGGAATAATGTCGGAGTATTACGCCACTTTTATGGACTCACAGTAAAACATACAAAACCGCACTAAAAATGGATTTGACTAGAAAAAATGTTAAAAAACATTCTTTCTAGGATAATGAATTGTTTATTAGGCAAAATAAATAATAGAAAAAAAAAGCTCCTCTACACCTTAGGCTATGTTCACATGTAGTTTTTTCGCAACTTTTTTCACATTTGCATTGCTTTCAATGTTGAAAAAAAATTCAGCAGGAAATTTGATCATTTTAATACCTTATCTGGCCGTGTGGTATGTGAGACATGAACAGACACATCCTGTTTAATTTATGAAGGAGGGAATCTGACAGTCACTAATATTTTTTTTCAGGGCCATCAGGCGGCCCTCAATATTTGTAGAGGGCCATTAGGTGGCCCTTACTATCATTAGATGTCCAGCAGGTGGCCCTTACTATTGTCAGAGGGCCATCAGGCAGACCCTCACTCTAATTTTAGAGGGCCAGAAGCCAGCCCTCAATAAGCATTTTTGGAAGGCAAGCAGACAACTATGATTTGCATAGCCATACAATGCTGCTGCAATATAATTTATCCATCTGAGGTGGGCAAATTTTATTTTTTGTATTAATACTGTAAAGTTTAAAACTTTGAGGGCCAGCAGGCGGCCCTCAAAATTTATAACGGCACAGCAGGCGGCCCCCACTATTTTTAGAGGGCCAGCAGGTGTCTTGTGGACAGATAAGACAGAGTTTTTTGGTAAAACACATTCTACTGTTTACTGTAAATGGAATGAGGCCTACAAATAAAAGAACACAGTAGTTACAGTCAAATATGGTGGAGGTTCAAAGGAATTCCTGTTTTTTTTTTTGTTGCCTCTGGCCCTGGGTGCCTTGATTGTGTGCATGGTATTATGAAATGTGAAGATTCCCAAAGGATTTTGAGTTGCAATGAAGTGCCCAAGGTCTGAAATCTGGGTTTGCATCCTAGGTCATGGGTCTTCCAGCAAACCAATGACCCCAAACAGACTTAAAGAAGCACCCATAAACAGATGGAAACAAAGCACTCGATAGTTCAGAAGTGATAATTCCAGCTCCAGTAGCGTAAAGTGTACCACCACTACCTCTTACATACAGATACTAGAAAGAAACTGTGAAAGAACATATTAAATAAGTTAATTTTGCCTGCCTTGATGAATTTCTGAGTACAGAACACCATAAAAAAACCTGAATTGGTCAATGAGTCGATGGAAAAAAACAGCAGCAAGGCTTAGAATTTATAAGCCAATAATCCCTGACTAGAAGGTTGTCATACGCAATACCTAATGCAACATCTTACCGTAGATGAATTGCAGATAAGAGAGATATTATTGTGGAATATAGATGGGATTTGAACCGGCCCTGAAAAGATTTTTTTTTTGTATGTGGCAGCAACAAACTCTGGAGGAACGCAGTTAACACTGGTACCTTAAATGAATTTCTGAGTACAGATCACCATAAAAAACATGGATTGGTCTATGAGTCCGTGGAAAAAAAGCAGCAAGGCTTAGAATTTATAAGGCAAAAATCTGTGACTAGATGCATTTCATATGATATACCTACTGAAACACCTCACCGTGGACGAATTGCAGATAAGAGAGGTATTATTGTAGAATATAGAAGGGATTTGAACCGGCCATGAAAAGATTTTTGTGCTGTATCCTGTTCCTCCTCCTGACTTACTGACATAACAACACCACTTGCTGGCAACTGTGTCTCAGAAAAATAGTGGGGGCCGCCTGCTGTGCCGTTATAAATTTTGAGGGCCGCCTGCTGGCCCTCAAAGTTTTAAACTTTAAAGTATTAATACGAAAAATAAAATTTGCCCACCTCCGATGGATAAATTATATTGCAGCAGCATTGTATGGCTATGCAAATCATAGTTGTCTGCTTGCCTTCCAAAAATGCTTATTGAGGGCTGGCTTCTGGCCCTCTAAAATCACCATCCAGCTCTTGCGACAGTAATTGCATTTTCCCACTGCGCCTTCTTGTGACCATGGCTTCTCAAATATTTGAGCATCGCTGCATGCGATCTCCTCATGTCCCACTTGAAATTGGCACGGCAAGAGGCCAGAATCTATAAATGGAAATGTGAACAGTATTTCGAAGTGTCCAAGTCTGGGATCATTTGTCTCTGGGCACTCGGCATGGTGGAAGGAAGGAGGATCAGGGTGAGGATTATGTGGACCAGAATCATGGTTAAAGAGACTGCACCGTGTGCAGGACAGGGTGTTGCTGGCAAAGTGACTGGAAGCATTATCTACTACCCATCAAACAACCTTTTCACACTGGTCTGGGTTCAAGAGCAGTGTTTCGCTCCCCCTACAAAGTGGGACAGGAAGCTATATAAACATGTTGTGTGTGTTTGTTGTGCTCCCGTGGCAGGCACAGTTTCGCCTTGCTAAAGGCCTCTGACTCTGCATTCACCATCAGCATAACGTCCACTTCCCCATCCCTTACCACACACCTTGCCTGTTTTAAATTACGCATGATATATCTCTGTTGAGAAAACATTGCAGTATTACAATGGTAGGAAAATTTGTCCACTTCAGATGGACATTTTAGACTGCAGTGTCAATATAGCAATGCTATTTGTAACCAAACAATGTTTTTTGTTTGTTTTTGGAGACACAACTGTAGCACAATAAATGCTGTATAAAATTTCACTGCTGAAAACAATTGCAGTATTACAATACCAGGAAAATTTGCCCTCTTCAGATGAACATATTAGACTGCAGTATCAATATAGCGAATGCTATTTGTAACCAAGCAATGTTTTTTTTTGTTTTGGAAGTACAACTGTAGCATGATAAATGCCATATAAAATTTTACGGTTGAAAAACATTGCAGTATAACAATGCCAGGAAAATTTGCTCACTTCAGATGGACATCTTAGACAGCAGCATTACTATATCAATGATATTTCTAAGCAACATTTTTTTTCATGACGCACAACTAGCTCGACAAATACAGTATAAAATTTCACTGCTGAAAAAAATTAATCTCCTGCTCAAACATTTAAAAAATACTCGCCAAGTAACGAGCATGCCGAGAACACTGATGCTAGAGCGAGTTACCATTGGTGACAAGCACGCTTGCTCATCACTAATCATGATGTAAGAAAACAGAAATTGACTACTTTGCTTCTTAGGCCGGTATCACACTTGCGACTGCAATGTGAGAAACTCTCACCTAAATACCCAGCACTGCCGCCGGCACTCGGGACCGGAGTGTGCATGTCTTTCTATGCAGCTGAACGCTCGGTCTGAGTGCCGGCGGCAGTGCCGGGTATTGAGGCGAGAAAGTCGCTCGAGCTTCTCACATTGCAGTCGCAAGTGTGACCGTGGCCTTACACCAGATGACTTGTAGGATCGCTACTTCCAATAGGTGGTGCTATAGCATACAAGTCTTCTTTTTTTGAAGAGGCAATTTGCATATTAAATTTCCCAGAGGAGCATTGCACGGCGAATAAGCCTCCTTACCTCGACACGCCAGAGCTGGTATGTCACTCTCCTAAAGGAGAAACCTTAACCCTTAGACCTCAGTCCAGAGCCTCTCATCCAGCCAAATCAGATCTCTCCTACTTTGCACTGACGAGGATCAATAGTCCGAAACACCGTGTCTGCAAATGGAGATTCTGATTTGGCTTTTATCCTAAGTCATATTACAAGACTCGTTAAAGGGTTGATTGTGACTTGTAGGATCGCTACTTCCAATAGGTGGGGCTATAGAGTACAAGTCCTCTTTTTTTGAAGAGGCAATTTGCATACCAGATGCAATAGGCATTTTGTAGCATAAATCTTTATAGTAAATAACTTTAGTTAAAAATGTAAATATATATTTAAAGGATTCATGATTATATAACATTTCTAATCTTATGTACAAAATAATAAAACAACTCTCAATATATCTTAATATTATGATGCTCAGACATATTGTACAGTATTATGAAATATTTGCTTTAGCCATAGGCCTTACTGTATAACATTTACTATCAGTTCTCTTTTTTTTCTTTGAAAAGTCAGACAGGCTAATTATTCCATCTATCATAATTTTACATTCTACACAAGACAATCTAATTCGTCTCTTCTTGGTGTTATCAATCTCCCTTCTCTCTCACTATCACATGATCTTCCACCATGACAGTAGATCAAATGTCATGGTATTTCTACTTTAAAGGGCATGATCATTGAAAATATCAGGAATGTGCTAAGATTACATTTTCATAGTTTAAGAAAGATGTTTGTTTTCGTTTCTGCCAATCTGAAAACATATACATTTAAAAGTTATACAAAACAATAGCATTGAGTAAAAAATACACCTGTACCATGCTTAAAACAATCTATATTCTCTAGTACTATTAAGTGGAAAGAAACACATATAGCATACAATTTAGGTATTCAAGAGGTTTTAGTTGAAAATAATGCGACATTTAAAAAATGTTTCAACACTCGATAGCCGTATATAACAAATACCATTGCTGAGACTTCCAAGGGTCATTAGAATGAGAGGCATGAAAAGCAGCAAGTGATTGCACACCATCATAAGACCAATTTCACATGTCAGTTGCTCTTGCACGTATGCTATTCAATTTTTTATGGCTGGATCACTGACCCATTATTGTCAATGTGCTTATTCAAATGTCCTTTTTTGTGATGACTGGTTGTCCACAAAAATATTTGGAGACATATTTTTTCACATTGAGGAAAAAAAAATCCTTCCCGACTCCACATAAGGCAATCAGCTAGTCTGATTGCCTTATGTGGAGTTGGGAAGGAATTTTTTTTTCCCCAATGTGAAGCTTACTGTTTGCCACATGGGTTTTTTTTTTTGCCTTCCTCTGGATCAACATGTTAGGGCAGGTTAGGATAGGATATGGGTTAAACTAGATGGACTTAAAATCTTCCTTCAACCTTAATAACTATGTTACATGTCCTACTTTGATCCATGTCACTGATCAAACTAGTCAATTGTCCTGAAAAATAGATAATAGATAGATGAATATGTGTTCAACTATGTGATGTTATTCAATGCCTGATTGCTCTAATATACTAGGAAAAAGCCTTCATGAGCCCTGCAAATACAGAACTGTGGAGCATATTCCACTTTGGAGTAATTGTGAAGTCAACATGCCAAAAGATAAATGTGATCCTTATCTCCCACCTAGTAAAGGAGCACCTGAGAGCTCTGGGATAATAGAATAGATGTGAACCATGATAGAACCAAAGGGGACAACATATGGGAAGAAATCATCCATCAACTCATTGAGATAGTCTAGGTGTGATATGCAGAAATAATGCTAACTGCTGTTGCTTCAAAAGCATCCAGCAACTAGAGGGGGTTAGCACAGTCACAGGAGACAGGGAGTGGTTAGCAGAGCCCTAGTGGGAATGTGGGAAACTTGTTTACATTCTGGCAGCAGCCGAAAGGGATGAGTTATGTATGATCTGTCTCTAAAATACCATCAGGCAAGTGAACCATAGGGACACAGGATTCCATTACAGAGTGGAGCTGGGCTAATCCCTAAACTGCTACTGGAGAAAGTCTATCAGGAGCAGGAAGATAAGTATGATACCAAGTTGTGTTACAGAGATAATCTCCCTCAGCAAGCCTTCCTCCTCCTCCATCTCACTGCGCTAGAAGAAATGCTGTGTACTGCTGTGCCTTTGTAAAGAGTCTTGATCTGTGCTGAACTGTGCTAACAAAAGAAACTGTTAGTCAATGTGCCTCTAAGAAGCACCTGTACTGTTATAAATCCTGTGCTTAAGACACTTGAACTTTAATGAATGCAATGTGACATTAAACTATACTATACATGTTCATGAGGACTCTATTAGTTGTATCTGTGTGAGCAAGTGGATTTATCTTGTGCCTGAGGAAGCTGCAGTACATGGTCACCCTGAGTAATGGTTCACCCAGAGTTCCAAAGAATTCATGAGACCTGCTCTGCCCCTATCTGAACCTACAGTGCCTTGTGAAAGCATTCGGCCACCTGGAACTTTTTAACCTTTTCCCACATATCATGCTTCATGTGGGACACAATTATGAAGTTGAATGAAATTTATTGGTTATTTAAAATTTTTGTGGAAATACAAAAACTGAATAGTGGGTGTGCAATATTATTCGGCCTTTTTAACTTAATACTTTGTTGCGCCACATTTTGCTGCGATTACAGCTGCAAGTCGCTTGGGGTATATCTCTACCAGTTTTGTACATCGAGAGCCTGAAATTCTTGCCCATTCTTCCTTGGCAAACAGCTCGAGCTCAGTGAGGTTGGATGGAGCTCCTTGGGATGTTTAAAGTTTTGGAAATCATTTTGTATCCAAATCCGGCTTTAAACTTCTCCACAACAGTATCATGGACCTGCCTGTTGTGTTCTTCGGTCTTCATGGTGCTTCAAACAGAACCCTGAGACTATCACAGAGCAGGTGCATTTATACGGAGACTTGATTACACACAGGTGGATTATATTTATCATCAGTAGTCATTCAGGACAATATTGGATCATTCAGAGATCCACAATGAACTTCTGGAGTTAGTTTGCTGCACTGAAAGTAAAGAAGCCAAATAATATTAAACGCCTCACTTTTCAGTTTTTGTATTTCCACAAAAATTTAAAATAACCAATAAATTTCGTTCAACTTCACAATTGTGTCCCACTTGTTGTTGATTCGTCAACAAAAATTTACATTTTGTATCTTTATGTTTGAAGCATGATATGTGAGAAAAGGTTGAAAAGTTACAGGGGGCCGAATACTTTTGCATGGCACGGTAGCGGTGTGCATGTAACATAGGGCTCAGATTGATCTGCTGATCTTGCCAAAATGGGTAAGTTCAACAACACCTGTATTAGTTTTTGTCAATGTCAAATAGCCTCTTGAGTAAACAGATTACTTGAACTCTAGAACCACATGACTGGATGTAGCAATCCTAAACGTTAATATTGACCACTTATTGAGCATTGCCACATGACTTCAGATAAGAAGCCAACCACAAACTTAATTTGCGGACACTTGATTTGGGGTGTTTTTTTCAAGGCACATTTCTCCTAAATGTTCATGTTTTCCCTTAAGGTTAAATATCTTGTCAATTATTTAGACATTGTTTGACCTTATTCCACGTTAGATAGTAGTTTGTTGTTATCATACTGAACTTGCGTTGTTTGGGCTTATTCCATTTTAGATTGTAGTTTGGTTCTTATCATACTGTACCTGTATTGTTTGTGCATATTCCATGTTAGATTGTAGTTAGTTCTTATCATACTGTACCTGTATTGTTTGGGCATATTCCATGTTAGATTGTAGTTAGTTCTTCTCATACTGTACCTGTATTGTTGGGCATTTTCCATGTTAGATTGCAGTTGATTCTTATCATTCTGTATAAGTGTTCTTTGGGCTAGACCTTCCATATTAACTTGCATGGAAGAATGTCCATTTCACCATAATCTCTCAGTGCAAACAAGCTGACAATCACCCAATGAACAAAGAAAACACTGTTGAAATGCAGTGTAAAAGATCATCGATCTCAGTGGTGCATTTTCTTCACACTGCCGAGAATAATAACAACTGATGTGCACTGAACGATCTACTACAAATAGTTCAGTGTTAACGCACAATCTAGTTGCATATTAGACCAAAGGATGACTAAACACCCGTAGTAGTCTGCATAAAGAACAAAAAAGCAATTACCTGCTCCAAGCAAACATATCAACAAAGAGAAACAAAAGGAGCGTATCGGTTAATGAAAATACAAAATCATTTATTAAATTACAATGTGTAAATGTACATAAAAGTCATATAGGACATATAACACAAGTGGCAGCAGAATTACATCAAGTGTATTACAAATCACATCATATGGGACCCCACATGTATCCAAAACCGGGCCAAGCCATACCCACAGTGGGGTTAATAGGCACAGGACGGTGAAATACAGAACAATTCCCTTATTAAGCAGAATGCTTATATACCCGGTACTAATTATGCCACACTAAACGAGATCGCAAACGAGATCGCAAACGAGATCACTAAAACGTCACTATTTTGCGATCTCGTTAGCGACCTCGTTGTGTGTGGCATGTAGCAACGATGTGGCCCTGCTGTGATGTCGCTGATCGTTCACTAGAGTTCTGGACCGTTTTTTAATCGTTGGCGTCCCGCTGGTGAGCCTATATCGCTGTGTTTGGCACCTTTTGCGAACGACGAGCGACCTCGTTTGTGACGCATATGACTGTTTTGCGTCACGGAGTGGATCGCAATATCTGTAAGTTCTCTTTTGCGTCACAGAGAGGTTTTCAGAAGTTGCAAAGCAGGCTAGCAGGACGCAGAGAGCAGGAGCGATGCTGGAAATTCCTATGAATCAGAAGCGCTCAGTACATGCTAATGACATCCTAACGACCGCCAAAGTCGTTAAAGAGATCGCTGACCGCTGATGTGTCGTTTATGAGATCTCCTGTTTGGCAGCTACTAGCGACCTAAAAGAGATCACACCAACGATTGCGTCGTTATCGTGATCGCTAATCGAGATCGCTAAGTGTGGCAGTACCTTAAATTACACAAATGGCTCATATTCAGACCAAGGAATGAAGGGGAGTGCAAGAAAAACACTAGAAGGAGCTACAGGATAATCAATTAATGTGTGCACCTGAGTATGGATCTCAGGGATCTCAGAAAATGACAAAGATGTAAGAACAATAATTCACCACATGAATCACCACATGAATCTTACCCAAATGTGCAGGACTAGGTACCCCCAGCACTAGTGCAGCTGTCCAGTCCCGCCTTGTCATGGCGGGGTGGCTCAAAGAATTGATCAATTATTTGCCAAATGTCTCATTTTTAATACAGTTAGAATCCAATATGTGCATATGCACTTTATATATATGCAGCGCTGGCTTCTCCCCCCTTTTTTTACCTGATATTGGTATGTGGCTGACCACCACATGTTGCCGTGCGCTCTGGGTCATGCACGCAGTTCTATCTGTGTTTTTTTGGTGATCTACCTAGGCTGCTGTGCACACACACAGCAGCCCTGCCCTGCCTGGGCTCTGCTTGATTTTACACCTGTATCTGGGCCTGTTTCACCCTTCATCTGTGGTTGCTGGTCTGGCAGTGCAGAAGTCAGATCTGAAATGTCCATCTCCGGGACCTGGTCGGCTTTCACCTGCGCTTGCCTTGCTGGCACCATGGGAGTGATACAGCAATGCTTCAGGTACTTTTGTTTTTGTTTTGATTTTTTGCAGTCTTGCTTTTATACATTCAGGAGGCCGTAATGGCATAAAAAACATAGAGTAGGACTGCCCCATATGAGAATGCCTTGTCGTGGCGGGGTGGCTCAAAGAATTGATCAATTATTTGCCAAATGTCTCATTTTTAATACAGTTAGAATCCGATATGCAATATGTGCATATGCACTTTATATATTGCATGCTGACCATGTGCGGCGCTGGCTTCTCCCCCCTTTTTTTACCGAATATTGTGCATGTTTGGTTTGAGCTGTCAATCACATTGTTCTTCCAGAGATAAGCCATCTGACGATGCGTCAGCCAGCGGCTTTATTATAAAGAATACAGGAGTGATCAGCTGAACAAGCACTCTTGTGTATTGTTTGGGCCTAATCCATCTTAGATTGTAGTTTATTTTTTTCATACTAAATAAGTAAGATATAGTCGGCTCACTTGTCCACAAGTGGAAGAGATCGAAATTCCACAGCAAAGGCAATTCAAAAGAAATAGTTGATAGAATTTAAAACTTTATTTATATTCAATAAAAGCAAGGAAGACATTTTGAAAATCAGAGGAAAAACCCAATGTGGAACAATTTAATTTTTGTTGACGAGTTTCGAAGTATGATATATTTTACTCGTGTTTACTGAATATAAATAAAGTTTTCAATTTTATTTAAGTGCTCTATCAACTACTCTGGCATTTAAAAGTAGGTGATAGAGCAAAATTATTGTTATTGTGAACAGTTAAGCAAATTGAAGATAAAGTGACCTCTAAAAGGGCTTCAGTTTTAGGCAAACTACATATACTGTATATACTGTAAATATATATACAGTGAAGGAAATAATTATTTGATCCCTTGCTGATTTTGTAAGTTTGCCCACTGACAAAGACATGAGCAGTCTATAATTTTAAGGATAGTTTTAATTTTAACATTGAGAGATAGAATATCAAAAATAAAATACAGAAAATCACATTGTACAGTGAGTACGGAAAGCATTCAGACCCCTTTAAATTTTTCACTCTTTGTTTCATTGCAGCCATTTGGTAAAAAAAACAGAAATGCAGAAATATTTGTAAATTTATTAAAAAAGAAAAACTGACATACCACATGGTCATAATTATTCAGACCCTTTGCTCAGTATTGAGTAGAAGCAACCTTTTGAGCTAGTACAGCCGTGAGTCTTCTTGGGAATCATGCAACAAGTTTTTCACACCTGGATTTGAGGATCCTCTGCCATTCTTCTTTGCAGATCTTCTCTAGTTCCGTCAGGTTGGATGGTAAACGTGGATGGACAGCCATTTTCAGGTCGCTCCAGAAGTGCTCAATTGGGTTTAGATCAGGGCTCTGGCTGGACCTGTCAAGAATGGTCACAGAGCTGTTATGAAGCCACTCCTTTGTTATTTTAGCTGTGTGCTTAGGGTCATTGGCTTGTTGAAAGGTGAACCTTCGGCCCAGTCTGAGGTCCAGGGCACTGTGGAAGAGGTTTTCATCCAGGATATCTCTGTATTTGGCTGCATTCATGTTTCCTTCAATTACAACCAGTCATCCTGTCCCTGCAGCTGAAAAAACACCCCCATAGCATGATTATGCCACCACCATCTTTCACTGTTGGGTTTGTATTGGGCAGGTGATGAGCAGTGCCTAGTTTTCTCCACAAATACCGCTTAGAATTATCACCAAACTATTCTATTTTTGTTTCATCAGACCTCAGAGAATCTTATTTCTCATAGTCTGGGAGTCCTTCATGTGTTTTTTAGCTCGCATAGAGTTTGCTTTCATGTGTCTGGCACTGAGGAGAGGCTTCCGTCTGGCCACTCTGCCATAAAGGCCTGACTGGTGGAGGGCTGCAGTGATAGATGACTTTGTGGAACTTTCTCCCATCACCCTTCTGCATCTGTGGAGCTCAGCCACAGTGATCTTGGGGTTCTTCTTTACCTCTCTCACCAAGGCTCTTCTCCCACGATTGCTCAGTTTGGCTGGATGGCCATGTCTAGGAAGACTTCTGGTGGTCCCAAACTTCTTCCATTTAAGGATTATGGAGGCTACTGTGCTCTTAGGAACCTTGAGTACTGCAGAAAATCTTTCATAACCTTGGTCAGATCTGTGCCTTGTCACAATTCTGTCTCTGAGCTCCTTGACCAGTTCTTTTGACCTCATGATTCTCATTTGGTCTGACATGCCCTGTGAGCTGTGAGGTCTTATAAAGACAGATGTGTGCCTTTACAAATCAAGTCCTATCAGTTTAATTAAACACAGCTGGACTCCAATGAAGGAGTAGAACCATCTCAATGAGGATCACAAAGAAATGTACAGCATGTGACTTAAATATGAGTGTCTGAGCAAATGGTCTGAATACTTATGACCATGTGATATTTCAGTTTTTCTTTTTAATAAATTTGCAAACCTTTCTACATTTTTTTTCAGTCAATATGGGGGCAGAGTGTACATCAATGAGAAAAAAAATGAATCTTTTTGAATTTACAAAATAGCTGCAATGAAACAAAGAGTGAAAAATTTAAAGGGGTCTGAATGCTTTCTGTACCCACTTTATAAATTATATAAATTTATTAGAATTTTGCAGTGAGAAGTAAGTATTTGATTCCTCGGGCAAACAAAACTTAATACTTGGTAGCAAAACCCTTGTTGGCAAGCACAGCAGTCAAGCGTTTTTTGTAGTTGATGATGAGTTTTGCTCACATATATGAGGAATTTTTGTTCACTCCTCTTTGCAGATCATCGTTAAATCATTAAGATTTTAAGGCTGTCGCTTGACAACTCAGAACTTCAACTCCCTCCATAATTTTTCTATGGGATTAAGTTCAGGAGACTAGCTAGGCCACTCCGTAACCTTAATGTGCTTCTTTTTGAGCCACTCCTTTGTTGTCTTAGCTGTAAGTTTTGGGTTATTGTCTTGCTGGAAGACCCAGCCATGACCCATTTTTAACCCCTTTACCCCCAAGGGTGGTTTGCACGTTAATGACCGGGCCAATTTTTACAATTCTGACCACTGTCTCTTTATGAGGTTATAACTCTGAAACGCCCCAACGGATCTTCGCGATTCTGAGACTGTTTTCTCGTGACATATTGTACTTCACGATAGTGTTAAAATTTCTTCGATATAACTTGTGTTTATTTTTGAAAAAAACGCAGATATGGCGAAAATTTTGAAAATTTTGCAATTTTCAAACTTTGAATTTTTATTCCCTTAAAACAGAGAAATATGTCACACAAAATAGTTAATAAATAACATTTCCCACATGTCTACTTTACATCAGCACAATTTTGGAACCAAAATTTTTTTTGTTAGGAAATTATAAGGGTTAAAAGTTGACCAGCGATTTCTCATTTTTACAACAAAATTTACAAAGCCATTTTTTTTAGGGACCACCTCACATTTGAAGTCACTTTGAAGGGTCAATATGGCAGAAAATACCCAAAAGTGACACCATTCTAAAAACTGCACCCCTCAAGGTACTCAAAACCACATTCAAGAAGTTTATTAACCCTTCAGGTGCTTCACAGGAGCTGAAGCAACTTGGAAGGAAAAAATTAACATTTAACTTTTTAGTCTCAAAAATGATCTTTTACAAACTTTTTTTTATTTTTACAAGGGTAAAAGGAGAAAATGGACAGATAAAGTTGTGCAATTTCTCCTGAGTACGCCAATACCCCATATGTGGGGAAAACCACTGTTTGGGCACACGGCAGAGCTTGTAAGGGATGGAGCTCCATTTGACTTTTTCCAACCACAATTGGCTGGAATTGAGATTGGACGCCATGTTGCATTTGGAGAGCCCCTGATGTGCCTAAACAGTGGAAACCCCCCCACAAGTGACACCATTTTGGAAACTAGACCCCCTATGGAACTTATCTAGATCTGTTGTGAGCACTTTGAACCCCCAAGTGTTTCACAAAAGTTTATAATGCCTGGGTGTGAAAAAAAATATTTCCACAAAAATGATTTTTTAGTCCCAAATTTTTTATTTTTCCCAAGACCCCAAAAGTTGTTGTCCAATTTGTCCTGAGTGCGCTGACACCCCATATGTTGGGGGGGAACTGTTTGGGCACATGGCAGAGCTTGGAAAGGAAGTAATAATGTTTTGGAATGTAGACGTTGATGGGGTCATGTTCCGTTTGCAGTGCCCCAGATGTGCCTAAACAGTGGAAACCCCCCACAAGTAATCCTATTTTGGAAACTAGACCCTCTAAGGAACTTATCTAGATCTGTGGTGAGCACTTTGAATCCCCAAGTGCTTCACACAAGTTTATAATGCCCGGGCATGAAAATAAAAAATCCTATTTTTTTCCCACAAAAATTATCTTTTAGTCACCAATTTTTTATTTTCCCAAGGGTAACAGGAGAAATTGGACCACAAAAGTTGTTGTCGAATTTGTCCTGAGTACGTTGATACCCCATATGTGGGGGGAACCACTGATTTGGCGCACGGAGAGCTCGGAATGGAAGGAGCTCCATTTGACTTTTTCCAACCACAATTGGCTGGAATTGAGATTGGACGCCATGTTGCATTTGGAGAGCCTCTGATGTGCCTAAACAGTGGAAATCCCCCACAAGTGACCCCATTTTGGAAACTAGACCTCCTAAGAAACTTATCTAGATCTGTGGTGAGCAATTTGAACCCCCAAGTGCTTCACACAAGTTTATAACGTAGAGCCGTAAAATTAAAAAATCATATTTTTTCCACAAAAATGATCTTTTCACCCCAATTTTTATTTTCCTAAGGGTAACAAGACCCCAAAAGTTATTGTGCAATTTGTCTTGAGTATGCTGATACCCCATATGTGGGGGTAAACCACTGTTTGGGTGCATGGCAGGGCTCGGAAGGGAAGGAACACCGTTTGACTTTTTCAACGCAGAATTGGCTGGACGCCATGTCGTGCTTGGAGAGCTCCTGATGTGCCTAAACAGTGTTGGAAACTAGACCCCTCAAGGAACTTATCTAGATGTGTGGTGAAAACTTTGAACCCCCAGGTGTTTCACTAAAGTTTATAACGCCCGAGCATGAAAATAAAAAATCATATTTTCTCCACAAACATGATCTTTTAGTCCCAACTTTTTATTTTCCCAAGGGAAACAGTAGAAATTGGACCCCAAAAGTTGTTGTCCATTTTGTCCTGAGTATGCTGGTACCCCATATGTGGGAGAAAACTACTGTATGGGCACACGTCAGGGCTCGGAAGGGAAGTAGTGACGTTTTGGATTGCAGACTTTGATGGAATGGTCTGCGGGCATCATGTCGCGTTTGGAGAGCCCCTGATGTGCCTAAACAGTGGAAACCCCCCACAAGTGACCGCATTTTGGAAAATAGACCCCCCCAAGGAACTTATCTAGATGTGTGGTGAGCACTTTGAACCCAGAAGTGCTTCACAGAAGTTTATAATGTGCAGCCATAAAAATAAAAAATCTTTTTTTTTGTTTACAAAAATGATTTTTTCGCCTCCAATAATTTATTTTCACAAGGGTAATAGGAGAAATTGGACCCCAAAAGTTGTTTTCCAATTTGCCCTGAGTACGCTGATACCCCATATGTGGGATAAAACTACTGTATGGGCACACTTCGGGGCTCGGAAGGGAAGTAGTGACGTTTTGGATTGCAGACTTTGATGGAATGGTCTGCGGGCGTCATGTCGCGTTTGGAGAGCCCCTGATGTGCCTAAACAGTGGAAACCCCCCACAAGTGACCGCATTTTGGAAAATAGACCCCCCCAAGGAACTTATCTAGATATGTGGTGAGCACTTTGAACCCAGAATTGCTTCACAGAAGTTTATAACGTGCAGCCATAAAAATAAAAAATCTTTTTTTTTGTTTACAAAAATGATTTTTTCGCCTCCAATAATTTATTTTCACAAGGGTAATAGGAGAAATTGGACCCCAAAAGTTGTTTTCCAATTTGCCCTGAGTACGCTGATACCCCATATGTGGGATAAAACTACTGTATGGGCACACGTCGGGGCTCGGAAGGGAAGTAGTGACGTTTTGGATTGCAGACTTTGATGGAATAATCTACAGGCGTCATGTCGCATTTGGAGAGCCCCTGATGTGCCTAAACAGTGGAAACCCCCCACAAGTGACCCTATTTTGGAATATAGACCCCACAAGGAACTTATCTAGATGTGTTTTGAGCGCTCTGAAGCCGCAAGTGCTTTGCCGAAGTTTATAACGTACTTTTACGGCTGGCGGAACGCACCAAATAAATATAAATTTAAGGGATGCGTTCGCAACCCAGGGTCCACCGTGCAGGTGAAACCTGCTGCTAGCAAATGGCGCTATATGGCGGTATAAGCGAACTCTGTTACTTCACAGAGTCGCTGGTATAGACACTGTATGGCCCAATATGGCAGTATAAGCGAACTCTGTTACTTCACAGAGTCGCAACATAAACGCTGTGTCCTGTCAAGCACACAGGAGCACAGAGGTAACTTCTGAGAAGATGGCAGTCCGTAATAATGTGTTCAGCAATGCACACAGCAAACTCCTCACTGGAGGTGCCGGTATACTAGGGGCTTATTTCAGTCAGAGCCCTGAACCAAACACACAAACTCCTCATCGGAGGTGCCGGTATTGTAGGGGCTTATTTCAGCTGAGTCCCTAAACACATGCATATGACCATACTGGCGCAAAGCACATAACATGATTAATACTAGCGCATGGCCGTGCGGTCATGCACACCTTTTATAGCTGCAGCAATACTCAGGACCTTCCCAGAAGGACCAATGGGAAACTGCCCCAGACCTAGAGCAGCTTCAGGACCTTCCTAGAGGACCAATGGGAGTCGCTGCAGTACCAGAGCATGTGACCCTCGATCTCCAATGAGAGATCTTACCCTGGGCATGCTCAGAAGGGGAAACGCAGGACTTAGTCCCAAAGACGTCTGCTCGCCGCTGACCAGTACTGGCTACAATAGCAGAACCTGTAGAGACAGCAGTAATCCTCTGCACAGTATTAGACTTGGCGAGACGCTGGGATCGAAGTCTCTGCTGAGCAGATTCCACTGCGGCTGGAGATGGATGGGAGACCGCAGCGGGGATAGTTTGAGATTCCCATTGTGCAGAAGCAGGAACTCGACCGCTAACACGTACAGCCGTAAAAACAAAAAAATCATTTTTTTTTTACAAAAATGATATATTCGCCCCCAATTTTTTATTTTCCCAAGTGTAACAGAAGAAATTGGACCCTAAGAGTTATTGTGCAATTTGTCCTGAGTAAACTGATACCCCTTATGTGGGGGTAAACTACTGTTTGGGCGCATGGCAGAGCTCAGAAGTGAAGGAGCACCGTTTGACTTTTTCAACGCAGAATTGGCTGGAATTGAGATCAGACGCCATGTCACATTTGGAGAGCCCCTGATGTGCCTAAACAGTGGAATTCTAACTTCAACCCTAACCCCAACACACCCCTAACCCTAGTCCCAACCCTAACCATAACCCTAACAACAAACCTAACCCTAATCCCAACCCTAACCCTAATCCTAACTTTAGCCCCAACCCTAACCCTAACTTTAGCCACAACCCTAACCCTAAGGCCCCGTGAACACGTTGTGGATTTACTTTTGGGGGGGTGTTTATACCATTCCGCGTGTGGTAAAATTGATAAAGCAGTTTTATTCTTTGGGTCAGTACGATTACGGCGATACCTCATTTATATCATTTTTTTATATTTTGGCGCTTTTATACAATAAAAACAATTTTATATAAAAAATAATTATTTTTGCATAGCTTTATTCTGCGAGCTATAACTTTTTTACTGTTTCGCTAATGATGCTGTATGGCAGCTTGTTTTGCGGGACAAGATGACGTTTTCATCGGTACCATGTTTATTTATATCCGTCTTTTTAATCGCGTGCTATTCCACTTTTTGTTCGGCGGTGTGATGATAAAGCATTGATTTTTTGCTTTGTTTTTTTATTTTTTTTAAGGGGTTCACTAAAGGGGTGAACTAGTGGGACAGTTCTATAGGGCGGGTCGTTACGGATGCGGTGATACCAAATATGTGTACTTTTATTGTTTTGTTTTTTTTATTTACATGAAGAAATGAATTTATTGGGGAATATTTTTTTTTCCTTTTATTTTGGATTTTTTTTTACACATGTTTATTTTTATTTTTTTTACATTTTTACTTTGTCCCAGGGTGGGACATCACTACATAAAGTCAGATCGCTGGTCTCACAGTGTGTACAGCACTCTGTGAGACCAGCGATCTAACAGGCACTGCTGCAGGCTTCCTTAGCGCCTGCTCTCAACAGGCACTGAGGAAGCCGCCTCCCTGCAGGACCCGGTGGCCATCTGGGATCCAGGGTCTTGCAGGGAGGAAGGCCTCAGAACAGATCACATCGAGCTGTTCTGAGGGACTCAGGGGAGCACGCAGGGAGCCCCCTCCCTGCGCGATGCTTCCCTGTTCCCCCGGTACACCGCGATCATATTTGATCGCGGTGTGGCAGTGGTTAATGTGCCGGGAGTGGTACGTGACCGCTCCTGACACATAGTGCCGGGTGTCAGCTGTGATAATCAGCTGACACCCGGCCGCGATCAGCTGCGCTCCCTCTGGGAGCGCAGCTGATCGCATGTGACGTACTATTCCGTCCATGAGAATGAGGTCCAGGGTCACATGGACGGAATAGTACGTCGGATGGAATAAAGGGGGTAATGTCATGGCAGAGGGAAGGAGGTTGTCACTCAGGATTTTATGGTACATGGCTCCATCCATTCTCCCATTGATGCTGTGAAGTAGTCATGTGCCCTTAGCAGAGAAACACCCCTAGAACTTAATGTTTCCACCTCCATGTTTGACAGTGGGGGTGGTGTTCTTTGGGTCATAGGCAGCATTTCTCTTCCTTCAAGTATGGCGAGTTGAATTAATATAGTATAAAAAATAACAATGGAAATACTTATAGATGGCAGGGTATCTAAAAATTACAATAAATAAACAAATGAAAAAGTAAAAGTAATATCCCTGCAACCAAGAAGCAGGACCAAAGTGGTGGTATCTGGACAGTCGGAAAAAGAACTAAAAAACTGAAGACGCAGAAGAAAGCTAACCATATAGTCCCATGGATTAAGATGAAAATATATAATTTATTATATTAAACAAGTACAGTAACAGAAGGAACATCAATGAATATAAAAAGGTAAAATTACATATGAACAAAGATGCACACCAACTAAAATAAAAAACAAATAGGACTGGGTATGAGAAAAGCCAGGGTGATATGCACAACACGAATACTGATACAAAGAAGTAAGAGCCAATTATACACACTGTAAATAAATAAATAAATAAAGTGCTTATGCAAAAGGAACCTTAAACAAATATTAATATTGGTACATGGTAACTGGGGAGGATGCCATCCAGGTGTCAGGCATCCTCATTGTCATTGTAAGTCACACTCTGCTTGGGATTTATTTATGCATTATTATTTTTTTTGTGTACATCTATACACTCTTA
The DNA here is from genome assembly GCA_033576555.1 of Oophaga sylvatica. Taxonomy (NCBI): domain Eukaryota; kingdom Metazoa; phylum Chordata; class Amphibia; order Anura; family Dendrobatidae; genus Oophaga; species Oophaga sylvatica. The sequence goes on along the minus strand of JARQOD010000001.1, from coordinate 674,975,322 downwards.
ACCTTGTGTTACACTAGATACATGGTTTATACACATTTTTGCTACAGTCAGTGTTTTGATGACATGCATTTCTGCATTTACCATGTACCTATATTAGTATTTGTTTAAGGTTCCTTTTGCACAAGCATTTTACTTACTTATTGATTTAGTGTGTAGAATTGTCTCTCTCTTACTTTTTTTTACAAGTTGAATTAATGCCAAAGAGCTCAATTTTTGTCTCATCTGACCACAGCACCTTCTCCCAATCACTCACAGAATCATCCAGATGTTAATTGGCAATTCAGACGGGCCTGCACATGTGCCTTCTTGAGCTGGGGGACCTTGTGGGCACTACAAGATTTTAAATCTTTACGGTGTAATGTGTTACCAATGGTTTTTTTGGTGACTGTGGTCCCAGCTGCCTTGAGATCATTAACAAGTTCCCCCTGTGTAGTTTTAGGCTGATCACTCACCTTCCTCATGATCAAGGATACCCCACGAGGTGAGAATTTGCATGGTGCCCCAGATCAATGTCGATTGACAGTCATTTAGTATTTTTTCCATTTTCTTACTATTGTACCAACAGTTGTCTCGTTCTCACCCAGCGTCTTACGTTTGTTTTTGTAGCCCATTCAAGCTTTGTGCAGGTCTATGATCTTGTCCCTGACATCCTTAGGCCTCTTTCACATTTCCGGCGGGCGCCTGGCGGCGCCCCCGGCATTTTGCCGCAGCGCCGCATCTGAAAATCTGATGTGCCGCATGCTGCTTTTTTCGCATTGACATGCATTAGCGCCGGATGGCGCCGCATGTCAATGCGTTGCATGTGGTTTTGTCCGGATGCGGCGCAAATGTACATTGCGGCGTCCGGAAAAAACGCTGCATGTAAAGTTTTTTGTTTTTGCCGGATGGTTTCTTATCTCTCCAAGCATCAGAAACCATCCGGCAAAAAACGCATGCGGCCGCCGGAAGTGTGAAAGGTTTTCACATGCGGCGCTGCGGCAAAATGCCGGAGGCGCCGCAAGGCGCCCGCCGGAAATGTGAAACTAGCCTTACAAAGCTCTTTGGTCTTCCCCATGTTGTAGAGCTTAGAGTCTGACTGATTAATTGAGTCTGTGGACAGCAGTCTTTTATAAAGGTGACTATGTAAGACAGCTGTCTTTAATGCAAGTACCGAGTTGATTCGGAACATCTACCTGGTCTGTTGTAGCTAGAACTCTTAATGGTTGGTAGGGGATAAAATACTTATTTCTCACTGCAGAATGCAAATAAATTCATATAATTTATACAGCGTGATTTTCTGGATTTTATTTTTGATATTCTATCTCTCAATGTTAAAATTAACCCACCCTTAAAATTAAAGACTGTTCATGTCTTTGTCAGTAGGCATACTTAAAAAATCAGCAAGGGATCAAATAATTATTTCATTCACTCTACATATATTTAACAGGGAAAAATGCAAAGTACTTCATCTGGGAAATAAAAATGAAAAAAGCGTATACAGAATGGGAGGAATAAGGCTAAGCAACAGCACATGTGAAAAAGACGGGTATACTAATAGATCACAGACTGAACATGAGTCAACAGTGTGATGCAGCAGCAAAAAAGGCAAATACAATTCTGGGATGTATTAACAGAAGCATACAGTCTAGATCACGTGAGGTCATTATTGCCCGCTACTCCTCTTTGGTTAGACCTGATCTGGAATACTGTGTCCAGTTTTGGGCACCACATTTTAAAAAATACATCAACAAACTGGAGCAAGTTCAGAGAAGAGCGACCAGAATGGTGTTCGGTCTGCAAACCATGTCCTATGAGGAACGGTTACAGGATTTGGGAATGTTTAGCTTTCAAAAAAGAAGACTGAGAGGTGACTTAATAGCTGTATACAAATATCTCAAGGGCTGTCACATTGTAGAAGGATTATCTTTATTCTCATTTGCACACAGAAAGACTAGAAGCAATGGGATGAAACTGAATGGGAGGAGACAGATTAGATATTAGAATTTTTTTTTTAAAAGTTAGAGTGATCAATGAGTGGAACAGGCTGCCTCGAGAGGTGGTGAGTTCTCCTTCAATGGAAGTTTTCAAACAGAGGCTGGACAGACATCTGTCTGGGATGATTTAGTGAATCCTGCTTTGAGCAGGGGGTTGGACCAGATGACCCAGGAGGTCCCTTCCAACTCTAACATTCTATGATTCTATGATTCTATAAATACAGTACAGACCAAAAGTTTTTTTCTTAGCTGCTTTGCCCTGTCAGGTTTAATAAGTGGGATTTCTTGCCTTATAAATGGGGTTGGGACCATCAGTTGTGTTGTGCAGAAGTCTGGTGGATACACAGCTGATAGTCCTACTGAATAGACTGTTAGAATTTGTATTATTGCAAGAAAAAAGCAGCTAAGTAAATAAAAACGAGTGGTCATCATTACTTTAAGAAAATGAAGGTCAGTCAGTCGGAAAAATTGGGAAAACTTTGAAAGTGTCCCCAAGTGAAGTTGCAAAAACCATCAAGCGCTACAAAGAAACTGGCTCACATGAGGACCACCCCAGGAAAGGAAGACCAAGAGTCACCTCTGAATCTGAGGATAAGTTTATCCGAGTCACTAGCCTCAGAAATTGCAGGTTTACAGCAGCTTAGATTAGAGACCAGGTTAATGCCACACAGAGTTCTAGCAGCAGACACATCTCTACAACAACTGTTAAGAGGAGACTTTCTGCAGCAGGCCTTCATCATGGTAAAATAGCTGCTAGGAAACCACTGCTAAGGACAGGCAACAAGCAGAAGAGACTTGATTGGGCTAAAGAACACAAGTAATGGACATTAGACCTGTGGAAATCTGTGCTTTGGTCTGATGAGTCCAAATTTGAGATCTTTGGTTTCAACCACCGTGTCTTTGTGCGACGAAGAAAAGGTGAATGGATGGACTCTACATGCCTGGTTCCCACCGTCAAGCATGGAGGAGGTGTGATGGTGTGGTGGTGCTTTGCTGGTGACACTGTTGGGGATTTATTCAAAATTGAAGGCATACTGAACCAGCATGGTTACCACAGCATCTTGCAGTGGCATGCTATTCCATCCGGTTTGCGTTTAGTTGGACCATAATTTATTTTTCAACAGGACAATGACCCCAAACACACCTCCAGGCTGTGTAAGGGCTATTTGACCAAGAGGGAGAGTGATGGGGTACTACGCCAGATGACCTGGCCTCCACAGTCACCAGACCTGAACCCAATCGAGATGGTTTGGGGTGAACTGGACCGCAGAGTGAAGGCAAAAGGGCCAACAAGTGCTAAGCATCTCTGGGAACTCCTTCAAGATTGTTGGAAGACCATTTCCGTGATTACCTCTTGAAGCTCATCAAGAGAATGCCAAGAGTGTGCAAAGCAGTCATCAAAGCAAAAGGTGGCTACTTTGAAGAGCCTAGAATATAAGACATATTTTCAGTAATTTCACACTTTTTGGTTAAGTTTATAATTCCACATGTTTTAATTCATAGTTTTGATGCCTTCAGTGTGAATGTACAATTTTCATAGTCATGAAAATACAGAAAAATCTTTAAATGAGAAGGTGTGTCCAAACTTTTGGTCTGTACTGTATATACATATATATTTTACATTTTAAAAATTACAAAAAGGAAGATGGGCCAATGCAAAAGTTTGGGCACTCTGCATGGTTAGTGCCTAGTAGCACCCCTTTTGCAAGTTCCACAGCTGTTAACACTTTTGTAGCATGCAAAGAGTCTTTCAATTCTTGATTGAGGGATTTTCATTCATTCTTCCATGGAAAATTTTTCCAATTCTGTGAGATTCCTGTGATGTCTTGCATACACTGCTATTTTAAGGTCTAGCCCCAGATTTGTAGAAGCCATCCTCTTTTCATCTCCAGTCTTTTTTTCAGATGGTGTTATTTTTGCATCAAGAATTTGTTGAAATTTCATTGAATGCATTCTTCCCTCTACCCGTGAAATGTTCACCATGCCAATAGCTGCAACACAATCCTAAAGCATGACTGATCCACCCCCATGCTTAATGGTTGGCAAGATGTTCTTTTTCTGAAATTCTCTGCCCTTTTTCTCTTTTCACACATACCTTTGATCATTATGGTCAAAGAGTTCTATTTTTACCTCATCGACAGGACTTGTTTCCAAAATGTATCATGCTTGCTTAGATGTTCTTTTGCATACTTGTGGTGCTGAATTTTATGGTGAGGATTCAGGAGATGTTTTCTTCTGATGACTTTTCCATGAAGGCCAAGTTTGTGTAGGTGTCTCTGAACAATAGAACAATGTACCACAACTCCAGAGTCTGCTAACTGAACTGAGGAAAGGGCAACTTGTTAACATTTTGCTATCTTCTTATAGCCTCCTCCTGCTTTGTGGATCTCCATAATTTTTATTTTCAGAGAGTTAGGCAGCTGCTTAGAAGAATCCATGGCTGCAGTTTTTTGCCACCAGGTTATGGGAGGCTGTGAGGGTATGTGCACACGTTGCGGATTCTGTTGCAGATCCGCAGTGGATTTTTCCCTGCGGAACAGCAGCAGAACTGCAAGTGATGTACAGTACCATTCTAGTCAATGGAAATAAAAAAACGCAGTAGACATGCTGCGGATTTTTCCACGCAGATTGGTTGCGGATTTAAAACTGCAGCATGTCACTTCTTTTGTGCAGATCCGCAGCGTTTTGAGACCTGCTCCATTATAGGAATCCGCAGGTCTCAAAATGCAGGGGAAATCCGCTTCTGGCATTGTCTATTGGTCATGAGTGGCTTGACACAAGGAATGCGACACTTGTAGCCCATGTCATGGATATGTCTGTGTGTGTTGGCTCTTGAAGCAATAACTCAAGCAGCAGTCCACTCTTTGTGAATCTCCCCCAAATTTTTGAACAACGTTTTCTTATCAATCCTTTCAAGTCTGCGGTTATCCCGGTTTCTTGTTCACCTTTTTCTACCACACTTTTTCCTTCCACTCAACTTTCCATTAATATGCTTGGATACAGCATTCTGTGAACCGCCAGCTTCTTTAGCAATGACCTTTTATGGCTTACCCTCCTTGTGGAGTTTGTCAATGACTGCCTTCTGGACATCTGTCAAGTCAAGTCAGCAGTCTTGCCTGTATTGAACCTACTGCAACAGACTGAGGCCGAGTTCACATTCGCTTATCAGTGCACTGATACGCAAATGTAAACCCGGCATACAGGACCTTTTTAACCCCTCTCTGACATCAGACGTACTATCCCGTCCATGAAACCCGTGCCATTCTGACCATGGACGGGATAGTACGTCATGCCCTTTAATGCGACATCGCGACTTAAGTAGCGGTGATCGCATTAAAATTCCGACGCCAGCTTACCTCTTGGAAGTTGGCGTCGGCATCCCGGGCTGCGTCCTCCCCCCTCAGGCCTCCCGATCGCTGTGATTGGCTGTTGAATTCTGAACAGCCAATCACAGCCTTTCTCACTGTTTCAGCCAATCAGAGCGGCTGAAACAGTGAGATCGCAGGCTAGGATCGAGTACCGATGTACTCGATCCTAGGCCTGGGCCTAGGAAGGTCCAGACCCCCCCCGGATTGGCGCGATCGCCGATCACATCGATCGCGCCAATCGCAGGGCACAGCCGCGGTATATCCGCGCTGTGCCCTGCCTGTACCTGCCTGGATCGGTGCAGTAATAGCACCGATCCTAGGCCAGGGCCTGTAGGGCATGAAGGAGCTGATTGGCGCGATCGATGTCATCGACGATCGCGCCAATCACAGGGCACAGCAGCGGTGTGACCGCTCTGTGCCCTGCTAGGTGACCTGCCGGTGACCTGCCTAGGAATCGGAGCTGTGAGCTCCGATTACTAGGCCGGTGCCTAGCAACCGGCAATGCAGGGTCTCCTTTGATTGGTGGGATTGATGTGATCATCGATCCCACCAATGACAGGTCACAGCAGCGATGTGACCGCTCTGTGACCTGTCTGCAAACTGGATCTGACCTGTCTGACCGCACTGCAGGGGTCCTCACACTTGCTGAGGATTCCTGCTGTGCGGTCACACTGCCAGATCTCCTCCTGTGCTGGGCCTTGTGGTGCCACAGTAGCCTGTGACACCACAACTCCTGCTGAAGAAAGAAGAAAGAAGAGAGAAGAAAGAAGAGAGAAGAAAGAAGAGAAAAGAAAGAAAAAAAGAAAAGACTACAAACGTGAGTTTTTGAGCCCCGATCCCTGCCCGATCCACCCAATCCCCCATTCCCCCCCCTCCCTTCCCTCCCCTCTTTTACCCCCCTTTGCGCGCGAGGTGATTGTGACGCAGTTCACCGATCAACACTTTCGCACCCCCTTCCGTGCGCACATCCAGCAGCCGCAAACTTTGATAAGTGACAGCGGTCACTTATCAGAGCTCGTGCCTGCCGTTTTTTTTTTCACCCCCCCTTTCCGCCACTCCCGTGCGCACATCCAGCAGCCACGGAACTTTGATAAGTGACACCAGTCACTTATCAGAGCTCGTTCCTGCCGTTTTTTTTTTTTTTTCACCAACTTTTCCGCCACTCCCGTGCGCACATCGAGCAGCCACGGAACTTTGATAAGTGACACCAGTCACTTATCAGAGCTCGTTCCTGCTGTTTTTTTTTTGTTTTTTTTCACCAACTTTTCCGCCACTCCCGTGCGCACATCGAGCAGCCACGGAACTTTGATAAGTGACACCAGTCACTTATCAGAGCTCGTTCCTGCTGTTTTTTTTTTTGTTTTCCACCAACTTTTCCGCCACTCCCGTGCGCACATCCAGCAGCCCGGAACTTTGATAAGTGAAACCAGTCACTTATCAGAGCTCGTGCCTGCCGTTTTTTTTTTCACCCCCCTTTTCCGCCACTCCCGTGCGCACATCCAGCAGCCACGGAACTTTGATAAGTGACACCAGTCACTTATCAGAGCTCGTTCCTGCCGTTTTTTGTTTTTTTTCACCAACTTTTCCGCCACTCCCGTGCGCACATCGAGCAGCCACGGAACTTTGATAAGTGACACCAGTCACTTATCAGAGCTCGTTCCTGCTGTTTTTTTTTTTTTTTTTTCACCAACTTTTCCGCCACTCCCGTGCGCACACCCAGCAGCCACGGAACTTTGATAAGTGACACCAGTCACTTATCAGAGCTCGTTCCTGCCGTTTTTTTGTTTTTTTTTCACCAACTTTTCCGCCACTCCCGTGCGCACATCGAGCAGCCACGGAACTTTGATAAGTGACACCAGTCACTTATCAGAGCTCGTTCCTGCCGTTTTTTTTTTTTTCACCAACTTTTCCGCCACTCCCGTGCGCACATCCAGCAGCCGCGGAACTTTGATAAGTGACAGCGGTCACTTATCAGAGCTCGTGCCTGCCAGTTTTTTTTTTTTCACCCCCCTTTCCGCCACTCCCGTGCGCACATCCAGCAGCCGCGGAACTTTGATAAGTGACAGCGGTCACTTATCAGAGCTCGTGCCTGCCATTTTTTTTTTTTTTTCACCCCCCTTTCCGCCACTCCCGTGCGCACATCCAGCAGCCGCGGAACTTTGATAAGTGACACCGGTCACTTATCAGAGCTCGTGCCTGCCAGTTTTTTTTTTCACCCCCCTTTCCGTCACTCCCGTGCGCACATCCAGCAGCCACGGAACTTTGATAAGTGACACCGGTCACTTATCAGAGCTCGTGCCTGCTGGTTTAGCCTTTTTTTCACAGGCCTTTTTTTTCCCTATTCGCTTTCTTTTCTTTTAGCTTTTTCTTTTCAGCTTAGTTTACACCAATCACTATCCCCCCCCACACACACACACAGTTATAAATAAAGTTCACACAAAGCACCACATTCACAAAAAAAATGTCCCGCTCGTCACGCTCATCCCAACAGCGCTATTCAGTGGAGGAGGCATACGCTTTCCTTGCCTCCGACACTGATAGCGAGGGAGAGGATCCCACATTTCTTTATTTTTCAGATGAAGATTCTTCTTCCTCCTCATCTTCCTCCTCGGGTCCTGCGGAACCGCCACACAGACGCCCCAGGACAGAACATGAGGCAGCGCCCGCCCCTGAAAATGAACCAGCGCACCCCTCTTCGGACCCCGTATGGACCCCGGCCCCCGAAAATTACGAGCCACTGATTCCTGATTTTGTGGCAGAATCAGGAATCAGGTTTGACTCCACCGGCTTCACAGAAATAGACTTTTTCAAAGTCTTTTTCTCTGAAGATTTAATTAACCTCATGGTGGAGCAAACAAATTTGTACGCTCGGCAATTTTTGGCGCAAAACCCCCGTTCATCATTTTCCAACTGGTCTCCTGTAGACGCAGTTGAAATGATGCAGTTTTGGGGCCTGGTCCTCCATATGGGGATCCTGAAGAAGCCAGAAATTCGGCAATATTGGAGTGTTGATATTTTATACAACACTCCACTGTTCCGAATGGTCATGGCTCGGACGCGTTTTGAGGCCATCCACAAATTCCTGCATTATAATGATAATGCACAGTGTCCCCCACGAGATGACCCCAACTTTGACCGCCTGTTCAAAGTTCGGCCGGTCATCGAACACTTCAACAAAAAGTTTGCTGAAGTGTACGTGCCCCAAAGGGACATCTGCGTGGATGAGTCCTTGGTTCATTTTAATGGACGGCTCGCATTCCGCCAGTACCTGCCCAGCAAGAGGGCAAGTTACGGAATCAAACTCTATAAGCTGTGTGAGAGTACCTCAGGGTACACACACAGCTTTAGAGTTTACGAAGGAAAGGACACCAGGATTGTACCCCCTGAGTGTCCCCCGTCCTGGGAGTGAGTGGGAAAATTGTGTGGGATTTGGTGCACCCACTGCTGGATAAAGGTTATCACCTTTACACTGATAACTTTTATTCCAGCATCCCACTCTACAAATCCCTCTCTGCGCGAGGTACCGCAGCCTGCGGTACCGTCCGCAAAAATCAGAGAGGCCTCCCAAAGACGCTACTTGGGCTGATGCTCAGAAAGGGTGAGAGCAGAGCCCAATGTAGCGACCACCTGTTGGTGGTCAAGTACAAGGACAAGAGGGATGTCCTTCTCTTGACCACCATACATGGTGATGGCAGCGCCCTCAGCACTGTACGGGGTACCTCTACACAGGTCCGCAAACCGGACTGTGTACTGGGGTACAATAAATACATGGGGGGTGTTGATCTCTCTGATCAACTCCTCCAACCGTACAGTGCTTTGAGAAAGGCCAAGGTGTGGTACAAGAAGCTGTCCGTGCACATCGTCCAAATGGCAATGCTCAACGCTTTCCTGCTGTCACGATGTGCACGCAACAGCGATACGACGTACCTTCAGTTTCAGGAGGTAGTGGTTAAGGCCCTGATGTTTGGCGCTCAGGAAACAGCGGGCCCCAGTACTTCCGGAACTGAAGGTGCTCGTATCATACCAGGTCAGCATTTCCCGGGGTGGTCCCACCAACTGGAAGAAAAGGTAAGCCGCAAAAAAGGTGCCGAGTGTGTTACAAAAGGGGAATACGCAAGGACACCACTTACCAATGCGACACCTGCCCCGAAAAACCTGGCCTGTGTATGAAGGATTGTTTCAAATTGTACCACACCTCCATGCACTACTAATTTACTTTACAGGAAAAATTAGTTCCAGAAGGGGGGCACATTTAGAAAAGTTCCTTGGGAGTCTACTTTCCAAAATTATGTCACTTGTGGTTTTTTTTTTACTGTTTAGGCACATCAGGGGCTCTGCAAACGGAACATGATGCCCGCAGACCATTCCATCAAAGTCTGCTTCCAAAACGTCACAATTTCCCTTCTGAGCCCCGAATTGTGCCCAAACAGTTTTTTCCCACATATGGGGTACCAGTGTACTCAGGACAAATTGGACAACAACTTTTGGTGTCCAATTTCTCCTCTTAACCTTGGGAAAATAAAAAATTGGGGACTAAAACATCATTTGTGTGAGGTAAAAAGTAGGATTTTTTTTTTTCACACCTGGGCATTATAAACTTTAGTGAAACACTTGGGGGTTCAAAGTGCTTATCACACACCTAGATAAGTTCCTTAGGGGGTCTAGTTTCCAAAATGGGGTCACATGTGGGGGGTTTCCACTGTTTAGGCACATCAGGGGCTCTGCTAAAGGAACATGACGCCAGCAGACCATTCCATCAAAGTCTGCATTCCAAAACGTCACTGCTTCCCTTCCGAGCCCTGCCGTATGCCCAAACAGTGGATCCCCCAACATATGGGTATCAGCGCACTCAGGACAAATTGGACAACCACTTTTGGGGTCCAATTCCTCCTCTTACCCTTGGGAAAAAAAAAAATTGGGGACTAAAACATCACTTTTGTGGAAAAAAAAAAATATTTTTTTTTTCACGCCAGGGCATTATAAACGTTAGTGAAACACTTGGGGTTCAAAGTGCTCACCACACACCTAGATAAGTTCCTTAGGGGGTCTAGTTTCCAAAATGGGGTCACATGTGGGGGGTTTCCACTGTTTAGGCACATCAGGGTCCCTCCAAACGCGACATGGCGTCCGTTCGCAATTCCAGCCAATTTTGGTTTGGAAAAGTCAAACGGCGCTCCTTCCCTTTCAAGCCCTGCCGTGCACCCAAACAGTGGTTCCACCCCACATACGGGTATCAGCGTACTCAGGACATGTTGGACAACAACTTTTGTGGTCCAATTTCTCCTCTTACCCTTGGGAAAATAAAAAATTGGGGACTAAAACATCATGCTTGTGGAAAAAATATGATTTTTTTTCTTCACGGCTCTACATTACAAACTTGCGTGAAGCACTTGAGGGTTTAAAGTGCTCACCACACATCTAGATAAGTTCCTTAGGGGGTCTAGTTTCCAAATGGGGTCACATGTGGGGGTTTCCACTGTTTAGGCACATCACGGCCTCTCCAAACGCGACATGGCGTCCGTTCTCAATTCCAGCCAATTTTGGTTTGGAAAAGTCAAACTGCGCTCCTTCCATTCCGAGCCCTGCCGTGCGCCCAAACAGTGGTTCCCCCCCACATATGGGGTATCAGCGTACTCAGGACATGTTGGACAACAACTTTTGTGGTCCAATTTCTCCTCTTACCCTTGGGAAAATAAAAATATGGGGACTAAAACATCATGTTTGTGGAAAAAATATGATTTTTTTTCTTCACGGCTCTACATTACAAACTTGCGTGAAGCACTTGAGGGTTCAAAGTGCTCACCACACATCTAGATAAGTTCCTTAGGGGGTCTAGTTTCCCAAATGTGGTGACATGTGGGGGGTTTCCACTGTTTAGGCACATCAGGGGCCCTCCAAACGCGACATGGCGTCCGTTCGCAATTCCAGCCAATTTTGGTTTGGAAAAGTCAAATGGCGCTCCTTCCCTTTCAAGCCCTGCCGTGCGCCCAAACAGTGGTTCCCCCCCACATATGGGGTATCAGCGTACTCAGGACATGTTGGACAACAACTTTTGTGGTCCAATTTCTCCTCTTACCCTTGGGAAAATAAAAATTTGGGGACTAAAACATCATGTTTGTGGAAAAAAATCTGATTTTTTTTCTTCACGGCTCTACATTACAAACTTGCGTGAAGCACTTGAGGGTTCAAAGTGCTCACCACACATCTAGATAAGTTCCTTAGGGGTCTAGTTTCCAAAATGGGGTCACATGTGGGGGTTTCCACTGTTTAGGCACATCAGGGGCCCTCCAAACGCGACATGGCATCCGTTCGCAATTCCAGCCAATTTTGGTTTGGAAAAGTCAAACGGCGCTCCTTCCCTTTCAAGCCCTGCCGTGCGCCCAAACAGTGGTTCCCCCCCACATATGGGGTATCAGCGTACTCAGGACATGTTGGACAACAACTTTTGTGGTCCAATTTCTCCTCTTACCCTTGGGAAAATAAAAATTTGGGGACTAAAACATCATGTTTGTGGAAAAAATATGATTTTTTTTCTTCACGGCTCTACATTACAAACTTGCGTGAAGCACTTGAGGGTTCAAAGTGCTCACCACACATCTAGATAAGTTCCTTAGGGGGTCTAGTTTCCAATATGGGGTCACATGTGGGGGGTTTCCACTGTTTAGGCACATCAGGGGCCCTCCAAACGCGACATGGCGTCCGTTCGCAATTCCAGCCAATTTTGGTTTGGAAAAGTCAAACGGCGCTCCTTCCCTTTCAAGCCCTGCCGTGTGCCCAAACAGTGGTTCCCCCCACATATGGGGTATCAGCGTACTCAGGACATGTTGGACAACAACTTTTGTGGTCCAATTTCTCCTCTTACCCTTGGGAAAATAAAAATTTGGGGACTAAAACATCATGTTTGTGGAAAAAATATGATTTTTTTTCTTCACGGCTCTACATTACAAACTTGCGTGAAGCACTTGAGTTTCAAAGTGCTCACCACACATCTAGATAAGTTCCTTAGGGGGTCTAGTTTCCAAATGGGGTCACATTGTGGGGGGTTTCCACTGTTTAGGCACATCAGGGGCCCTCCAAACGCGACATGGCGTCCGTTCGCAATTCCAGCCAATTTTGGTTTGGAAAAGTCAAACGGCGCTCCTTCCCTTTCAAGCCCTTCCGTGCGCCCAAACAGTGGTTCCCCCCCACATATTGGGTATCAGCGTACTCAGGACAAGTTGGACAACAACGTTTTGTGGTCCAATTTCTCCTCTTACCCTTGGGAAAATAAAAATTTGGGGACTAAAACATCATGCTTGTGGAAAAAATATGATTTTTTTTCTTCACGGCTCTACATTACAAACTTGCGTGAAGCACTTGAGGGTTCAAACTACTCACCACACATCTAGATAAGTTCCTTAGGGGGTCTAGTTTCCAAAATGGGGTCACATGTGGGGGGTTTCCACTGTTTAGGCACATCAGGGCCTCTCCAAACGCGACATGGCGTCCGTTCTCAATTCCAGCCAATTTTGGTTTGGAAAAGTCAAACTGCGCTCCTTCCATTCCGAGCCCTGCCGTGTGCCAAAACAGTGGTTTTCCCTCACATATGGGGTATCGGCGTACTCAGGAGAAATTGCACAACAACTTTATCGGTCTTTTTTCTCCTTTTTCCCTTGTGAAAATAAAAAAAATGTTTGTAAAAGATCATTTTTGTGGCTAAAAAGTAAAATGTTCATTTTTTCCTTCCACGTTGCTTCAGCTCCTGTGAAGCACCTGAAGGGTTAATAAACTTCTTGAATGTGGTTTTGAGTACCTTGAGGGGTGTAGTTTTTAGAATGGTGTCACTTTTGGGTATTTTCTGCTATATAGACCCCTCAAAGTGACTTCAAATATGAGGTGGTCCCTAAAAAAAATGGCTTTGTAAATTTTGTTGTAAAAATGAGAAATCGCTGGTCAACTTTTAACCCTTATAATTTCCTAACAAAAAAAAATTTTGTTTCCAAAATTGTGCTGATGTAAAGTAGACATGTGGGAAATGTTATTTCTTAACTATTTTGTGTGACAATATCTCTGTTTTAAGGGAATAAAAATTCAAAGTTTGAAAATTGCAAAATTTTCAAAATTTTTGCCATATTTGCATTTTTTTCATAAATAAACGCAAGTTATATGGAAGAAATTTTACCACTATCATGAAGTACAATATGTCACGAGAAAACAATCTCAGAATCGCGAAGATCCGTTGAAGCGTTCCAGAGTTATAACCTCATAAAGAGACAGTGGTCAGAATTGTAAAAATTGGCCCGGTCATTAACGTGCAAACCACCCTTGGGGGTGAAGGGGTTAACCCCTTAACGACCAGAGGTATTTTTGGTTTTGCACTTTCATTTTTTGCTCCCTTTCTTCCCAAAGTCATAACCTTTTTATTTTTTGGTCAAAATGGCCATGTCAGGGTTTGATTTTTGCAGAACAAGTTGTACTTTTTAACGACACCATTGGTTTTACCATGTCATGTACCCGAAAGTGGTAAAAAAAATTCCAAGTGCTGTGAAATTGCAAAAAAAGTGCAATCCCACAATTTTTTTTTGTTTTGCTTTTTTACTAGGTTCACTAAGTACTAAAACTGACCTACTATTATGATTCTGCAGGGCACTACGAGTTCATAGACACAAACATGTCTAGGTCCTTTTTTATCTAAGTGATAAAAAAAATTTCCAAACTTTGTTAAAAAAAAGCTCCATTTCTCATACCTGTAGCGTCTTTATTTTTTGTGATCTCGGGTTGTGTGAGGGCTTATTTGCTGCATGCTGAGCTGACATTTTTAATGATACCATTTTGGTGCAGATGCAATCTTTTCATTGCCCATTATTGCATTTTAATGCAATGTCGCGGTCACAAAAAAAAATGATGTTTGATTTTTTTATTGCTTTATTTTGAATGGTGCAAAAATGGGGTGATTTAAACTTTAATTTATTTTTTATTTTTTAATAAAATTTTTTTTTTCAATTTTAGCATGCTAAAATAGTCTCCATGGGACACAAGAAGCTGCCATAACCCGATCAGCTCTGCTACGTACAGGCAATGATCAGATCACCTGTATGTAGCAGAATTGCTGACTTGCTATGAGCGCCGACCACCAGGTGCTGCTCATAGCAATCTCCGTCACTGGCAACCATAGAGATCTCCAGGAGACCTCTGGTTGTCATGCCAACCCATCGGTGACCCGCAATCTCATGACAGGGGTCACCTGTGGGCGAATTTCCGGCATGATTGCCGGAAGCACATGTTTATCTGCTGCTGTCAGAGTTTGACAGAGCCATTAAATGGGTTAATAGCTGTGGGTGGATAGTGATTCCACCGGTGGCTATTCTGGCCACATGTCAGCTGTTCAGCTGTGAGGAAAGATGTGGGCTCACCACCAGAACCCACATCAAAGGGAGGGAGTCCGACATCGGCGTACTATTACGCCCGATGTTGGAAAGGGGATAAATGCTTAGGAAGCCTTTGAAGGTGTTTTTTATTAATTATTCTAATTTACTGAGAAAATGACTTTTGGGGTTTCATTGACTGTAAGCCATAATTATCAACATTGACAGGAATAAACACTTGAAATAGATCACTGTTTGTAATGACTCTATATCTCTATATAATATGAGTTTCTCTTTTTGTGTTGTAGAACTAAAATAAATTAACTTTTTGATGATATTCTAATTTTATGGGAAGCATCTGTATTTCTAAATGTGCTATTGGCATGAATTTCTCTCCTGATATCGATAACTACCCAACCAATCCACACAAGCAAAGAAATCAAAAATCAATGAAGTTATGTGTAATAATGAGAAATGACACAGGAAAACAGTATTAAACACACTTACTGAAATATAATTAATACTGGGTACAAAAACCTTTGTTGGTGATGACAGCTTCAAGACACTTCCTGTATGGTTATGATTATAGTCACCTTCATTGCTCAGGTGCGTGTTTGGCCCATTCTTCACACAATCACTCTTCAAAACCTGAAGATGCAGTGGACTCATTCTATGAATTCTTTACTATAGGTCCTTCCATAAATTTTCTAGTGGATTTAGGTCAGGTGATTGGCTTTTCCATTCTAGCAGCTTTATTTTCTTTCTTTGAAACCAATTGAAAGTTTCCTTGGCTGTGTTTGGGATCATTGTCTTGCTGAAATGTCCAACCTCATTTAATTTTCTTCATACTACTAGATGGCAGCAAATTTTTATCAAGAATGCCTTGGTATATTTATCCTTTCATCCTACCTTCAATTATATTAAGTTTGTCAGTGTTGTATGCTGGAAAAAAGGCCCCACGCCATGATGTTCCCACTTCCAAACTTTACTGTTTAGCATGGTGTTTTTGGTGTGATATGCAGTGCCTTTCGGCTTCCAAACTTGATGTGTATTAAGGCATCCAAAAAGTTCAATTTTAGTCTCATCTGAAAAGACTATATTCTCCCAGTATATCACAGGCTTGTCTAAATGTTGTTGAGAAAACTTTAAACATACTTGAACATGGTTTTTATTCAGCAATGGAGTCTTGTGTGGTTAGTGTGCATAGAGGTCATGTAGGTTGAGGGCACTACTTAAAGAAACAATTGTACCTGCTGATGCAGGGAGAACCTGGTTATGGCCGGTGTATGGTGAAATGATGTTCTTTCTACTTTCACTTCTATATATTTATATTAATTGATATATCTTTCTCCAGTCATTAACCTTAATGCCTAACTATTTTTACAGATCAATTTACTATTCTTTTGCTTCAGGTTTTCAAACATTGGTGGGAGGAAAGAAAGTGTGTGTCACTCATTTGAAGGGTCTTCTGATGGAATAAAGGCTGGAAAAAAAAGAAAAACGATTCAGGAAGCAAAAAAAAATTCAGAGAATGAGAGTTTCCAGAAACACTTTCACCTCGAAAAGTTGTCATTTTTGACTGCTTAAAAAAATCAATTTGCACACAGCTTTATACTAAGTTCACATGACCATATAAAAAATTGTGAGAGTTTCATCCAGAAAACTAGATGATTCTTTTCTCATTGTCATATGGAGTTCCTACTCAATCCGTGTTTTTTGCAGCCGCTATTAATAATTTACAAGACCATTTACAGTTTCCAATGTTAAAGAATTACGAGATGTATTTGTATAAAGGCGCATGCTATGTGGTGGCCCTGTTGTTTTTCGCACCTACAGACTTGAATGAGTAAGTCTCACTTGACACATGGAAGAAACTAGTAGATGCTGCAATTTTCTTCACATACAGATATGGGTCAGGAAAATATTCGCTCATCTACACTGCCCAATTGAATAACATTGGTCCACTTAATATCTGTTTTTCATGGTCAGCACTCGGACTGAAAATACACTTGTGTGAACCTACCCTTAGTGTCCCATCTGTGTGTCACAAAATTGCTGAGCGAATAGAGCTGATAATCTGCTCTTGCTATCAAATCATTTCAGCCAAGAATTTAATAATCAATTGGTTTTTCCATTGATATTTAACCCCTTCATGACGCAGCCTATTTTGACCTAAATGACCTGGCCATTTTTTGCAATTCTGACCAGTGTCCCTTTATGAGGAAATAACTCAGGAACGCTTCAACGGATCTTAACGACTCTGAGATTGTTTTTTCGTGACATATTGGGCTTCATGATAGTGCTAAATTTAAGTCGATAAATTTTGTGTTTATTTGTGAAAAAAATGGAAATTTGGCGAAAATTTTGAAAATTTAGCAATTTTCAAATTTTGAATTTTTATTCTGTTAAACCAGAGAGTTATGTGACACAAAATAGTTAATAAATAACATTTCCCACATGTCTACTTTACATCAGAACAATTTTGGATGCTTTTTTTTTTTTGTTGTTGGGAAGTTATAAGGGTTAAAAGTTGACCAGCGATTTCTCATTTTTACAACAAAATTTACAAAACCATTTTTTTTAGGGATCACCTCACATTTGAAGTCACTTTGAGGGGTCTATATGGCAGAAAATACCCAAAAGTTACACCATTCTAAAAACTGCACCCCTCAAGCTACTCAATACTGCATTCAAAAAGATTATTTAACCCTTCAGGTGCTTCACAGGAAGTAAAGCTATGTGGAAGGAAAAAATGGACATTATAATTTTTCCTACAAAAATTTCTTTTAGCATCAATTTATTCATTTTCACATGGGTAACAGGATAAAATGGATCATAAAATTTGTTGGGCAATTTCTCCTGAGTACACAGATACCTCATATGTGGTCATAAACCACTGTTTGGGCGCACGGCAGGGCCCGGAAGGGAAGGAGCGCCATTTGACTTTTTGAATGGAAAATATGCTGGAATATTTAGCGGTTGCCATGTCGCATTTGGAGAGCCCCTGTGTGCCTAAACATTGGAGCATCCCCACAAATGACCCCATTTTGGAAACTAGACCCCCCAAGGAACTTATCTAGCTGCATAGTGAGCATTTTTAACCCCAAGGTGCTTCCCAAATTGATCCGTAAAAATGAAAAAGTACTTTTTTTTCACAAAAATTTTCTTTCAGCCTCAATTTTTTCATTTTCACATGGGCAACAGGATAAAATGAATCCTAAAATTTGTTGGGCAACTTCTCCTGAGTACACAGATACCTCATATGTGGTCATAAACCACTGTTTGGGCGCACGGCAGGGCCCGGAAGGGAAGGAGCGCCATTTGACTTTTTGAATGGAAACTTAGCTCCAATCGTTAGCGGACACCATGTCGCATTTGGAGTGCCCCTGTGTGCCTAAACATTGGAGCATCCCCACAAGTGACCCCATTTTGGAAACTAGACCACCCAAGGAAGTTATCTAGCTGCATAGTGAGCACTTTTAACCCCCAGGTGCTTCACAAATTGATCCGTAAAAATGAAAAAGTACTTTTTTTTTCACAAAAAATTTTTTTCACAAAAAATTTTTTCCATTTTCACATGGGCAACAGGATAAAATGAATCCTAAAATTTGTTGGGCAACTTCTCCTGAGTGCACCGATACCTCATATGTGGTCATAAACCACTGTTTGGGCGCACGGCAGGGCCCGGAAGGGAAGGAGCGCCATTTGACTTTTTGAATGGAAATTTAGCTCCAATTGTTAGCGGACACCATGTCGCATTTGGAGAGCCCCTGTGTGCCTAAACATTGGTGCACCCCCACAAGTGACCCCATTTTGGAAACTAGACCACCCAAGGAACTTATCTAGCTGCATAGTGAGCACTTTTAACCCCCAGGTGCTTCACAAATTGATCCGTAAATATGAAAAAGTACTTTTTTTTTCACAAAAATTTTCTTTCAGCCTCAATTTTTTCATTTTTACATGGGCAACAGGATAAAATGAATCCTAAAATTTGTTGGGCAACTTCTCCTGAGTACACCGATACCTCATATGTGGTCATAAACAACTGTTTGGGTGCACGGCAGGGCCTGGAAGGGAAGGAGCGCCACAATTGTTAGCGGACACCTTTTCACGTATGGAAAGTATGTAGTGTATGTCAGGTTGGTGTGTGGTGTGGTGTAGTGTACATCAGGTTGGTGTGTGTGGATACAACACACACACACACACACACCATCCTGACATACACCACACACCACCTGACATACACTACATCAGGTTAGTGTGTGGTGTAGTGTATATCAGGTTGGTGTGTGTGGTGTAGTATACACCACACACACCAACCTGACATACACTACAACACAACACACCAACCTGACGTACACTATACCACACCACACCACACACCAACCTGACGTACTGCTTGTCAGGTTGGTGTGTGTGGTGTAGTGTTCTCAGGTTGGTGAGTGTGGTGTAGTATACACCAACACACACACACACCAACCTGACATGCACTACAACACACACCAACCTGACGTACACTATGCCACACACACCAACCTGACACACTACGTCAGGTTGGTGTGTGTGGTGTAGTGCATATCAGGTTAGTGTGTGGTGTGGTGTAGTATACGTCAGGTTGGTGTGTGTGTTGTAGTATACACCACACACACAACAACCTGACATACACTACAACACACACACACCAACCTGACGTACACTATACCACACCACACACCAACCTGACGTACTGCTTGTCAGGTTGGTGTGGTGTAGTGTACGTCAGGTTGGTGTGTGTGGTTTAGTGTATGTCAGGTTTGTGTGTGGTGTAGTGTATGTCAGGTTGGTGAGTGTGGTGTAGTATACACCACACACACACACCAACCTGACATGCACTACAACACATACCAACCTGACGTACACTACCCCACACACACCAACCTAACACACTACGTCAGGTTGGTGTGTGTGGCGTAGTGTACGTCAGGTTAGTGTGTGGTGTGGTGTAGTATACGTCAGGTTGGTGTGTGTGGTGTAGTATACACCACACACACAAAAACCTGACATACACTACAACACACACACACAAACCTGACGTACACTATACCACACCACACACCAACCTGACATACTGCTTGTCAGGTTGGTGTGGTGTAGTGTACGTCAGGTTGGTGTGTGTGGTGTAGTGTTCTCAGGTTGGTGAGTGTGGTGTAGTATACACCACACACACACCAACCTGACATGCACTACAACACACACCAACCTGACGTACACTACGCCACACACACCAACCTGACACACTACGTCAGGTTGGTGTGTGTGGTTTAGTGTATGTCAGGTTTGTGTGTGGTGTAGTGTATGTCAGGTTGGTGAGTGTGGTGTAGTATACACAACACACACCAACCTGACGTGCACTACGCCACACACACCAACCTGACGTACACTACGCCACACACACCAACCTGACACACTACGTCAGGTTGGTGTGTGTGGTGTAGTGTACGTCAGGTTGGTGTGTGTGGTTTAGTGTATGTCAGGTTTGTGTGTGGTGTAGTGTATGTCAGGTTGGTGAGTGTGGTGTAGTATACACCACACACACCAACCTAACGTACACTACGCCACACACACCAACCTGACGTACACTACGCCACACACACCAACCTGACACACTACGTCAGGTTGGTGTGTGTGGTGTAGTGTACGTCAGGTTGGTGTGTGTGGTTTAGTGTATGTCAGGTTTGTGTGTGGTGTAGTGTATGTCAGGTTGGTGAGTGTGGTGTAGTATACACCACACACACCAACCTGACGTGCACTACAACACACACCAACCTGACGTACACTACGCCACACACACCAACCTGACACACTACGTCAGGTTGGTGTGTGTGGTGTAGTGTACGTCAGGTTGGTGTGTGTGGTTTAGTGTATGTCAGGTTAGTGTGTGGTGTAGTGTATGTCAGGTTGGTGAGTGTGGTGTAGTATACACCACACACACCAACCTAACGTACACTACGCCACACACACCAACCTGACATACACTACGCCACACACACCAACCTGACACACTACGTCAGGTTGGTGTGTGTGGTGTAGTGTACGTCAGGTTGGTGGTGTGGTTTAGTGTATGTCAGGTTTGTGTGTGGTGTAGTGTATGTCAGGTTGGTGAGTGTGGTGTAGTTTACACCACACACACCAACCTAACGTACACTACGCCACACACACCAACCTGACGTACACTACGCCACACACACCAACCTGACACACTACGTCAGGTTGGTGTGTGTGGTGTAGTGTACGTCAGGTTGGTGTGTGTGGTTTAGTGTATGTCAGGTTTGTGTGTGGTGTAGTGTATGTCAGGTTGGTGAGTGTGGTGTAGTATACACCACACACACCAACCTGACGTGCACTACAACACACACCAACCTGACGTACACTACGCCACACACACCAACCTGACACACTACGTCAGGTTGGTGTGTGTGGCGTAGTGTACGTCAGGTTGGTGTGTGTGTGTGTGTGTTTAAGTCAGGCATGTGTGGGTGAGTTCTGTAGGGGAATGTCAAAATGTGTTTAGTCCACGGATGTGTGATGAATTCTGAAGCATTCATTCAAACACAGTGCAGGTTTGTCAGGACACGTTTCCCATTGGAAACGAGATTCCCTTCTTATCCCCCTTGTATAGCACACCGGCACCTTTTTTTTGCTCTCCCCTCACAGGGAAAATGTTGCCCTGGTACCATGCGGGAAACTTGAGTTCCAGGAGTGCTGGGGCGCGCTCCGTCCTCCTCTCCAAAAATCATGGCCTTTATCACCGATTCCTGGAACTGAAGGAAGGTGTTGTTGGTCTGGCCTGCACATCGTGATAGCACGTATGCGTTATACAGTGCCATTTGCACTATGTGCACAGCCAGTTTTTTATACCACACTTTCGTCTTCTGCAAGGCACTATAGGGCTGGAGGACTTGATCAGAAAGATCAACTCCCCCCATGTGTTTGTTGTACCCCAGGGCACAGACCGGTTTGTGAACCTGTGCTGGGGTACCACGAACGGTGGTGGCCGTGGGTCCGGTGACCATGGATTGTTGTCAAGAAAAAGACTTCCCTTTTGTCTTTGAACTTGACCACAAGCATGTTGCTGCTACATTGGGCTCGGCTCTCACCCTTTGGGAGAGCATGCTCAATTAGCGTCAAAGGGAGACCCCTCTTGTTTCTGCGCACAGTACCGCAAGCTGCGGTAGCTCTGGCAGAGAGGGATTGAAATAGTGGGATGCTTGTATGAAAGTTATCAACGTACAGATGGTAACCTTTATCAAGCAGTGGGTGGACCAAATCCCACTCTATTTTCCCACTCACCCCCAGAGCAGGTGGACATTCTGGGGGCTGGATCTTGGTGTCCTTCCCTTCGTAAACTCTAAAGCTGTGAGTGTACCCTGAGGTACTCTCACACAGCTTGTAGAGTTTTATCCCGTACCTCGCCCTCTTGCTGGGCAGGTACTGACGGAACTGAAGCCTCCCTTTGAAGTGGACGAGGGATTCATCCACACAAATTTCCCTTTGGGGAATGTACACTTCAGCAACAAGTTTGTTGCTGAAGTGTTCGATGACCGGCCGAATTTTGAACAGTCTATCAAAATTCGGGTCATCGCGGGGAAGGCTGTCCGTATTGTCCCTGAAATGAAGAAACTTATGAATCGCCTCAAAACGTTTGCGAGTCATAACCATGCCAAATACTGGAGTTTGATATAAAATATCAGTACTCCAGTATTGGCGAATTTCCGGTTTCTTCACAATCCCCATGTGAAGGACCAGTCCCCAATATTTCATCATTTCTACTGAGTCAATGGGACTCCAAGTAGTAAATGATGAATTAGGGTTTTCAGCAAAAAATTGCAAGGCGTACAAGTTACTTTGCTCCACCATAAGACTGACAATTGACTCAGAGAAATAGACTTTGAAAAAGTCTATTTCTTTGAAGTTGGCAGTCTCAAACTGGATTCCTGATTGGGGAACAAAATCAGGAATCCGTGGAGCAAAATTTTCAGGGACGGGGTTCCAGGAGGGGGCACTAGTGCTAGGTTGGGCTTGACTAGCACTAGGTTGGGGGTTACTCACATTTTGCTGTGGGTCTTCTTCCCCGGCTTCCAACTCTTCTTCCCTGGCCTCCGGCTCTTCTTCCCGGCCTCCGGACAATTTCTTGTCCTGCGACATCTTGGTGTTGGTACGTCTGTGTCACTGGAGGAGGAAGAGGGGGAGGAATACAGAAAAGTAGGGTCCTCTCCTTCACTATCAGCATCGGAGGCAATATAAGCATATGCCTCCTCCGCTGAGTACACCCTCTGGGATGAGCGGGACGAGTGGGACATCGTGAGTGTGGTGTGTGTGCGTGTGTAAAAAAATCTAAAACTTTATTATAGTGTGCATGTGCGTATGTATGTGCGAGTGTTTGTTGAAATTTTGTACTGCAGGACTTGTCTGTCAGGCGCGCAGGGGCAGGAGTTGTCTGTCAGGTGCGCGGGGGCAGGAGTTGTCTGTCAGGCGCGCAGGGGGCAGGAGTTGTCTGTCAGGCGCGGGGGGCAGGAGTTGTCTGTCAGGCGCGCGGGGGGCAGGACTTGTCTGTCAGGCGCGCGGGGGGCAGGAGTTGTCTGTCAGGCGCGCGGGGGGCAGGAGTTGTCTGTCAGGTGCGCGGGGGCAGGAGTTGTCTTTCAGGTGCGTGGGGGGCAGGAGTTGTCTGTCAGGCGCTCGGGGGGCAGGAGTTGTCTGTCAGGCGCGCGGGGGCAGGAGTTGTCTGTCAGACGCGCGGGGGGCAGGAGTTGTCTGTCAGGTGCGCGGGGGGCAGGAGTTGTCTGTCAGGTGCGTGGGGGGCAGGAGGGGGCTGTCAGGCACACGGGGAGCAGTAGGGGGCTAGGAGATGCAGCAACAGCAGGTGGAGATGGAAGCAGAGGAGCTGGCAGCAGCAGCAGAGGGGGTGATCAGGGGGTGATCAGGGGGGCAGGGTGATCAGGGGGGCAGGGGGTGATCACTGGAGCTGAGGGATGATCACTGGGGGTAGGAGGGGGCTGTCAGGTGAGGGGGGACTGGAGATGCACCAGATGGAGATGCAGCAACTGGAGCTGTCAGAAGTAGCAGCAGGTGTGGGGTGATCAGGGGGGCAGAGGGTGATCAGGGGGGCAGGCGGTGATCAGGGGGCAGGGGGTTATTGGGGTGATCACTGGGGCTGAGGGATGATCACCGGGGCAGGAAGGGGGCTGTCAGGTGAGGGGGAGCTGGAGGTGCAGCAAATGGGATCTTTCAGAAGTAGCAGCAGGTGAGGATGATCAGGGGGGCAGAGGGTGATCAGGGGGCAGGCGGTGATCAGGGGGCAGGGGGTTATTGGGGTGATCACTGGGGCTGAGGGATGATCACCGGGGGCAGGAGGGGGCTGTCAGGTGAGGGGGGATTGGAGGCGCAGCAAATGTACTGTATCTATCAGAAGTAGCAGCAGGTGGGGTGATCAGGGGGGCAGAGGGTGATCAGGGGGCAGGCGGTGATCAGGGGGCAGGGGGTTATTTCGGTGATTACTGGGGCTGAGGGATGATCACCGGGGGCAGGAGGGGGCTGTCAGGTGAGGGGGGATTGGAGGCGCAGCAAATGTACTGTACCTGTCAGAAGTAGCAGCAGGTGGGGGTGATCAGGGGGGCAGGGGGTGATCAGGGGGGCAGGGGTTATCGGGGTGATCACTGGGCTGAGGGATGATCACGGAGGCAAGAGGAGGCTGTCAGGTGAGGGGGGATTGGAGGCACAGCAAATGTACTGTAGCTGTCAGAAGTAGCAGCAGGTGGGGGTGATCTGGGGGCAGGTGGTGATCAGGGTGGGCAGGGGGTTATCGGGGTGATCACTGGGGCTGAGAGATGATCACCGGGGGCAGGAGGGGGCTGTCAGGTGAGGGGGAGCTGGAGGTGCAGCAAATGGGAGCTGTCAGAAGTAGCAGCAGGTGGGGGTGATCTGGGGGCAGAGGGTTATCTGGGGGGCAGGGGGTGATCTGGGGGGGCAGGGGGTGATCTGGGGGGGCAGGGGGTAATCGGGGTGATCACTGGGGCTGGGGATGATCACAGGGGCAGGAGGTGGCTGTCAGGAGCTGGGGAGATGCAGCAGATAAATGGACCTGCAAATGCTGTCAGAAGCATCAGCAAGGGGGAGTGATCAAGGAGGCAGGGGAAGATCAGGAGGGAAGTGGGGAGGGAACAGAGGTCGGGGGAGTGTTTTGGGATGGGGGTGAGCAGAGAGGAGTACCAGATGCAGGAGGAGGCAGCAGCAGCAGCGGCGGCGGTGGCAGCGGCGATCACAAGTCAGGCAGTGGCAGGGGAGCAGCAGGCACCTCGCTCTTCAGCTTCCAGGACCGGATGAAGCTGAAGAGCGAGATCAGCCATAGTTTACACCACCCCCTGCACATCTGATTGGAAGGAGAGCGTCACATGGACGCTCGCTCCAATCAGATGTGGAGGGGGTGAAAAAAAGGTCAGCAGCAGCGATCTCGGCCATGGGGGGCAAAACTACCCCCCTGGGGTGAAGTCCAGGTCGTCCTGTACCTGCGGGTCGGGTGACATTTGATTGACACCGGTCACCCGACCCGCAGGAGCGCGATTTCCGCATGACGCCACATAGGCGTCACAGGTCGGATTGGCACCGACTTTCATGACGCCTATGTGGCGTCACAGGTCGGGAAGAGGTTAATGAAACAATTTAGCATTTGCCAATTCAAATTTTGGGCATTCTTGTTTATAATGTATCATACATTTATTTAAAGGTATAGCAAAAGCTTTAGGGCATGTGCACACATTTAGTATTTGCAGCAGATGTTTGGGCAGTGTTGACAGGACAAATATTGTATAAATTCTGCACTTTTTTATGCTTTTTGATGCGTTTTTTTCTCTTTCATGCTGCAAAAGCTTTAAAAGAATTGACATGCAGCAGATTTGAAACAAAAATGCTTTGAACGTTCAAATCTGCAAGGAAAAAAATAACCAGCGTGTGCATGAGATTTCAGTACTGGCCTGCAGTGAAGAGGCCGAAGAGAAGCCACATGATGGCGGAAAGGAAAAAGAAGACACGTGGAAGACCATATAGTGAGCTGCGGGATGGTGGAAAACAGATGAGCGGTGAGGAATGAATTTAATGATTTTTTAACATCCTATGTTTATTACACTTTGCTGTCTGAACAGACCACAGAGCACAATAAGAACATTTAATTTGCAGATAACTTTCCTGTAAAATCCATGTGATTTGCTGATTTTGAATCTCATCAGAACCAATCATCTCTATATGCAGATGCTTGTATATTGTGGCTCTTATACTAACATACTGTACATGCAAACACAAATACTACAGCACTCTGCAAACACTCAATACATGAGTTACACTTTTGCTACAAATTTTAAAACATTTTGATCAAAGTGTGTAAGTCCGTCTGCCAGCGACAAGGTGACAACTATTAGATGGCCTCCAATGAACCTGGGGACAGTAGGATCCAACTATACTTTATTCTAATTAAAAAGAACCCTGGGCAGGTAGGTGGATAGGGATATGCATGTGTCAATATTCTAAGTCATGTATCCAATGTTTGAAAACTGCAGTAGCATTTTTGTTGATTTTTATATCTTTTTATGCTTAAAATTACTCCTGTGTATTTATAAGGCATTAATTTTTGAACAAATATAAGGTTAACTTTATTATTTAAAAATATAGAAAGAACCAAGAGGTATGTATAACATTTAGGACTGATCAAAAGTAAATAAGAATGAATCGAGCTTTGAAGAATCGAATTTGAGCCAAATTTCCTGAGATTAAAGGTCCCGGCAAATTCACACACTCTGTGATTTGATTCACAAGAACAGGCTAAACAAAAATAAATGCCCTGCACTATTTTACACACATGAACTTCCAGGTTGGCTTTTCTATAATACCTAGCAGTTATCATATCACATGGCCTAGCACGGCCAATCATGCGGCTGTCACAGGCAGCATTAAAGATGGGGGCTCCATATAATGCTTGTGCAGGGTAAGGGTAGGAGGTAATAGTGCACAACTGATTCCACCTAAGCATTTAAAAAGACCTAATCTGACTGTGGTGTACTATTTGTAGTGCTGAAGCAGATTAAAATGGGAATGCTAGTGTTAGGCGCTGGGATTCTCCCACTGAACGGGGGCCTTGTATGCCTCTGCGGTCTCTCATTCTACTTCAACCGCAGTGGAGCCTGCTCAGCAAAGATGTCAGTCTCAGCGTCTTGCTCAGACTCAGCAGCAGGTTATCATCTCTGCATGGTGGACCCCGGGTCGCAATCGCACTTTATTATTTTTTTTAATTTAGTGCGATATGCCAATCCTAACAGCTAGTTTCTAGTGATGAATACTAATCCAAATATTTAATTGACATATATGGAAGTGCTGTAGCTATATAGTCACTCAGTAGGACTATGAATTGGTTGATCTGAAGTACACAGCAATAATGCACCTTTAATAACAGCCTTTATAAAGTCAATATACACTGCAAAAAAGGAAGGTAGTATTGAAACCCCTCAGTACTATTTTTGCAGCTAAAACAAAATGCGAGATCAAAAGCTAATATGTCACAAAAAGATTGCTCCTGCATTGTAAAATTGGCAAGTCACTTTTTACATCCTAAAGAAACAGCTCCACAATCCAGACATTTTAAAACAAATGTCTACTTCACAAAATGTTTGCATTGTTAAAAAAATATAATTTTTGCATACTTGTTGTAACTATCAAAAACAACATGCCCCCCCCCCCCTATTTTTGATAAGTAGCAAGGTAAAGCAGACAGCTGTGGGCTGATATTATCAGGTTGGTAAGGTCCCTGGTTATTGCGCCCTTCCCAGATTACATTTTCATGGATTATGAGAAAGGGCAAAACCAAAAATTATCAAAACCCAATTCTCTGAATTCCATAATTCAATTTTTTTTTATCCAAAAATTGTAAATTTTTTCCAAAATTGTTAAGCATTTTTTTGGGAAAGGAAATTGGCGTATTAAAGGGAATCTGTCACCCCATTTTTGGAGTATGAGATGAGGCCACCGCCATCAGGGGCTTATCTACAGCATTCTGTAATGCTGTAGATAAACCCCCGATGTCACCTGAAAGAGAAGAAAAACAAGTTGTATTATACTCACCCAGGGGCGGTCCACTGTCCGGTCTGATGGGCGTCACGGCGCCTCTCATCTTCTAGCGAAGCCCTCCTCTTCTTAGCTTCCTGTCACGGCTCCTGCGCAGGCGCCAGACCTCTCTGACCTTTCCCGGTACTCAGCTCTGCCCTCACCAGGGCAGAGAATAACGCCTGCGCAGGAGCCACGATGGGACGCAAAGAAGAGGATGGCTTCGCTAGAAGATGGGAGGCACCGAACAGGACCGCGACGCCCATCAGACCCGACCGGACGGCGGACCGCCCCTGGGTGAGTATAATCTAACTTGTTTTTCTCATCTTTTAGGTAACATCGGGGCTTATCTACAGCATTACAGAAAGCTGTAGATAAGCCCCTGATTGCGGTGGCTGCATCTCATACTCCAAAAATGGGGTGACAGATTTCCTTTAACAGGAGAATCTGTGTTCTGGTAAGTAATTGATATTGCTTTTGCAAAATAAATTATTTCCGACCATATGTCTGATCAAGAGATTCCGCTCCACTTGCTGTAGAGCCAACACTTCCACACTTGTGCAACCATGCACAGGTCCGGCCAGAATAGAAAAATTGTTTAAATCAATCAAACTAAAATTCTTCAACTTCAATGACTGCAATGTGTTTTTTACAAAAATTTCTTTTTTTTTCTTTGGGGTGAGGGAAATATTGTGTTACCAGGAAAATCTATGTTCTCTAGTTGGTGAAGCTTTTGCTGACCTCATGTATGACCTGGTAACCCCTATGCATTCCCTGATTCATCAGTCAAGTTCAGTCATATCTGCAATAAGTCTTTTCTACAGCAAATACTCTCAGCTCTGACACCAAGAACTTCTGGGTCAACAGATTGGCCTAGTTTGCTATGAGTGCATTGTCATGTCCAGCCTCCAATGTCAGGGTGGGCGTTCAGTGCGAGCGATGGCTTTGTCACACCCATGTTAACCAGGTTATCCACCAGTGGCGTGGAAAACACAGCATTTTTCAAAATGAATCAGACATGAATCAATTCTGACTTTCATTCAACTTGTCCCATCACACTGTATATACAAGGAATGAGCATAAGCTATTGGCAGCAAGTCTCAACTGCAATACACCTGATGTTCTGCTGCAGGATTGAAGATTACTCTGTCAGTCTAAGTAAGGGTGTATACACTTAAAATGTGCAAGCTACAAAAATTATTATTTTTATGGATATATTTTGATAAGATGTATTTATAAACAAATCATTTTATTACAGAGGAGGTGCTAGACCTTTCTTTTTGCTTATTGTGAACAGTGTCTTAGAGTCAGTAAGAAAATCTTTACTGAAATGTGAAGTTTTGGGAATCAAGGATTTTGAGTTGTAAGTGGCTGATGTATAGTGAGTAGAGCTAAGCAGATTAATCCTTAGACAATTGAGTTTAAAGCTAAGAGATTGGATTAAAGTTTGCAAAAAAAAATTGCCCAGGACCATTTCCCACACTGCTGTAGCATCAGAAAGCAGGCAAACGTCATTTGGCAAGGCTGCACGGGCTTTCCCATAATGTCCCACAGCTGTGACATTGTCTGGATTATCATACATGGTATAGGGGAGGCAATATCTTGGTCATCATACATCAGTGGTTCACAAAGGTATGAACTGGGATATAAATTGGTGTGCATGCAGCATGTTAGCGCATGTTCACACCAGCCGCTGAACCTGTTTCTGATCAGTGGTTCCCAGTCAAGCACAGTTTGGATGGTAGAATCACTGAGTAAGTCTTTTTCTTCTGTATAATCTATGCTTTTATAGTCAGTAGGCTCCTCTCTCTCTCCTACAAAGTGTAAGCTCTAATGGCCAGTGGGGTTCTCTCTCTCCTGTAGAGCTTAAGTGCTAACGGCCAGTGGGGTCCTCTCTCCTGTAGAGTTTAAGCTCTAATGGCCAGTGGGGTCCTCTCTTCTATAGAGTTTAATTTCCTATACTCAGCAGGGTCTCTCTTTCTCCTTCCTATACAGTTTAAGCTCCTATAGTCAGCAGGGTCCTCTCCCCTGTGGAGTGTAAGCTGTTATGGTCAGCAGGGTTCTCTCGCTCTCCTGTAGACTGTAAGCTCTTATGGTCAGCGGGGTCCTCTCTATGTCCTGTAGAGAGTAAGCTCTTATGGTCAGCAGGGTTCTCTCGCTCTCCTGTAGAGTGTAAGCTCCTATAGTCAGCAGGGTCTTCTCTCTCCTGTAGAGTGTAGGCTCTTATTGTTAGTGGGGTCTTCTCTCCTGTCGAGTGTAAGCTCTTATGGTCAGCGGGGTTCTGTCTCCCCTCTCCTCATTATCCGAGCAATTACAAGCTTTCTAGTATTAACATCCATGCAAATTTATTCTCTGGGAATCTCATTTTTGGGGAAAATGTGGTTTTATTTGTTCCTGTACATTTGAGTCTTATGCAAAATGATATAATGTAAAAGAGAGTAAAATGTATGCTATTTCTAGATACAACTACATGACTTTAAGTTTGGGTTAATAGCTCCTTTGCTTGGAAAAATAATTTATGCAAAAAAGTATTATAATTTTGAAGTATCAGTTCACTAATTCATACTGCGAACAATAAAGGAACTCATTAAGTGTGGAGTCTTTGTTACTTATTCGTACATAGATCTCTTAGTTATTTAAGTTATGTATCATGAGTCTAAATACTTCAATGGATAATACAAAATTATCTCCTGTTCTTTTATGTGAACATTCATTTTTTATACTACATTGCTAGTCTAGATGAGACATAATATATATTCTTAATTGCATATTATTTATTAGCCGGGAAACAAATAAGTCAATCTGAACCAATTCATCTTTTGTTATTCATGAATCTACATTAAATGGCAGAGATATAGTAAAACACATAACATGTATTACTGCCTCTTTGTGCTAATGGAGAATAACATTCAGCAAGAAAATTATCTAGATAGTTTAGAAATTAAAAGTAGCTTACAAATGGCATTAATGAAGAAACATTCATTGTTTTCACTTCTCTTTAGACAATGCCCCATGAAGCTAAGAATCTATATTTCATAGAAAGCTTGGTAACCTATCAGTGTATTTTCAATGTGAATGGAACTAGTGCAATTAAAAAACAATTTGTGGTACAGACCGCAGTAAGTGAATAGACAAAATGATCATGCTTGATGCACATTTTTTAATGGTAGGCATTCAGGCAATATACAGGAGGCTGTGTGTGTTCTTATGACTGCAGGACCATGGACCCATGAAAATAGCTTGTTGTAGCCATGTGGAAGTTAATCAAAGCCTACACTCTAATTGTTTTTTATCTGCAGCCCTTCTTGCACCTACACATAATCAGTATGAGATTCCACCAAAGAAATTCCAAAATTAGCTCACTATATTTGCTGTAAGATATCTAAAGCCTTATTCAAATGTCTGTTTTTCTCACATACAGTAAAAACAGACAATTATTTTAATCAACCTTTGAACAGAGTAGGATCAGATTGTGGTCCGAGTGTTAGCAGTTTTGGAGGAAAAAAAAAGTTTCAACACCTTTCTGTTATGAATGTGCTAGAGATGGTTTCTGAGCAGAGGCTTCCTCTGGTGGTTACAGACAGTACTGAACCTTTCAGCGAGGAGTGGCAATCTGGGTTCACTGACTGGTCTGATATAAGGGGGGTTCCCTCCCATGATGGTTGCCGGTGATCAATTGTTCTTGTCTCAATTGTGGTTCCTGGTTCATTTGGAAGTTTGCTGGAGTCTTGCCTGCATCTCCTGCTTTCAGATAAGATATTTTTTGCTTTTCTTTTTGTGCTTGCTTTTTGCATTGTTTTTTGCACTTTTGTGGAGGTCAGCCAGGTCCCATCCTGGGGCCTGAGCTCCTCACAGTTTATCTGCAGCCACTGTTGCTCATTTGCTTTTTCCTGTTTTTTCAGCGGCTGCGGCTTGGTTTTTGTTCACACTTAGATCTGATTTAGCGGGTGGCGAGATCGTGTGATCTCAGTATTTTTGTAATCAGAATTGTTGGATTTTTGTAGGGTTTTCTGGGTTGCAGAAAGTAATCTCTCCTGTTCTATCCTATTTAGTCAGCTTGTGGCCCCAGCGTTTGCTAAGTCTATTTTCTGCCTATGTTTGTATTTTCATCTTGTCTAACTGCCATTATATGTTTGGGGGCTTCCTATTTTCTTTGGGGATCTGCTCCGGGCAGATAGCTTTCATCTTTCTGCCATTAGGTGTAGTTATCTCTCAGGCTGTGACGAGGCGTCTAGGATCAATGTAGGAACGCTCCACGGCTACCTCTAGTTGTGTCGTTAGTTTAGGAATCTGCAACCCATCAGTTACCAACATCTCAGGTGTTCGGCTGCCCTGCTGTTGTTCCTGTCCTCCTCAGCTACCGAAACATAACAGTATCACCGGCCATAACTGAAAATTATATGGTACTCACAGAAGGGAAAAATATTGTGGAAAGAAAAAAATTGTCAGAGTTGTCAGAGATTTTTTTTTTCTGTCTGTTGCATTTTTTCCCTCTTTTTCTCTGGGTGCTGAGGAGGATTTTGTTTTCTCTCTCAATGGAGTTTGCACAGTTGTCTGGCCGTGTGGATCAGCTTGCCACTGAGGCTCGGGGAAGACGTTTTGCACGCTCAGTTGTCTTGGGTAGTGTTCAGACTAAATTTCTGTTGACTGTTTCCCTGATTTGCTCCCTGTCCACATTTTCTGCTCAGGCTTTCGTTGATTCAGGAGCAGTTATTAACCTGATGGATTTTGACTTTGCCAAACATTGTGGGTTTCCCATGATACCCCTGCGGAATTCTATTCCCCTACTGGGCATTGATTCCACCCCTTTGGCGGAGAATAAACCCAGTTTTCTACTCAGGTGATAATGAGGGTTGAACCAGATCATCAGGAGAGTTGCAAATTTCTGGTGTTGTATAATCTGCATGACATTATTGTACTAGGTTTCCCTTGGTTACAGTCTCATAATCCTGTTTTGGATTGGAAATCTGTGTCTGTGACCAGTTGGGGCTGCCAATGTGTTAATGCCGACACTCCTGTTTTTTTTGCCTCTCCAAGTCTCAGGATGTTCCTGACTTTTTGACTGATTTTTCGGATGTATTTAGTGAAAGTAAATCTGCATCTTTGCCCCCTCACAGGAGCTACAATTGCGCTGTTGAATTAGTGCCTGGTGGTAAATTTCCTAAAGGTCGCCTTTTTAACTTGTCTGTACCTGAACACGATGCTATGCGATCTTATATCAAGGAGTCATTGGGAAAGGGTCATATCAGACCATCCTCTTCACCCTTGGGTGCCGGTTTTTTCTTTGTGGCCAAAAAGGATGGTTCATTGAGTCCGTGTATTGATTATCGTCTCTTGAATAAGATCACTGTGAAGTATCAATATCCGTTACCCTTGATTTCTGACCTGTTTTCCAGGGTGAAAAGTGCTAGTTGGTTTACCAAGCTTGACCTCAGGGGGGCGTATAACCTTATTCGCATTAAGCACGGGGATGAATGGAAGACGGCGTTTAATACCCCAGAGGGGCATTTTGAGTACCTAGTGATGCCCTTTGGGCTCACAAATGCTCCTTCCGTCTTCCAATCCTTCATGAATGATATTTTCAGGGATTTTGTGGATAAATTTCTGATTGTTTATTTGGATGATATCTTGATTTTTTCCAAAGACTGGGACTCTCATGTGAAACATGTTCGGACTGTGTTCCAGATTTTGAGAGAGAATGCACTGTATGTGAAGGGATCAAAGTGTCTTTTTGGCGTACAGAAGGTCTCATTTCTGGGATTCATTTTGTCTCCGTCTGTTATTGAAATGGACCCGGTCAAGGTTCAAGCCATCTGTGATTGGGTCCAACCTACTTCATTAAAGGCTCTTCAGAGATTTTTGGGTTTTGCCATTTTTTATCGTAAATTTATTGGTAATTTCTCCGGTATTGTTAAACCATTGACTGATTTGACCAAAAAGGGTTCTGATGTGGTGAATTGGCCTCCTGAAGCAGTCTCTGCATTTCAGGAACTTAAGCAGAGATTCACTTTTGCTCCTGTTCTACGGCAGCCTAATGTTTCTCTACCGTTTCAGGTGGAGGTTGATGCTTCTGAAATTGCGGCAGGTGCCGTTTTGTCCCAAAGAGATCCAGAGACCTCTAAGAATAACCCTTGTGCCTTTTTCTCTCGAAAATTTTCTCCAACTGAACGTAATTATGACGTGGGTAATCGGGAGTTATTGGCCATGAAGTGGGCCTTTGAAGAGTGGAGACATTGGCTGGAAGGAGCCAAACATCAGGTGGTGGTCCTCACGGACCATAAGAATCTGGTTTATCTCGAATCAGCCAAGCGATTTAATCCTAGACAGGCCAGGTGGGCCTTGTTTTTCACACGTTTTAATTTTGTGGTTTCTTTTCTTCCTGGCACTAAGAATGTTAAGGCGGATGCCCTCTCGAGGAGTTTCTTTGCGGACTCTCCTGAGTTATCTGATCCTACTGTTATTTTGAAAGAGGGTGTAGTTCTTTCCGCCATCTCGCCCAATTTGAGACTGGCCTTGGAAGGGTGTCAGGAGGATAAACCTGAGTGCTGCCCTATTGGGAAATTGTTTGTCCCAGACCAGTGGAAGAAGAGTGTGATGTCTGAGATTCATTGTTCCGCGTTGGCTGGTCATCCCGGGATTTTTGGTACCAGAGACTTGGTGAGTCGGTCCTTTTGGTGGCCTACTTTGTCTCGTGACGTCAGGGAATTTGTGCAGTCCTGTGGGACTTGCTCTCGCTCCAAGCCTTGCTCTCGCTCTAGTGGTTTGTTAATGCCATTACCTGTGCCCAAGAGGCAATGGACCCATATCTCTATGGATTTTATTTCTGACCTCCCTGTTTCTCAGAGAATTGCCGTTATCTGGGTAATCTGTGATAGGTTTTCCAAGATGATACATCTTGTGCCACTACATAAGTTGCCTTCCTCCTCTGAATAGGTGCCTTTGTTCCTTCAGCACGTAGTTCGGTTACATGGCATTCCGGAGAACATTGTGTCTGACAGAGGAGTCCAGTTTGTTTCCAGATTTTGGAGGACATTTTGTTCTAAACTTGGTGTTCAATTATCTTTCTCCTCTGCTTTTCATCCTCAGACCAATGGACAAACCGAGAGAACAAACCAGACCTTGGAGACTTATTTGAGATGTTTTGTGTCTGCTGATCAAGATGACTGGGTCTCTTTTTTGCCTTTGGCTGAGTTTGCTCTTAATAAAAGGGCTAGCTCTGCCACCTTGATGTCTCCATTTTTCTGCAATTTTGGGTTTCACCCTCGATTTTCTTCGGGACAGGCGGAGGCTTCTGTCTGTCCGGGTGTTTACTCTGTTGTGGAGCGAATGCAGCAGATTTGGGACCAGGTAGTGGAGAGGTTGTCTCTCTCTCAGGAGAAGGCCCAACGGTTTGCCAACCGGCATAGGACTGATGGTCCTCTGTTGTGAATGTGCTAGAAATGAATTCTGAGCAGAAGCTCCCTCTGGTGGTTACAAACAGTACTGAACTATCCAATGAAGATTGTGAAATTGGCGATCAGGTGTTACTGACTGGTCTTATATAAGGGAGGTTCCCTCCCATCAGGGTTGCCGGTGATCAATTGTTCTGGTCTCATCTTTGATTCCTGTTCACTTTGTAGCCTGCTGTTTCGTGCCTGCATCTTCTGCTAACAGATAAGACATTTTCTTCTTTTTGTTTTTTTTGCTTGCTTTTTGTCCTGCACTTCTGTGGGGGTCTGCCGGGTCCCCTCCGGGGGCTTGTGCTCCTCTCAGTTTAGTTCAGCCACTGTTGTTTGTTCATTTGCCTTTTCCAGTTTTTTCAGTGGCAGCTGTTTAGTTTTTGTTACACCAGAGAACTAATTTAGGTGGTAGAGGTCGTGTGATCTCAGGTGTTTTTGTAATTAGTAGAGTTGGTACTTTTCAGGGTTTTTTGGGGTTGCAGTAAGTGTCCTTCCTATCCTTTTCTATTTAGGAAGTTTGGGCCCAACGTTTGCTCATACTATTTTCTGTCTGTGTCAGTATTTCCTCTTGTCTAACCGCCATTACATATTTGGGGGCTTTCTATGTTCTTTGGGGATCTGCTCCGGGGCAGATAGTTTTCCTCTTTCTGTCTTTAGGTGTAGTTAGCTTCTCAGGCTGTGACGAGGCGTCTAGGACCAACATAGGTACGTTCCACGGCTGCCTTTAGTTGTGGTGGTTAGTCAGGGTACTGCAATCCCATAGATTCCAACCTCTCTGGTGTATTTCCTTTTTTTGCTTGCTCTCCTCAGCTACCAAATCATAACAGCACCACCGGCCCAAAAAACTGATATTTGTATGGTACTCACAGAAGGGAAAAATAGTGTTAAAGAAAGAAGATTGTCAGAGTTGTCAGAGATTTTTTTTTTCCCTCTGTATCTCTGGGTGCTGAGGAGGATTTTTTTTTTTTCCTCTCAATGGAGTTTTCACAGTTGTCTGGCTGTGTGGATCAGCTTGCCACTGAAGTTCGGAGTATTGCTATCTATCTTGCAGGGTTGCCTGTTGTGGAACCTAGGATTCCCATGCCAGATTTGTTTTTAGGGGATCGAGCTAAATTTCTGAATTTCAAAAATAACTGTAAGTTGTTTTTTGCCTTGAAATCTAAGTCCTCAGGGAACGCAGCACAGCAGGTTCAAATTGTCATCTCTCTCCTGCGCGGCGATCCTCAGGATTGGGTTTTTTCCCTGACACCTGGGGACCCTGTTTTGAGTAATGTTGATGCATTTTTTCAGGCTCTGGGGTTATTGTACGATTAGCCTAATGTCACTGATCAAGCTGAAAAAGCCTTGTTGGCATTAAATCAGGGGCTTGAGGATGCTGAGTTATACTGTCAGAGATTCCGAAGGTGATCAGTACTGACCAAATGGAATGACGATGCTTTAGCAGCCCTTTTTCGGAAGGGTCTGTCAGAGAATGTAAAGGATGTTATGGTGGGATTCCCTGTCCCCTCTGGTCTCAATGATTCTATGTCATTAGTGATTCAAATTGACAGACGTTTGCGTGAGCGTAGAGGTATGCGTGGAATAGTGTTGCCTTGTGAACCAGCTTCTGAACCCATGCAATGTGATAGAGTGGCTTCTGGGGCACAGCGTCATGAGTTTCGAAAACGCAATTTGTTATGTTTCTACTGTGGTGATGCCTCTCATGCTATTTCAGTCTGCCCTAAGCGGGGAAGAAGTTTTGCATGCTCAGTTGTCTTGGGTAGTGTTCAGACTAAATTTTTGTTGACTATTACCCTGATTTGTCCAAATTTTCTGCTCAGGCTTTCGTTGATTCGGGAGCAGCTATTAACCTGATGGATTTTGATTTTGCTAAACGTTGTGGGTTTCCCATGATACCCTACGGAAGTCTGTTCCCTACTGGGGATCGATTCTACCCCTTTGGCTGAGAATATACCTCAGTTCTCTACTCAGGTGATAATGAGGGTTGAACCTGATCATCAGGAGAGTTGCAAATTTTTGGTGCTGTATAATCTGCATGACATTATCGTACTGGGTTTCCCTTGGTTGCAGTCTCATAATCCTGTTTTTATTGGAAATCTGTGTCTGTAACCAGTTGGTCCTGCCAATGTGTTAATACCAACACTCCTGTTTTTTCTGCCTCCCCCAGGCTCAGGATGTTCCTGACTTTTTGACTGATTTTTCTGATGTGTTTAGCGAAAGTAAATCTGCATTCTTGCCCCCCCATAGGAGCTATAACTGCGCTATTGAATTAGTGCCTGGTAGTAAATTCCCTAAAGGTCGCCTTTTTAACTTGTCTGTACCTGAACATGACGCTATGCGGTCTTATATCAAGGAGTCATTGGAGAAGGGTCATATCAGACCATCCTCTTCACCCTTGGGTGCCGGTTTTTTCTTTGTGGCCAAAAAGGATGGTTCATTAAGGCCGTGTATTGATTATCGTCTCTTGAACAATATCACTGTGAAATATCAATATCCATTACCCTTGATTTCTGACCTGTTTTCCAGGGTGAAAAGTGCTACTTGGTTTACCAAGCTTGACCTCAGGGGGGCATATAACCTTATTCGCATTAAGCACGGGGATGAATGGAAGACGGCATTTAATACCCCATAGGGTGCATTTTGAGTACCTAGTGATGCCCTTTGGGCTCACTAATGCTCCTTCTGTCTTCCAGTCCTTCATGAATGACATTTTCAGGGATTTTGTGGATAAATTTCTGATTGTTTATTTGGATGATATCTTGATTTTTTTCCAATGACTGGGACTCTCATGTGAAACATGTTCGGACTGTGTTCCAGATTTTGAGAGAGAATGCTCTGTATGTGAAGGGATCAAAGTGTCTTTTTGGAGCACAGAGGATCTCATTTCTGGGATTCATTTTGTCCCCATCTGTTATTGAAATGGACCCGGTCAAGGTTCAGGCCATCTGTGATTGGGTCCAACCTACTTTATTAAAGGCTCTTCAAAGATTCTTGGGTTTTGCCAATTTTTATCGTAAATTTATTGGTAATTTTTCTGTTATTGTTAAACCATTGACTGATTTGACCAAAAAGGGTTCTGATGTGGTGAATTGGCCTCCTGAAGCAGTCTCTGCATTTCAGGAACTTAAGCAGAGATTCACTTCTGCTCCTGTTCTACGGCAGCCTGATGTTTCTCTGCCATTTCAGGTGGAGGTTGATGCTTCTGAAATTGGGGCAGGTGCCGTTTTGTCCAAAGAGATTCAGAGACCTCTAAAAGTAACCCTTGTGCCTTTTTCTCTCGAAAAGTTTCTCCAACTGAACGTAATTATGACGTGGGTAATCGGGAGTTATTGGCCATGAAGTGGGCTTTTGAAGAGTGGAGACATTGGCTGGAGGGAGCCAAACATCAGGTGGTGGTCCTCACGGACCATAAGAATCTGGTTTATCTGGAATCAGCCAAGCGACTTAATCCTAGACAGGCCAGGTGGCCCTTGTTTTTCACACGTTTTAATTTTGTGGTTTCCTTTCTTCCTGGCACTAAGAATGTTAAGGCGGATGCCCTCTCGAGGAGTTTCTTTGCAGACTCTCCTGAGTTATCTGATCCTGCTGTTATTTTGAAAGAGGGTGTAGTTCTTTCCGCCATCTCGCCCAATTTGAGACTGGCTCTGGAAGGGTGTCAGGAGGTTAAGCCCGAGCGCTGCCCTATTGGGAAATTGTTTGTCCCAGACCGATGGAAAAAAGAGTGTGATGTCTGAGATTCATTGTTCCGCGTTGGCCGGTCATCCCGGAATTTTTGGTACCAGAGACTTGGTTAGTCGGTCCTTTTGGTGGCCTACTTTGTCTCGTGACGTCAGGGAATTTGTGCAGTCCTGCGGGAATTGCTCTCGCTCCAAGCCTTGCTCTCGCTCTAGTGGTTTGTTGATGCCATTGACTGTGCCCAAGAGACCATGGACCCATATCTCTATGGATTTCATTTCCGACCTCCCTGTTTCTCAGAGAATGACCGTTATCTGGGTGATTTGTGATAGGTTTTCCCAAATGATACATCTTGTGCCATTACCTAAGTTGCCTTCCTCCTCTGAATTGGTGCCTTTGTTCCTTCAGCACGTGGTTCGGTTACACGGCATTCCTGAGAACATTGTGTGTGACAGAGGAGTCCAGTTTGTTTCCAGATTTTGGAGGACTTTTTGTTCTAAACTTGGTGTTCAATTGTCTTTCTCCTTGGCTTTTCATCCTCAGACCAATGGACAAACTGAGAGAACAAACCAGACATTTGAGACTTATCTGAGATGCTTTGTGTCTGCTGATCAGGATGACTGGGTCTCTTTTTTGCCTTTGGCTGAGTTTGCTCTTAATAATAGGGCTAGCGCTGCCACTTTGATGTCTCCATTTTTCTGTAATTTTGGGTTTCACCCTCGATTTTCTTCAGGACAGACGGAGGCCTCTGTCTGTCCAGGTGTTGACTCTGTTGTGGAGCGTATGCAGCAGATTTGGGACCAGGTAGTGGAGAGGTTGTCCCTCTCTCAGGAGAGTGCCCAGCGGTTTGCCAACCGGCATAGGACTGATGGTCCTCGGTTTGAAGTGGGGGACTTGGTCTGGTTGTCCTCAAGAAATATCCCTATGAGAGTTACATCTCCTAAGTTTAAGCCTAGGTTCATTGGACCTTATAAGATCTTGGAGATTCTTAATCCTGTTTCCTTTCGTTTACTTCTTCCAGGGACATTTAAGATCCATAACGTGTTCCACAAGTCCTTATTGAAGAGGTTTGTCGAGCCACTGGTTCCTATGGCTATGCCTCCTGACCCTGTTTTGGTTGAGGGCAATCTGGAGTATGTGGTTGAGAAAATATTGAATTCTTGTTTTTCTAGACGGAAACTCCAGTATTTGGTTAAGTGGAGAGGTTATGGTCAGGAGGACAATTCTTGGGTGTTTGCTTCGGACATCCATGCCAGGAGACTCATCCGTGCGTATCACAGAGCTCATCCTGACCGACCTGGTTGCTCAAATGAGGGTTCGGTGACCCCTCCTCAAGGGGGGGGTACTGTTGTGAATGTGCTAGAAATGAATTCTGAGCAGAAGCTCCCTCTGGTGGTTACAAACAGTACTGAACTATCCAATGAAGATTGTGAAGATTGGCGATCAGGTGTTACTGACTGGTCTTATATAAGGGAGGTTCCCTCCCATCAGGGTTGCCGGTGATCAATTGTTCTGGTCTCATCTTTGATTCCTGTTCACTTTGTAGCCTGCTGTTTCGTGCCTGCATCTTCTGCTAACAGATAAGACATTTTCTTCTTTTTGTTTTTTTTGCTTGCTTTTTGCTTTTTGTCCTGCACTTCTGTGGGGGTCTGCCGGGTCCCCTCCGGGGGCTTGTGCTCCTCTCAGTTTAGTTCAGCCACTGTTGGTTGTTCATTTGCCTTTTCCAGTTTTTTCAGTGGCTGCTGTTTAGTTTTTGTTACACCAGAGAACTAATTTAGGTGGTAGAGGTCGTGTGATCTCAGTGTAAGGTTCTTTGTCTCTGTTGACATGTTCCTTGAAACTCAGTTTTCCGTCGGCCATTTTGCTTTCTGTCTTTCTGCAGCTCTTGCCCTCAGTTAATATGGAGTTTCCAGTTTTCATGTTCCCGCCCTGATTCTTCCCTCTTGCTTCTTAAGCAGCCTCAGCTGAACAATCAGTGCTCCTGAATCAAGCCTCAGTCAGTCTGTGACCTGACTCCTGGAAACCTTGGACTTGTACTCCAGCTATTCCCTACTGAGGAACCTTGGAACACTTTTGGACTCTGGAAACCTGCTGTTTGGTGAATCCATGTTTGCAGAGGAATTACGGTACAGAGAAGAGATCCTGAACCTGCTTTGGAGATTTATTGTAGTGCTTGAAGTTACTCTGGCCTGCTGTGTCTCCTGTCTCTGTTCCTGCAAACTGTGTGAACTTTTCAGCATGCTTGTATGAAGTAATACAAGTCATTTCATTTCAACCTATGTCTCCTGTGTTTTCCTCACACCCAAGCACAAGACACTATAGGAACTGTACACTATACATGACAAGATTCAGGAGCCAATGTTTAGTGTCTGCTGGGTCTGGGAAAGCCGTGTCTGCTGTGACTGTGGATATCAGATGTCCGTTTAATACCTTCTGTGATGACAGTGGTTGTGACTTCTCACAACCATTCCAGGTGAGCGCATTCCCTTAAAATTTTACTCTGGAGTGTTACCACAGGTAAACACTATTGTTTTTTCTTTTTTTCCTTTCCTCTTCTCCTTCCAGCACTTCTGCCTTAAAAGATCTGGAAGATGGAGGCCCGCATAAAGGAACTTTGCGGAGTGACTGATACAATCCTTTCAGATGTACAGACTTTAAAAACCCGTTTTGCAAGCCTACAGGACCTCACTAATCATAATTTGCAAGTGTTTGGACAGACTACCCAGGAATTGCGAGCCATGATTGAGGCTCTAGAGGAACGAGCCCAGGCTCCTGCCATAACCCCGAGTTCTGGGATCCCCAAATTACCTCCTTTTCGTTTTGGCGGTGAACGTGAGAAATTCAGGGGATTTATTAATCAATGCAATTTATTTTTCTCTGCACATGCTTCACAATTTCCCACTGAACGATCCAAAGTGCTTACTATAATCATGTTGCTTACCAATAAGGCTTTGATGTGGGCAAACCCTCTGATTGAGACTGAGGATGATTGTTTGAATCACCTTGATGCTTTTATTTCAGCCATGGGGCAGGTGTTTGATGACCCCAATCGAGGTGCAACAGCTGAAGCAGCCATGTTAACTTTGCGCCAAGGTAAGCGTTCAGTAGCCGAATATGCCCTGGATTTCAGGAGATGGGCTCTTGATACCACTTGGGACACTTCCGCTAAAAAATCTATTTTTCGGAAAGGGTTGTCTCCACTGATTAAGGATGAACTTGCTCGTGCCGACCCTCCCACTGCGTTAGGTGACTTTATTAACTATTGTATCCGTATTGATGCTCGTCTGACTGAACGCAGACAAGAGAGATGGTTCGAAAATAATCGCACTAACCTTTTACTACCTCCCTCCTCAGCTAAGGAACCTTTGAGTAGGATCACAAGGGAACCAGAACCTGAACCCATGCAGGTGGACTCTTTACAAAGACGGGTTAGGCTAGTTTCACACATCCGTTTTTCCCCTTGCGGCGCCCCCGGCATTTTCCCGCAGCGCCGCATCTGAAAATCTGATGCGCCGCATGCGGCTTTTTTCGCATTGACATGCATTAGCGCCGCATGGCGCCGCATGTCAATGCGTTGCATGCGGTTTTGTCCGGATGCGGCGCAAATGTACATTGCGGCGTCCGGAAAAAACGCTGCATGTAACGTTTTTTTTTTTGCCGGATGGTTTCTTATCTCTCCAAGCATCAGAAACCATCCGGCAAAAAACCGCATTTTGGGCGCCGGAAGTGTGAAAGCTTTTCACATGCGGCGCTGCGGTAAAATGCCGGGGGCGCCGTTTAGGCGCCCGCCGGATGTGTGAAACAGGCCTTAGTGATGCACGCAAGGAACATCGTATAAAGGAAAATCTATGTTTCTACTGTGGTAAGTCAGGGCACTTCATTATAAACTGCCCCAGCCGTTCTCGTAAGACTACTGCAGCAGTCATTCACTGTGAGTGTTGCGAGAGGAGCTCTGTCATGTCCGAGCCTCAAGCTCCAGAGAGATCTGCTGCAAGAGATCTTGATTTCTCGGACTTAAACTCTGTTAGTTCTGGGGACGATGACGGAATAAACGCTGCAATTTTTCAAGTTTCCTCAGCGGTGTCCCAGCTGAGTTGTAAAAGAAACAATTCTCATTGCTTCCTTTCCATCAAACTCTGGGTTGACTCAGTCTGGGTGTCTAGCTCTGCTATGATCGACTCAGGAGCAAGTGGAAATTTTATGGATATCTCCTTTGCTCTGAAACAGGGGATACGTTCAGTGAAGAAGGCTACTCCAGTACAGATGGAGACTGTGGATGGCTCTCTACTGACTTCTGGACCAGTGGATCAAGAAACAGAGCCTTTGAGGGTCCTTATGGGTAAAGATCATCAGGAGAAAATGTCTTTTATGCTTATCTCTTCTCCCCACTTTCCCATTATTCTAGGGCTACCATGGCTGCAGGCGCAGAATCCTATGATTAACTGGGAGACCAAGGAATTACACTTTCCGGAGAAACAGATGAGTCAAGGAGTTTCAGCTTGCTCTGTTCCTAAAGGAACCATGTCAGTCCCTGAACTACCAGCTGTATACCAGGACTATGTGGATTTATGTGACAAGAAGAACGCTGATCAGCTTCCTCCTCACCGTCCATGTGATTGTCCAATTGAATTATTGCCTGGAGCCGAGATACCTTTTGGTAAGATCTACCCCTAGCGGGGCCCGAGCTAAAAGCTTTGAAGGATTATATAGACGAAAATTTAGCCAAGGGCTTCATACGCCCCTCTTCATCTCCCGCAGGTGCACCCATCTTCTTTGTGAAGAAGAAAGATGGATCTCTGAGACCCGGCATAGACTATAGGGAACTCAATAAGGTTACTATTAGAAACCGTTATCCATTGCCTTTAATCCCTGAGTTGTTGGAGAGAGTGCGGCATGCAAAAATTTTCTCTAAACTGGATCTCCGTGGGGCCTATAACTTGGTCCGTATTAGACCTGGGGATGAATGGAAGACTGCTTTCAGGTCACGCTATGGACACTTTGAATATCTAGTTATGCCTTTTGGTCTGAGTACCGCCCCAGCCACTTTCCAACACTTCGTGAATGATATCTTCAGGGATCTCCTAGATACATTTGTGGTGATTTATCTGAATGATATTCTAATTTTTTCTAACTCCACAGAGGAACATCATGGACATGTGAGAATGGTCTTAGAACGCCTAAGACAAAACCATCTCTACATCAAACTTGAAAAGTGTGAATTCCATAGGACCGAAATTCAATTTCTGGGGTAAGTA
The DNA here is from genome assembly GCA_033576555.1 of Oophaga sylvatica. Taxonomy (NCBI): domain Eukaryota; kingdom Metazoa; phylum Chordata; class Amphibia; order Anura; family Dendrobatidae; genus Oophaga; species Oophaga sylvatica. The sequence goes on along the minus strand of JARQOD010000001.1, from coordinate 674,931,146 downwards.
CTATCTACACAAGGGATTAGTATGGATGGAAGCAAGACCCAAGCCATCAAGGATTGGCCAATTCCTAGAAATGTGAAGGAGGTGCAGCGCTTCATCGGGTTTACCAACTTCTATAGACGTTTCATTAAGAATTTTTCTGAGGTAGTGTCACCTATCACCCAACTTTCCCGGAAACAGTCTAGGTTCTCCTGGACCCCGCAAGCTCAGGAAGCATTTTCCTGTTTAAAGGATAAATTTACCACCGCACCTATCTTAGTACATCCCAACCCCGAGCTTGCCTTCATAATAGAGGTGGATGCTTCAGACTGTGCCGTTGGAGCTATACTCTCTCAGAGAACAGGTGAGAAGAATGTCTTGCATCCCTGTGCCTTCTTTTCCCAGCAGTTGTCTTCGGCTGAGAGGAACTACGATGTGGGCAATAGAGAATTGTTTTTCCATTATTGCCGCCTTCAAGGAATGGAGACACCTTCTTCAGGGAGCTGCACAGCAAATAGTCGTCCTGACAGACCATCGTAACCTTGAATTTATCAGGTCGGCTAAGTGCCTGACTCCTCGCCAGGCTCGCTGGAATCTTTTCCTAAACCAATTTAATTTTGTCATTTCTTATAGACCAGGATCGCGCAATGGAAAGGCTGATGCACTCTCTAGAATTCATTCAGCAGAGACACGTCCACTTACTCCTCCTAAGACTATTCTTCCTGACTCTAGATTCCTGGGAGTGATTCATAATCAAGACCTACTTAAGGACATCAAGGAAGCATACCATGCGGATTCTTTGTTGGCTCAACCCCCAAGGGACGTAAGTCTTGTCTTTAAGAATGGTGTGTGGATTCAGGGACAACGTCTGTATATACCTGAAACAGTCAGATTGAGAGTATTGCAACTCATCCACGATTCCAAGATAGCCGGGCATAGGGGATTCTAAAGACACAAGAATTTCTTTCTCGTTTCTTTTGGTGGCCCACTTACAGGAAAGATGTTTTAAACTATGTCACTTCATGTGAAGTCTGTGCAAGATGCAAAACACCTCGCTCCTCACCAACTGGTCTGTTGCAACCTCTTCCCACCCGTCCCGCCCGTGGGGATCCATTTCTATGGACTTCATTGTGGAGTTACCAACCTCTCAAGGGAAGAACACCATTCTAGTGGTGGTTGACCGTCTAACAAAGGCAGCTCATTTTATCCCTTGTGTCGGCTTACCCACTGCAAAACAGACATCAGACTTGATGATTAAGAATGTGTTTCGCTTACATGGAGTACCGGATGAGGTCATTTCGGATCGAGGGGTGCAATTCACTTCAAGGTTTTGGCAAAATTTCTGTGCAGCATTGGACATTAAAGTAAACCTTTCTTCTGCTTTTCATCCCCAGACTAATGGACAGACAGAACGAACCAATCAGACCCTGGAGCAGTATCTCCGCTGTTTTTATCTGCCACCTACAGGATGATTGGGTGGATCTACTTCCACTGGCTGAGTTCTCTTATAACAACTCTCAGAGCGCTTCCACTAAGCAGTCTCCTTTTTACTCCAATCTAGGTTATCATCCTAACATTCTTCCTCGATTTCCCATAGATACGCCCTTGCCGGCAGTGGCTGAAAGAATCACTTCTTTACAAAAGAATATGGATCTTCTAAAGGAAAATCTAGAATTGGCTCAGGAAAGGTACAAGAAAGCAGCAGATAAATTTCGTAAACCTGCACCAGCTTTCAAGGTAGGAGATTTGGTCTGGCTGTCAACCAGAAATCTTAAATTAAAGATTCCATCGTCTAAATTTGGACATAAGTACATTGGACCTTATAAGATCAGTAAGATTATAAGTGCTGTTGCTTGTCGTCTTCAATTGCCAGAACTATGAGAATCCACCCTGTCTTTCATGTATCCCTACTAAAGGCTGCAATACCCAATACGTTTCCTGGACGTTCTTCTCCTTGCCCTGACCCAGTGCTGGTCGATGGTCAGGAAGAATTTATGGTGGAAAGGATTCTAGATTCCAGGTTGTACAGAAATCAGTTGCAATATTTGATTAAATGGCAGGGCTACCCAGTGGAGGACAACTCATGGGAACCAGTCAATAATGTAAATGCTCCTCGCCTGCTCCGCCAGTTTCATCAGAGGTACCCTGACAAGCCTGGTCTGAGGTCATCCGGAGGTTGTCCCTAAGGGGGGAGTAATGTAAGGTTCTTTGTCTCTGTTGACATGTTCCTTGAAACTCAGTTTTCCGTCGGCCATTTTGCTTTCTGTCTTTCTGCAGCTCTTGCCCTCAGTTAATATGGAGTTTCCAGTTTTCATGTTCCCGCCCTGATTCTTCCCTCTTGCTTCTTAAGCAGCCTCAGCTGAACAATCAGTGCTCCTGAATCAAGCCTCAGTCAGTCTGTGACCTGACTCCTGGAAACCTTGGACTTGTACTCCAGCTATTCCCTACTGAGGAACCTTGGAACACTTTTGGACTCTGGAAACCTGCTGTTTGGTGAATCCATGTTTGCAGAGGAATTACGGTACAGAGAAGAGATCCTGAACCTGCTTTGGAGATTTATTGTAGTGCTTGAAGTTACTCTGGCCTGCTGTGTCTCCTGTCTCTGTTCCAGCAAACTGTGTGAACTTTTCAGCATGCTTATATGAAGTAATACAAGTCATTTCATTTCAACCTATGTCTCCTGTGTTTTCCTCACACCCAAGCACAAGACGCTATAGGAACTGTACACTATACATGACACTCAGGTGTTTTTGTAATTAGTAGAGTTGGTACTTTTCAGGGTTTTTTGGGGTTGCAGTAAGTTTCCTTCCTATCCTTTTCTATTTAGGAAGTTTGGGCCCCAACGTTTGCTCATACTATATTCTGTCTGTGTCAGTATTTCCTCTTGTCTAACCGCCATTACATGTTTGGGGGCTTTCTATGTTCTTTGGGGATCTGCTCTGGGGCAGATAGTTTTCCTCTGTCTGTCTTTAGGTGTAGTTAGCTTTTCAGGCTGTGACGAGGCGTCTAGGACCAACGTAGGTACGCTCCACGGCTGCCTTTAGTTGTGGTGGTTAGTCAGGGTACTGCAATCCCATAGATTCCAACCTCTCTGGTGTATTTCCTTTTTTTGCTTGCTCTCCTCAGCTACCAAATCATAACAGTCCTCAGTTTAATGTGGGGGACTTGGTTTGGTTGTCCTCAAGAAATATCCCTATGAGGGTTGCATCTCCAAAGTTTAAGTCCAGGTTCATTGGACCTTATAAGATCATGGAGATTCTTAATCCTGTTTCCTTTCGTTTGCTTCTTCCAGGGACATTTAATATCCATAACGTGTTCCACAAGTCCTTATTGAAGAGGTTTGTCGAGCCAGTGGTTCCTATGGCTGCGCCTCCTGACCCTGTTTTCGTTGAGGGCAATCTGGAGTATGTGGTTGAGAAAATATTGGATTCTCTTTTTTCTAGACAGAAACTCCAATATTTGGTTAAGTGGAGAGGTTATGGTCAGGAAGACAATTCTTGGGTGTTTGCTTCGGACATCCATGCTAGGAGACTGATCCGTGCCTATCACCGAGCTCATCCTGATCAGCCTGGTTGCACAAGTGAGGGTTCGGTGACCCCTCCTCAAGGGGGGGTACTGTTATGAAAGTGCTAGGGATGGTTTCTGAGCAGAGGCTCCTTCTGGTGGTTACAGACAGTACTGAACCTTTCAGCGAGGAGTGGCAATCTGGGTTCACTGACTGGTCTGATATAAGGGAGGTTCCCTCCCATGATGGTTGCCGGTGATCAATTGTTCTTGTCTCAATTGTGGTTCCTGGTTCATTTGGAAGTTTGCTGGAGTCTTGCCTGCATCTCCTGCTTTCAGATAAGATATTTTTTGCTTTTCTTTTTGTGCTTGCTTTTTGCATTGTTTTCTGCTCTTTTGTGGAGGTCAGCCAGGTCCCCTCCTGGGGCCTGAGCTCCTCACAGTTTATCTGCAGCCACTGTTATTTGCTCATATGCTTTTTCCTGTTTTTTCAGCGGCTGCGGCTTGGTTTTTGTTCACACTGAGATCTGATTTAGCGGGTGGCGAGATCGTGTGATCTCAGTATTTTTGTAATCAGAATTGTTGGATTTTTGTAGGGTTTTCTGGGTTGCAGAAAGTAATCTCTCCTGTCCTATCCTATTTAGTCAGCTTGTGGCCTCAGCATTTGCTCTGTCTATTTTCTGCCTATGTTTGTATTTTCATCTTGTCTAACCGCCATTATATGTTTGGGGGCTTCCTATTTTCTTTGGGGATCTGCTCCGGGGCAGATAGCTTTCATCTTTCTGCCTTTAGGTGTAGTTATCTCTCAGGCTGTGACGAGGCGTCCAGGTTCAACGTAGGAACGCTCTACGGCTACCTCTAGTTGTGTCGTTAGTTTAGGAATCTGCAACCCATCAGTTACCAACATCTCAGGTGTTCGACTGCCTGCTGTTGTTCCTGTCCTCCTTAGCTACCGAAACATAACACCTTTCTCCTTTCCGAGTGTGGTCCCATTTTATCATGGACCCTTAGACTTCCATTGACGATTTTGATCCGACCCTCTGATCAAAATCAGGCATGATTTTCCATCCGCAAAGCATCATGGACATATGAATGGCCCCATAGAATAACACAAGTATGAGAGTTATCAGTGAAATAACAAATAATACTCGCACTAGAATATCGGATGTGTGAATGAGGCCTAAGACAAAAGAGTTACATTCATATGCTGTACAATATTTGTGAGTTTTTTTGCATTGAAGATTGTGAGAAACACATGAAAACTTGACCAGCTCAATCATTAAATAAATTTTGGTAACATCATCTTTAATAAATATTGAATTTCAAATGTATTCAAGAAGACTTTTACAGTTTATAATTGAAGATATACTACATATATTCCCTTATTTACCTTACCTGTCTGTGGGTAGACAAATACAATATAAATATTAAAACTAATTTATTTTTTGCAATATATCTGTGATTTTTTTTCACAATTACAGTAACGTACTAAAGTTTTGCATTTTCAAGGATGAAAATTGTTTGACATTGTTTTATCCTTTTACGTATTAGTTTTCAACATTTGCTGGGACAAATCTTTTGCATATTTTGTCATGGGTAATCAATTTTTGCCTAAAATTTATATATTTTTTAGTTTGTGTGTTTTTTAGGTTAAAACATGGCAAAAACAAAGCCAGATTTATCACCAGATGTCAGGAAGCTTATTATTCTGAGAGTGAAGTCAGGCAAAAGCAAAAAAAGAAGTAGCTATGAAATTCCACTGCTCTCACAGGCAGGTGTCATACATAACAAAGAAAGAAAAAGAAGGTTATGGAACAGCTGACAAACCTAGAAGTGGACGACCATGGAAAAGTTCCTCCAAAGTTGATCACTAGTGATGAGTGAGTATGCTCGTTGCTCGGGTTTTCCGAGCATGCTCACGTAATCTCCGAATATTTTGGCGTGCTCGGAGATTTAGTTTCTGTCGACGCGGCTGCATAATTTGTGGCTGCTGGACAGCCTGAATACAATTGAGGAATGCCTGTTTGTTAGGGAATTCCCACATGTATTCAGGCTGTCAAGCAGTCGCAAATCATGTAGCTGCATCGACAGAAACTAAATATTCGAGCATGCCAAAATATTCGGAGATCACCCGATCATGCTCGTGAAAACCCGAGCAACGAGCATACTCACTCATCCCTATTGTTCACATGATTAAGAAATAGTCAGTATCTGATGTTCATAAATATGCTATACAGATTTTGCACAAAATGAATTTAGAAATGGGGTCAAAGTGAGTTGCCAATCTGTGAGGCGATGACTAAAAGCAGTAAGGTTGAATGCATGAGTTCCAATCAAGAAGCCTTTCATCTCTGCAAAGAATCGGAAGGTCTGACTTGAGTTTGCCAAAGAACACAGCTAATGGAAAGACATAGATTGGTTTAAGGTGTTGTGGTCAGAAGAATTCAAATTGAATCTGTTTGGTAATGATGGCAAGCACTATATATACGCCCAATTGCAATTTTAATGATGTAAGGTACCAAACACCTACAATGAATCATGGTGGTGGAAATGTCATGGTTTGGAGCTGTTTTTCTGCATCTGCCATTGGCCCTCAGCATAGAATTGATGAAAATATGAATGCTGCCATGTAGAAGGATATACTGGGGAATGTAATGCTGCCACATGGTAAAACTAAAGTAGGCAAGGGCTGGAAATTCCAGCAGGACATTGATCCTAAGCACATATCCAATTTAGTCAAAAATTGGTTATCAAAGAAAAATGCTTCCCTGTTACAATGGCCAAGCCAATTACTTGATTTAAACCCTACAGATCATCTTTGGGATGAGTTGGGGCCCGTTCCCTTAGCAATAAAGATGAATTGTTTGCAAATTTGCAAATGGCATGGAGCAAGATCCCTCAGGATGTCTTGAATACCTTAGCGACTTCAATGCCCCATTGGTGGGTGTAGTAATTAAAGCAAGAGGTTATGCTACAAAATAATAAGTTATGGCATTGTAAACAATGAATTACTCTCTATGATGTGATCAATAAACAGTATATGCAAAACTTTTGGCAGTCAGCTTTCTTTAACTAAATGACCATACCTATGTTCTAAAGCATTTTGGTTAAAATTAAGGTCTTGCATGATTATTATTATTACTATTTATTATTATAGCGCCATTTGTGCTTTACATGTGAGGAGAGGTATACATAATAAATACAAGTACAGTAATCTTAAACAATACAAGTCACGACTGGTACAGGAGGAGAGAGGACCCTCCTTACGAGGGCTCACAATCTGCAAGGGATGGGTGAGTATACAGTATGTGAGGGTAGAGCTGGTCGTGCATCAGTTTGGTGGATTGGTGGTTACTGCAAGTTGTAGGCTTATCGAAAGAGGTAGGTCTTCAGGTTCTTTTTGAAGGTTTCCATGGTAGGCGAGAGTCTGATATGTTGTGGTAGAGAGTTTCAGTGTAGGGGGATGCGGGGAGAAATCTTGTATGCGATTGTGGGAAGAGGAGATAAGAGGGGAGTAGAGAAGGAGATCTTGTGAGGATTGGAGGTTGCGTGCAGGTAAGTACCGGGAGATGGGGTCACAGATGTACGGAGGACACAGGTTGTGGATGGCTTTGTATGTCATGGCTAGGGTTTTGAACTGGAGTCTTTGGGTAATGGAGAGCCAGTGCAGGGATTGACAGAGGGGAGAGGCCAGGGAATAGCGGAAGACAGGTGGATTAGTCGGGCAGCAGAGTTTAGAAGAGATTGGAGGGGTGCCAGAGTGTTAGAGGGAGGCCACCAAGTTGGAGGTTGCAGTAGTCAAGGCGGGAGATAATGAGGGCATGGACTAGGGTTTTTGCAGATTCTTGGTTGAGGAATGTACGGATCCGTGAAATATTTTTGAGTTGAAATCGGCAGGAAGTAGAAAGGGCTTGTATATGTTGCTTTAAAGACAGATCAGTGTCAAGGATAACCCAGAGGCAGTGAGTTTGTGGGACTGGGGAGAGTGGGCAGCCGTTTACTTTAATGGATAGGTCCATTGGGGGGGTCGTGTGAGTTGGGGGAAAGATAATGAATTCTGTTTTGTCCATATTAAGTTGTAGAAATCTAGAGGAGAAGAAGTATGAAATAGCGGACAAAAATTGAGGGATTCTGGTTAGTAGGGAGGTGATATCTGGTCTAGAGATTTAGACCTGTGTGTCATCAGCATCGAGGTGATTCTGAAAGCAGTGAGATTCTATGAGCTGTCCGAGGCCGAAGGTGTAAATGGAGAAGAGCAGGGGCCCTAGGACTGAACCTTGCGGGACTCCAACAGATAGGGGGCGCGGTGAGGAGGTGGTGTGTGAGTGGGAGACGCTGACTGTCCAGTCTATTAGGTTTGATGCAATCCAAGATAGGGCCAAGCCTGTCATACCAAGAAATGAGAGGGTCTGTAGTAATAGGGAATGGTCCACTGTGTCAAAATCAGAGGACAGGTTCCAGGAGGAGGAGGACAGAGTAGTGTCGCTTGGCCTTGGCGGTTAATAGATCATTAGTGACCTTAGTTAGGGCAGCATCAGTGAGTGGTGTGGCCAGAAACCAGATTGTTAGCGGTCGAAGAGGGAGCAAAAAGAGAGGTGGGAGGACAGTTTAAGATGGACTTGTTCCAGAAGTTCTGAGGCATAGGAGAGAAGTGATATAGGGCGATAGCTAGATACAGAGGATGGGTCAAGAGAGGGCTTTTTGAGGATAGGTGTGTTTGAGGCATGTTTAAAGCTTGAGGGTAAAACACCAGTTGATAGTGATAGGTTGAAGAGATGGGTTAGGGTTGGGATGAAGACTGTGGTGAGGTTTGGGATTAAGTGGGATGGGATTGGGTCAAGCGCACAGGTGGTGAGATGTGATCTTGAGAGTAGCATGGAGAGTCAATCTTCTGTAATGGTGGAGAAGTTGGTTTTGGATGAGGAGTGCTGGGCAGTTAGGGGAAGGGCTCTGGGGGTTGTCGGCCAAAACGGTCTCTGATGTTATCAATATTCTCTTGAAAAATGAGGCAAAGTCTTCAGCTGAGATTAGTGGAGAGGGAGGAGGTGCTGAGGTAGCCAAGTGGTGAAGTGATCAAAGAAGGTGGTTGCTGGCACTGGGGGGGCGGTAAATGACAGCTAGTTGGAGGTTGGAGGGGGAGTAGATGCGCACAGAGTGCACCTCAAAGAAAAGAGGGTAACAGAGGGTGGCAATGGGATGTGGGTGAAGGAGTTGTTATCTGACAGGAGAAAACCAACTCCTCCACTATGCTTGCTGCTGGGGTAGAGGGTGTGGGAAAGGTGGAATCCACCATACAAAAATGCAGCAGGAGAGGCTGTGTCAGAGGGAGTGAGCAAGGTTTCGGTGATGGCAAGGAAGGAAAGTTGGTTAGTAATAAAAAGATCATGGATGTAGGAAAGCTTGTTGCAGAGTGAGCATTCCACAGAGCTCCTGTTAGTGGGACTGGGGAAGCGAGGGCTGGGCAAATGGATATAAGGTTAGAGGGGTTACGGAAAGTTGTGATAGAATGTGAATGGGAGGAGAAATGACTGTGGGAATGTGGTGAGGAGGACCAGGATTTGGTGAGATATCACCAGCAGTGAGAAGGAGCAGAGAAGGTGTTAGCAGGTGGGAGCAGGAGAGGGCATGAGGGGGCTGTCTGTGTTTGGAGACAGAGTATTGTATGTTGAGGAAAAGATCTGAGGAAGAGATGAGATGGATAGGGAGGATTGCAGAAGAGATGACAGTTCCTTGCTTAGTGTATGGATTAGGGGGGATAGCAGAAAGTGAAGGATTATAGGGGTGAGAGTGAAAACAAACAGAAACATTGTTTACAGTGACTGTATCCAGTTACCTTCAGTTCCCTTCCCGTTCAATTCTGGATTAATTGTGAGCTCCACACTTGTATGATACACTTATGTGATGCACTGGGCAGACTGACATCTTGGCAGACTTATGCTATGCAATATATGTGCTACAAAGTTTTTTGGATGATACACTGGCGCTACCTGAAAAGTGAGGGGGACAAAATGGAGTGTATATATGTGTATAGACTGGTATGAGCAATCATAGACATATATACTCTACTAGGATGGTATGGAGACTGCTGGAGTACAGTCAGCTTCTGTGCGGCTGCTGACAAAAGGAGATTAAGTAAAATGACTGAAAAGTAAAACTCCTGCGCCTCCAATGGATTCTAACAACGAAGAAGTCACTTAAATAGTTGCAAAGAACAAGTAAATGGGAGCCAAACCTGTCTGAATAGACTTAAATAGAAAACTGGCAATAACAACTAACATAGAGCCTAATGCAGGCACATGGGGACTTACTTGGTGCCTATGGATTGAAGCTGTGGCTGATGCTTGAAGCGGAGGAAGCCGTCTCCTTGTGAAAACGTCCCCAGACCGCACGGGGGATGAAGAGGCAGAGCCTGTAGTACGGGAGCTTCTGTGCAGCTGTTGGTGCCTGTGAATTGGAGCTGTGGCTGGTGCTTGAGGAGGAGGAAGCCGACTCCTCATGAGAAAGTTCCCAGACCACGCGGGGGATGAGTAGGCAGTGTAGCACTGTAGCAAGGGAGCATCCTCCCTGTTACAAAGGAGTGCCTCTTGGATTGCCTCGCACCTGTCTGAGTTAGCAGCCTCGTCCTCTGGCCGAGAGGATCTGCTGAGAGGAAATGTGCAGGGCAAGGGGCGGAATAGGAGTATGGGTGATGTCACCATCACCACGGGACGGGGATTGGAGTGGGTCAAAATACACCGACGCGTTTCAAAGGTTCTCGGACCTTTTTCATCAGGGATAGAGACCCACTGTATACCCCGCCTTATATCCCTACAGATGTTCTCGCGCCCCTCCTCCACCAATAAAGCGCCCATATAGTAGGAGCACAGTAAATCAGAGGTACCTAATGCGGTATTCATGCAGTTTTTTTGAGAGGGAAAAAAAGGGGGAATAAGAGAACAATGCTACTGGGCTATTCAATGTTAAAATCTGAATCATGATAAAATAAAAACCTTTATTATTTAAATTAATTAAAATTATGTGTACGTGTAATAGAACAAAGTCATAAATACGGTTATAAATAAAACCGTTAATGAACTCTAGCATAAATAGATAAAAGTACCTAAAAACTATACAAAATAATATATAAATAATTAAATAGAGCACTTATCTAAAAATTGTAAATATCTAAATTAAATATATTCTATAAGAAACACTAATTGCCCATTATAGATGGAAATATTTATGGCAAATGATCATGGCAGATATATTAGCTTGCGCCAGTGTATCAGCGTTTTCCATAGTGAAGCGTATAGGATAGATATGCATATATACTGAACAGTATCTGATGCCCATGGCAACCTCACGAGAAGGCATAAAGTTCAATCTCATGGTTTAACCCTGTGGGGGCCAAACTGTCCAGGGTAAAGATCTAATGGGATTCAATCCGTGACATCTGTTTAAGGTAATCGCCCCTCTAGCATTTTTGTGGACCACCTGTATCCCGCAAAAAGTGCACCACGTACAGATTTCTTATGATATTCTAAAAAATGCCCAGAGATAGGGTGGCCCTTAAAACCTTTTTTTATGTTGTTAAAATGTTCCTTCATAAAGTCCATAAGTTTTCGTTTGGTCCGCCCTACATATATTTTTACTACAGGGGCACTAAATTAAATATATTACCCCCGTAGTGAAAAATGAGATGGAATTTTTCATCTGAAAATTATGTTTCTTGTGGGCATCAAAAAACAAAGTTTGTTTGACTTTGCGAAAATTGGTACGCGTACAACATAAACATGTGCCGAATGGTGTAAAACCCATGGAGCCTATGCCTGAAGGTGTTATTTTGTCATTCCTAACAGTCGGGGCTATCAGGTTGCCCAATGTTTGGGCTTTCCTGTTTGTGCTACAAAGTGCAATCAGGTGTTAAACAGAGAGGAGAGGTCTCTGCTCATTTTGGTCAGACAATTAAGAGTGGACCAGAAGCATATGATCAAGCCAAAGTAAACAAGCTCATAAATAACACTGGTGTAAAGGAGGGGTTAGTTGAAAGACATACCATGTGGATGCTAGGAGCAGAGGTAAGAACAGTCTGTATAGAAAGCTGTGTAAAAAGCTGGGTGATGCAAACTTGTGCTATGTGCACATATATTGACAACTTCATGCACTTTCAATTCATCACTAGAAAAATTGAATCACAACAACCAGACAGAAGTGTTCTGCCCATCTGAGTACAGGGCAGTATGTTTTGTACTGTGTGCTGTTTTGTTTGTTATAGCACCATCCAGTGGTGGCTGAATTTATAGCCTGTGCCTTTAACAAGCAGATAGAGTATTGCATTGTGGGATTGAAGCAAGGTATGCTGCGAAGAAGAAGCTCCATTTTCTTCCATGTACTTCAGGGAACACACGTGTTCATGTGCTCTCCTGTAACCTCTCCAACTTGAGTTTGCTATCCTGGTAAAGCATATCTGGTAAGATCAATATCTTCTCTAGCAATGCAGTGTTTAGGAGGTTATTAACTGTATAGCAGCCAGTGCATAGGAGATGTTATTAGAATCCTGTGTAAAGTTTGCATCATACTTCTCATAGATTGTAAGCTTGCGAGCAGGGCCCTCATTCTTCTTGGTATCTACTTTGATCTGTGTTTATTGTTATGCTGTAATGTCTATTGTCTGTACAAGTCCCCTCTATAATGTAAAGTGTAGCGGAAAATGTTGGCGCTAAAGAAATAAAATTTTAGTATTATTATTATTACTGTATACTTTCCTGTTAATTGTAAAGTGTCAGCTGTGTGCCCAATACTTATCTATATCATTTGTATTTTTATAGTTTTACCGAGCATGTTCTATACGGTTCACCAATAAACAAGTTAGACTACAGAGAACAGTCTGCTTATTTGGAGTACGGAACTGTGGTTTATGCTGTACGCTAGATTGCACACCGTGTCAACGTGTATGAAGGCAGAACAAGAAGCAATCACAATTTAAAAAATGCAAAATTTTTGGCTGCTACTGTATCTCTAAATCTGTCTGAATACTAAGGTCACTCTCACTTTTTACTGATGTGGCGATAAATTCTGGACCAAAAATTACTACATATGTCATAAAGAAAATGGAGTGAAAATCTATAGAAAAAAACAGGAACAAGCACAATAATAGGTACAATACTAATTGTGGGCTATAGATGTTCAAAACTCATTTATACCTTCCAATGGAATCATAATGTATGTGTTTTTAAGTATTAAGAAAACGAATAAGCATATGCTGATTGTGCTCTCGGCTCCCCTGATAAAGAACATAGACTATAATTTTTATATAAGAAAAGATAGTGGAAAAAAATGTGAGTCAATGCTTGATAAATGCTAAAAGGACATTTTTTGGAATCGACTGGCTAAATAAAATTTCTATTTGACACTTAGCATTAGGTAGATAAGTTGTATAGGTAGCCTACATAAATGTCAAGTTTTAGTAAATTATTTTTTCTGAATACTGTTTTTACATGTTATATGTGGGCATTGGTACTGTTAGATTTAAATATTTCAAAACCTATGATTTGTTTTATACTTAAACCTTGAAGTATAACTGTCTTCTCTGAATAAATTATTTTGGGTAAGTAGCAGGATAAAAAAAAAAAAATTTTTTTCCCATTATATGAAATTTTTCATTAGGTTTCTTCTCTGAAGACCCAGAGCTTAGCTTGAGAGTGGACAATTTATGTATTTATTTTACTCATTTATATAGCGCCATTAATTCCACAGCGCTTTACAGACATTATTGGCACTGTCCCAGATGGGGCTCGCAATCTAAATTCTCTATCAGTATGTCTTTGGAATGTGGGAGGAAACCGGAGGACCCAGAGAAAACCCACTGAAACACAGGGAGAACATACAAACTCCTTACAGATGTTGTCCTTGGTGGGATTTGAACCCAGAACACCAGCACTGCAAGGCTTCAGTGCTAACCACTGAGCCACCATGCTAATTTCTGTTATACATCCTATATACCAAATTACTCATAGAGAAGACGCAATCCATTCCCCTCTCTATCCCAGACAGCAGTAGCACAGTGGCAGAAGATGAATTGTACAGCATAACTGAGTAGTGTTGCTGTGAATCCAGCACTGGGATTAAGATAGAAAGCTTACTTTAAGCTGCAGCCTCACTGTACACTGCAATTGCATAGTCTTATAAATACCAATAAAATTAAATAATTATAGTACTAGAAAAAATATATCAAAATGTATCAAATCTTTATTATAAACAATAAATTTACACATTAGCAGAAAAAACCTACAAAACACACATAAAAGGAAAAATTTGGCAGTGTGGACAAGATAATAAAAAAGCATAATTATATATCAATATATCAAGAAAATGGTGGCATAGGAAAACATATTTTTGTACAAAAACTATTTTTTTTATCATATAGCACTACAAGATATTGTCCCTTTTCTGTTTCTGACCATTTTCTCTGGCACTCTTAATCAATGTGGCCACATAACACATGCCTATCTGGTTTCTAAAGACAAAGCAAAAGATGATGTATTTGCTTTTTGCCCTGGCACGAACGGACAATAATGAACCCGTGATGGATGAACATCCTCTACTAGCTTCACATTATCAACTTAAAATCTTCATAGACTCTTCAAGAAAACAAACAGCATTGCATCAAGGTGCTTTTTTTTCTATATGACACAGAAAATATGTTTTCTACAGTGAAACATGTGGCACGCAAAGAAAAATCAACACACACACACATATATATATATATATATATATATATATATATATATAACATATATCATATTTTTTACAGCTCCCACTAGAAATAAATGTGATGTGTTTTTCATTTGGGAAAGCAATAATGTCCTGTAATTGTGTCTTTGTACTCATAAGTCATTATTTATTAAAGGACTGCAAGCAGTGCAAGAGTGCTGAGAAGACAAATATTTGCTTACCACCAACTAGCAATTCCCGGTTTCTTAATATTTCTTTTACTTTATATGTATATGCTTATTTACATACAGCAAATGTATAAACTGTGCTTCAAATACAGGAATAATATAGTCAAGTTTGGTAAATGCAATACCAAGAATACAGTAACATTCATACACTCAACAATTCCAAACATACTCTTATTTCCAGATGGATTTTCTTTTCCTGTTTCTTGTGAATGGCATGTTGTAAACTCCATCCATATGTGAGGCACTGGAAATTGACACAAATTTGTAGTGTATAATCCTACTGTAAAACCATGGCAATATCACTATGCTTGGATTTACCCTTAAAGCGAACCTGTCAACAGGATTGTGCACAGTAACCTACAGACACTGTCAGGTTGGCGCCTTTATACTGATTAAAATAATATCTTGGTTGATTAAATCCATCTTGTGGTTGTTGTTTGATCTTTATTTTCAGTTTTGAGTTAATGATATGGTCATGCTCCGGGGTGGGTCTGTGGGGGTCCTTCATGTGGTGCTCTACTTAGGTCCTCATGTGTATGGATTCTTACAGGTCACTGATCCCTCAGTGACCTGCCCCCTAGTTTACATAATGTATATTATATACATACAGTACAAACCAAAAGTTTGGACACACCTTCTCATTCAAAGATTTTTCTGTATTTTCATGACTATGAAAATTGTACATTCACACTGAAGGCATCAGAACTATGAATTAACACATGTGGAATTATATACTTAACAAAAAAGTGTGAAACAACTGAAAATATGTCATATTCTAGGTTCTTCAAAGTAGCCACCTTTTGCTTTGATTACTGCTTTGCACACTCTTGGCAGTCTCTTGATGAGCTTCGAGAGGTAGTCACCGGAAATGGTCTTCCAACAGTCTTGAAGGAGTTCCCAGAGGTGCTTAGCACTTGTTGGCCCTTTTGCCTTCACTCTGCGGTCCAGCTCACCCCAAACCATCTCGATTGGGTTCAGGTCTGGTGACTGTGGAGGTCAGGTCATCTGGCGTAGCACCCTATCACTCTCCCTGTTGGTCAAATAGCCCTTTCACAGCCTGGAAGTGTCTTTGGGGTCATTGTCCTGTTGAAAAATAAATGATGGTCCAACTAAACGCAAACTGGATGGAATAGCATGCCGCTGCAAGATGCTGTGGTAGGCATGCTGGTTCAGTATGCCTTCAATTTTGAATAAATCCCTAACAGTGTCACCAGCATAGCACCCCCACACCATCACACCTCCTGCTCCATGCTTCACGAAGGGAACCAGGCATGTAGAGTCCATCCATTCACCTTTTCTGCATAGCACAAAGACACGGTGGTTGGAACCAAAGATCTCAAATTTGGATTCATCAGACCAAAGCACAGATTTCCACTGGTCTAATGTTCATTCCTTGTGTTCTTTAGCCCAATCAAGTCTCTTCTGCTTGTTGCCTGTCCTTAGCAGTGGTTTCCTAGCAGCTATTTTACCATGATGAAGGCCTGCCGCACAAAGTCTCCTCTTAACAGTTGTTGTAGAGATGTGTCTGCTGCTAGAACTCTGTGTGGCATTGACCTGGTCTCTAATCTGAGCTGCTGTTAACCTGCAATTTCTGAGGCTGGTGACTCGGATAAACTTATCCTCAGAAGCAGAGGTCTTCTTTTTCTGGGGCGGTCCTCATGTGTGCCAGTTTCTTTGTAGCGCTTGATGGTTTTTGCAACTGCTCTTGGGACACTTTCAAAGTTTTCCCTATTTTTTGGACTGACTGACCTACATTTCTTAAAGTAATGATGGCCACTCGTTTTTCTTTACTTAGCTAATAATAATAATAATAATAATAATACTTAGCTGCTTTTTGAAAAGCAAAAAACTGAACTGAAGTAGACTTGAATGACATGCAAGATGTAGAAGCATGTTCACACTGGCCATAAAAGCAAGCAAAACCAAGGGAAAAAGCAATGTGTGTATATACCCTAATGAAAATAAGTAAAAAAGCAAGTCCATTAAATAATTAACATAGGGTACCTAGTAAACACTGTTTTGATCAAAAAAGTATAAAGCTGTCCCACCACGGCAAGGTGTACCCATTTGAGACAGTAACTACACTCTCTAAGGTTAAAACCTACCTGGTGTGAATGGTGGAAGAGAGTCTGGGTCCCAAATGGACACCCAGCTTCTTGCCATAATACACATTCTGACAGTCTATTCAGTAGGACTATGAGCTGTGTATCCATCAGACTTCTGCACAACATAACTGATGGTCCCAACCCCATTTATAAGGCAAGAAATCACACTTATTAAACCTGACAGGACACACTGTGAAGTGAAAACCATTTCCGGTGACTACCTCTTGAAGCTCATCAAGAGAATGCCAAGAGTGTGAAAAGCAGTCATCAAAGCAAAATAAGACATATTTTCAGTTGTTTCACACTTTTTTGTTAAGTATATAATTCCACATGTGTTAATTCATAGTTTTGATGCCTTCAGTGTGAATGTACAATTTTCATAGTCATGAAAATACAGAAAAATCTTTGAATGAGAAGGTGTGTCCAAACTTTTGGTTTGTACTGTATAACTTTGAAAAAGTAAAAACCTTCTGCAATCAGGCGCCAGCGGTGGCGACTGCGCTGCAGCATGATCGCATATATAATGTGCGTCTAAGTAATTTGTTTGATGTAATCTTGATATTCATTAAAAAAGTCTGTTTAAAAATGGTGATCAGATAGCTGCTACTGCGCAGGTGTCAGTGGTGCCAGCTTGCTAGAGAGGAAAAAATAAGTACTCCTCCAATATGGCACCACCCGTGCCTGCACAACAGCAGCTAACGGCGTGGGAGCAGCTGGCGCCATTTTCAAATAGATTTTTTTTTAGTGAATATCAGTAATAGCCTTTCTAATAAAATGGGGGATCCCTAAAAAAATGATGTAAGGTCTCATATATTTAATAACCAGCAAAAGCCAGGCAGACAGTTGTGGGGTGATAATAATAGCCTAGGAAGGGGCCATAAATATTGGCCCTCCCAGACTAAAAACATCAGCTCTCAGCCTCCCCAGAAAAGGAGCATCCATAAGATGTGCCAGATCTGCCACTTAGCCTCTCTCTTCCCACTTGAGATGGCAAGTGGGTTGATAGTCGGGGGGTTGATGTCACCTTTGTATTATCAGATGTTAGTAATTGAGAGGCGTCTGTAAGACGCCCCCATTACTAACCCCATCGTGATGTTGTATAAAAAAACACACACCCAGAATAAAGTCTTTAAATTGAAAGAATGACACTGACCCCATTTATAAGGCCAGAAATCCCACTTATTAAACCTGACAGGGCACACCTGTGAAGTGAAAACTATTTCCGGTGACTACCTCTTGAAGCTCATCAAGAAAATGCCAAGAGTGTGCAAAACAGTCATCAAAGCAAAAGGTGGCTACTTTGAAGCACCTAGAATATAGGACATATTTTCAGCTGTATCACATTTTTTTGTTACCGTATATACTCGAGTATAAGCCGACCAGAGTATAAGCCGACCCCCCTAATTTTGCCACAAAAAAATGGGAAAACTTATCGACTCGAGTATAAGTCTAGGGTGGAAAATGAGATTATGCCCCATATGCTGCCCATGTATTATGCCCCACAAGATGCTCCATAGATTGTGCCCCATATGCTGCCCATGTATTGTGCCCAATAAATGCTTCATAGATTGTGACCCCATAGATGCCCCATGTATTATGCCCCCATAGATGCTCCATGTATTATGCCCCCATAGATGCTCCATAGATTATGCCCCCATAGATTATTCCCCCATACATGCTCCATAGATTATGCCCCCATAGATGCCCCCTGTATTATGCCCCATAGATGCTGCATTGAATAGGCCCCCATAGATGCCCCATATATTATGCCCCCATAGATGCTGCATTGAATAGGCCCTTATGCTGCTGCAGCTGCTGCAACAACAAAAAAAAAAGACATACTCACCTCTCGTCGCTGGGGGCCAGGTGCCGGTGTCCTGAGCAGGCGGGACACTGGCACGCTATGGGGGACAGGTGCCAGTGTCACCGCTCGCTCAGGGCCCCGCACCTGTGATATAAACCTGTCACTCGGTCCACCGCTGAGCGCTGTCTTCGGGTCCTCCAGCAGTGAATGATCAGGCAGAGGGCGTGGTGCGCAGTAACCACGTCATCGCGTGCTCTGCCTGAACATCGCAGCAAGAGGACCCGAGGACACAGCGGCGAGCAGCGGTGGAACGGTACAGGTAAATATCGCTTATACTCACCCTTCCGCCGGCGCGTCTCTGCCTGCTCTTCTCCCGCGGTTTCCGGCGCCAGTGTTCAGCGGTCAGGTGGTACCGCTCATTAAAGTCATGA
>JARQOD010000001.1:674881093-674912286 GCA_033576555.1 Oophaga sylvatica | reverse complement strand
TACTGCTCCAGGGTTTGATTGGTTCGTTCGGTTCTGTCCATTAGTCTGGGGATGAAAAGCAGAAAGAAAGTTTACTTTAATGTCCATGCTGCACAGAAATTTTGCCAAAACCTAGAAGTGAATTGCACCCCTCGATCCAAATGACCTCATCCGGTACTCCATGTAAGCGAAACACATCTTTAATCATCAAATCTGATGTCTGTTTTGCAGTGGGTAAGCTGACACAAGGTTAAAATGAGCTGCCTTGTTAGACGGTCAACCACCACTAGAATGGTGTTCTTCCCTTGAGAGGTTGTAACTCCACAATGAAGTCCATAGAAATGGATCCCCACGGGCGGGACGGGAGGAAGAGCTGAACGACCAGTTGGTGAGGAAGAGTGGTTTTGCATCTTGCACAGACTTCACATGAAGTGACATAGTTTAAAACATCCTTCCTTGCAAGTGGGCCACCAAAGAAACGAGAGAGAAATCCTGTGTCTTAGAATCCTCTATGGCCCACTATCTTGGAATCGTGAATGAGTTGCAATACTCTCAATCTGACTGTTTCAGGAATATACAGCGTTGTCCCTGAATCCACACACCATTCTTAAAGACAAGATTACGTCCCTTGGGGTTGTGCCAAAAGGAATCCGCGTATGCTTCCTTGATGTCCTTAAGTAGGTCTTGATTATGATTACCCTAGGAATCAGAGTCAGGAAGAATAGTCTTAGAGAGTAATTGGACGTGTTCTGCTGAAAATCCTAAAAGAGTGCATCAGCCTTTCCATTGCGCGATCCTGGTCTATAAGAAATGATAAAATAAATTGGTTTAAGAAAAGATTCCAGCGAGCTGGCGAGGAGTCAGGCACTTAGCCACCTGATAAACTCAAGGTTACGATGATCGTCAGGACACATTTGCTGTGCAGCTCCCTGAAGAAGGTGTCTCCATTCTTTGAAGGCGGCAATAATGGCAACAACTCTCTATTGCCACATCGTAGTTCCTCTCAGCCGAAGACAACTGCTGGAAAAGAGGCACAGGGATGCCAGACATTCTTCTCACCTGTTCTCTGAGAGAGTATAGCTCCAATGGCACAGTCTGAAGCATCCACCCTATATGAAGGCAAGCTCGGGGTTGGGATGTACTAGATAGTGCAGTGGTAAAATTTATCTTTTAGAGGGAAAATGCTTCCTGGGCTTGGGATCCAGGAGAACCTAGACTCTTTTCGGGTAAGTGGGTGATAGGTGACACTACCTCAGAGAAATTTCTAATGAAACCTATAGAAATTGGCAAACCCGATGAAGCGCTGTACCTCCTTCACATTTCTAGGACTTGGCCAATCCTTGATGGCTTGGGTTTTGCTTCCACCATACTAATTCCTTGTGTAGACAGTACATACCCCAGAAATTGAATTTCGTCCTAATGGAATTCATACTTTTCAAGTTTGATGTAAAGAGATTTTGTCTTAGACATTCCAAGACCATTCTCACATGTCCATGATGTTCCTCTGTGAGTTAGAAAAAATTAGAATATCATCCAAATAAATTACCACGAATGTATCTAGGAGATCCCTGAAGATGTCATTCACCAAGTGTTGGAAAGTGGCTGGGGCGGTACTCAACCAAAAGGCATAACTAGATATTCAAAGTGTCCATAGCGTGACCTGAATGCAGTCTTCCATTCATCCCCAGTCTAATACGGACTAAGTTATAGCCCCACGAGATCTAGTTTAGAGAAAATTTTGGCATGTCGCACTCTCTCCAATAACTCAGGGATTAAAGGCAATGGATAACGGTTTCTAATAGTAACCTTTATTGATTCCCTATGTCACGCATGGTCTCAGAGATCCATCTTTCTTCTTTACAAAGAAGATGGTGCACCTGCAGGAGATGAAGAGGGGGCGGTAGAAGCCCTTGGCTAGATTTTCGTCATGTAATCCTTTAAAGCCTTTACTCGGGGCCCCGCCAGGGGGTAGATCTTACCAAAAAGTATCTCTGCTCCAGGCAATAATTCAATTGGACAATCATATGACGGTGAGGAGAAGCTGGTCAGCGTTCTTCTTGTCACATAAATCCACATAGTCCTGGTAATACAGCGGTAGTTCAGGGACTGACATGGTTCCTTTAGAACAGAGCAAGCTGAAACTTTTGGACACATCTGTTTCTCTGGAAAGTGTAATTCCTTGGTCTCCCAGTTAAATGGTAGTATCTGAGCCTGCAGCCATGTAGCCCTAGAATAATGGGAAAGGGGAAAAGAGATAAGCATAAAGGACAGTTTCTCTTGATGATCTTTACCCATAAGAACCCTCAAAGGCTCTGTTTCCTGATCCTCTGGTCCAGAGTCAGCAGGGAGCCATCCACAGTTTCCATCTGTACTGGAGTAGCCTTCTTCACTGAACGTATCCCCTGTTTCAGAGCAAGGAGACATCCATAAAATTTCCACTTGCCCCTGATCGATCTATAGCAGAGCTAGACACCCAAGCTGTCAACCCAGAGTTTGATGGAAGAAAGCAATGAGAATTGTTTTCTTACAACTCGCTGGACACCGCTGAGGAAACTTGAAAATGGCAGCGTTTACACAGTCAACGTCCTCAGAGGTAACGGAGTTTAAGTCCGAGAAATCAAGATCTGATTGCTGCAGATCCTCTGGAGCCTGAGGCTCGGACCTGACAGATCCCCTCTCGCAACACCTCACAATGAATGGTGCTGCAGTAGTCTTACGAGAACGGCTTGGGGCAGTTTATATATGAAGTGCCCTGACTTACCACAATAGAAACATAGATTTTCCTTAAAACGATGTTCCTTGCGTGCATCACTAACACCCGTCGTTGTAAAGAGTCTACCTGCATGGGTTAGGTTCAGGTTCCCGTCTAATCCTACTCAAAGGTTCCTTAGCTGGAGAGGAAGGTAGGAAAAGGTTAGTGCGATTGCTTTCGAACCATCTCTCTTGCTGCGTTCAGTCAGACGAGTATCAATACGGATGCAGTAGTTAATAAAGTCACCTAACGCAGTGGGAGGTCGGCACAGCAAGTTCATCCTTAATCAGTGGAGATAACCCTTTCGAAAATTAGATTTTTGGCGGAACTGCTCCCAGTGGTTCAAGGGCCCATCTCCTGAAATCCAAGGCATATTCAGCTACCGAGTGCTTACCTTGGCGCAAAGCTAACATGGCTGCTTCAGCTTGTTGCACCTCGATTGGGTCATCAAACACCTGCCCCATGGCTGAAATAAAATCATCAAGGTGATTCAAACAATCACCTCAGTCTCAATCAGAGGGTTTGCCCACAATCAAAGCCTTGTTGGTAAGCAACATAATTATAGTAAGCACCTTAATTCGTTCAGTGGGAAATGTGAAGCATGTGCAGAAAAAAAAAGATTGCATTGATTAATAAATCCCTGAATTTCTCACGTTCACCGCCAAAACGAAAAGGGGCAACTTGGGAATCCCAGAACTCGGGCTACGGCAGGAGCCTGGACTCGCTCTTCTAGAACCTCAATCCTGGCTCGCAAATCCTGGGCAGTCTGTCCAAACACTTGCAAATTGTGATTAGTGAGGTCCGGTAGGCTTGAAAAACGGGTCTTTATATCTGCAAATCTGCAAGGATATTATCAGCACTCCGCAAAGTTCCTTATGCGGGCCTCCATTTTCCAGATCTTTTAAGACAGGAGTACGGAAGAAGAGGAGAGGAGAAAAAAAAAACAATAGTGTTTACCTGTGGTAACACTGCAGAGAGAAAAAAAATTTAAGGGAACGCTCACCTGGAATGTTGTGAGAAGTCACAACCACTATCATCACAGAAAGTCAACCGGACTTGATATCCACAGTTACAGCAGACAAAAAAAGAGAAAAGAGAAAGAAAAAAAAAAAAAAACACATAGTGCTTACCTGTGGTAACCTGCAGAAAAAAAAACACTTAAGGGAATTGCTCACCTGGAATGGTTGTGAGAGTCACAACCACTGTCCATCACAGAAATACAACCGGACATCCGATATCCACAGTTACAGCAGACACAGCCTTTCCAGACCAGCAGACACTAACGTTTTGGCTTCAAATCTGTAATGTAAGGAGTACAGTTTCATATAGCGTCTTGTGCTTGGGTGCGATGAAAATACATGAGACACAAGGTTTGATATAGAAGTCTTGTATTACTTCATACAAGTTGGCAAAAATATCACACAGTTTGCAGACACAGAACAGGAGCACAGCAGGCCAGAGTAATCAAGCTCAGCAATCACTCTCCACAACAGGTTCAGGATCTTCTTCTCTGTTACGTAAGTCCATGCAAACGTGGGTCTTCAAAGAGCAGGGTTCAGAGTCCACAAGTCTTCAGAGTTCCTCAGTAGGAATAGCTGGAGTAACAAGGTCCAGCTTTAGGAGTCAGGTCACAGGTTCACTGCAGCTAGATCTGAAGCACTGATTGCTCAGCTGTGGCTGCTTAAGAAGCAAAAGGAGAGAATCAGGGCGGGAACATGCAAGCTGGAAACTCCATTTTGACTGAGGGCAAGATAGCTGCAGCAAAACAAAAGTAAAATGGCTGACGAACAAACTGAGTTTCAGGAACATGTACACAGAACCTTACAATAAGTCTCCAATGTCTGGTTTGTTTCTCTCAGTTTGACCATTGGTCTGAGGAAGAAATGCCGAGGGAGAAAGACAATTGAACACCCAGTTTAGAACAAAAAGTCCTCCAAATCTGTAAACAAACTGGACTCCTCTGTCAGACACAATGTTCTCAGGAATGCCGTGTAAACGAACCACGTGCTGAAGGAACAACGGCACCAATTCAGAGGAGGAAGGCAACTTAGTTAATGGCACAAGATTATCATTTTGGAAACCATTCACAAATTACCCAGATGGTGGTCAATCTCTGAGAAACAGAAGGTCGGAAATGAAATCCATAGAGATATGGTCCAATGGTCTCTTGGGCACAGGCAAATGGCATCAACAAACCACTAGAGCGAGAGCAAGGCTTGAGCGAGAGCCAAGTCCCGCAGGACTGCACAAATTCCCTGACATCACAGACAAGGTAGGCCACCAAAAGGACCGACTAACCAAGTCTCTGGTACCAAAAATTCCGGGATGCCCAGCCAATGCGGAACAATGAATCTCAGACATCACACTCTTTTTCCACTGGTCCGGGACAAACAATTTTCCAACAGGGCACACTCGGCCTATCCTCCGACACCCCTCCAGAGCAAGTCCAAATTGGCGAGATGGCCGGAAAGAAACTACACCCTCTTTCAAAATAACAGAAGGATCAGATAACTCAGGAAGTCCGCAAGGAAACTCCTCGAGAGGGCATCCGCCTTAATATTCTTAGTGCCAGGAAGAAAGGAAACCACCAAAATTAAAAACGTGTGAAAAACAAGCCCACCTGGCCTGTCTAGATTGAGTCGCTTGGCAGATTCCAGATAGACCAGTCTTATGGTCCGTAAGACCACCACCTGATGTTTGGCTCCCTCCAGCCAATGTCTCCACTCTTCAAAGCCCACTTCATGGCCAATAACCCGATTACCCACGTCATAATTACGTTCAGTAGGAGAAAATTTTCGAGAGAAAAAGGCACAAGGGTTACTTTTAGAGTCTCTGGATCTTTTTGGGACAAAACGGCACCTGCCCCAATTTCAGAGGCATCAACCTCCACCTGAATGGAAGAAACATCAGGCTGCCAAGAACAGGAGCAGAATGATCTCTGCTTAATTCCTGAAACGCAGAGACTGCCTCAGGAGGCCAATTCACCACATCAGAACCCTTTCTGGTCAAATCAGTTAATGGTTAACAATAACCGAGAAATTACCAATAAATTTACGATAAAAATTGGCAAAACCCAAAATCTCTGCAGAGCCTTTAATGAAGTAGGTTGGACCCAATCACAGATGGCCTGAACCTTGACCGTGTCCATTTCATAACGATGGGACAAAATGAATCCAGAAATGAGATCCTCTGTATGCCAAAAAGACACTTTGATCCCTTCACATACAGAGCATTCTCTCTCAAAATCTGGAACACAGTTCGAACATGTTTCACATGAGAGTCCCAGTCATTAGAAAAAAATCAAGATATCATCCAAATAAACAATCAGAAATTTTGTCCACAAAATCCCTGAAAATGTCATTCATGAAGGACTGGAAGACGGAAGGAGCATTAGTGAGCCCAAAGGGCATCACTAGGTACTCAAAATGCCCTTCAGGGGTATGAATGCCGTCTTCCATTCATCCCGTGCTTAATGCGAATAAGGTTATACGCCCCCCTGAGGTCAAGCTTGGTAAACCAAGTAGCGTTTTTCACCCTGGAAAACAGGTCAAATCAAGGGTAACGGGTATTGATATTTCACAGTAATATTGTTCAAGAGACGATAATCAATACACGGCCTTAATGAACCATCTTTTTTGCACAAAGAAAAAACGCACCTAAGGGTGAAGAGGATGGTCTGATATGACCCTTCTCCAATGATTCCTTGATATAGACCGCATAGCGTCATGTTCAGGTACAGACAAGTTAAAAAGGCGACCTTTAGGGAATTTACTACCCGGCACTAATTCAATAGCGCAGTCATAGCTCCTATGGGGAGGCAAGGATGCAGATTTACTTTCGTTAAACACATCAGAAAAATCAATCAAAAAGTCAGGAACATCCTGAGCCTGGGGGGAGGCAGAAAAACAGGAGTGTTGGTATTAACACATTGCAGCCCCAACTGGTTACAGACACAGATTTCCAATCCAAAACAGGATTATGAGACTGTAACCAAGGGAAACCCAGCACGATAATGTCATGCAGATTATAGAGAACCAAAAATTTGCAGCACTCCGGTGATCAGGTTCAACCCTCATTATCACCTGAGTAGAAAACTGGGGTTTATTCTCAGCCAAAGGGGTAGAATCGATCCCCAGTAGGGGAATAGACTTCTGTAGGGGTATCAAGGGAAACCCACAACGTTTAGCAAAATCATAATCCATCAGGTTAATAGCTGCTCCAGAATCAACGAAAGCCTGAGCAGAAAATGAGGACAGAGAGCATATCGAGTGACAGTTAATACAAACTTAGTCTGAACACTACCAAGACAACTGAGCGTGCAAATGTCTTCCCCGCTTAGGGCAGACTGAAATAGCATGAGAGGCATCACCACAGTAGAAACATAACCCATTGCGCTTTCGAAACTCATGACGCTGTGCCCCAGACACCACTCTATCACACTGCATGGGTTCAGAAGCTGGTTCACAAGGCAACACCATACCACGCATACTTCTCCGCTCACGCAAACGTCTGTCAATTTGAATCGCTAATGACATAGAATCATTGAGACCAGAGGGACAGGGAATCCCACCATAACATCCTTTACATTATCGACAGACCCTCCGAAAGGGCTGCCAAAGCGTCGTCATTCCATTTGGTCAGGACTGCCACCTACGGAATCTCTGACAGTATAACTCAGCGTCATAAGGCCCCTGATTTAATGCCAACAAGGCTTTTTCAGCTTGATCAGTGACTATTAGCTCATCGTACAATAACCCCAAAGCCTGAAAAAATGCATCAACATCACTCAAAACAGGATCCCCAGGTGTCAGGGAAAAAGCCAATCCTGAGGATCGCCGCGCAGGAGAGAGATGATAATTTGAACCTGCTGCGCTGCGTTCCCTGAGGACTTAGATTTTAAGGCAAAAAACAATTTACAATTATTTTTGAAATTCTGAAACTTAGCTCGATCCCCCAAAAACAAATCTGGCATGGGATCTAGGTTCCACAACAGGCAACCTAGCAAGATAAGCAGCAATACTCTGAACCTCATGGCAAGCTGATCCACACGGCCAGACAACCGTGCAAACTCCATTGAGAGAAAAGATCCTCCCCAGCACCCAGAGATACAGAGGGAAAAAAAAATGCAACAAACAAGAAAAATATCTCTGACAACTCTGACAACCTTTTTCTTTCACAATATTTTTTCCCTTCTGTGAGTACCATACAATTTTCAATTTTCGGGCCGGTGATACTGTTATGTTTCGGTAGCTGAGGAGTGCAGGTAAAAAAGGCAATACACCAGAGCAGTTGGAATCTATGAGATTGCGTACCCTGACTAACCACCACAACTAGAGGCAGCCGTGGAGCGTTCCTACGTTGGTCCTAGACGCCTCGTCACAGCCTGAGAAACTAACTACACCTAAAGATAAAATAGGAAAGCTATCTGCCCCGGACAGAACCCCAAAGACAATAGAAAGCCCCCAAACAAGTAATGGCGGTTAGACAAGAAGAAACACTGACACAGAAAGAAAATAGTATGAGCAAACGCTGGGGCCCAAACTAACTAAATAGAAAAGGATAGGAAGGGTACTTACTGCAATCCCAGAAAACCCTGAAAAGCACCAACTCTACTAATTTCAAAATCACCTGATATCACACGACCTCTACCACCTAAATTAGTTCTCTGGTGTAACAAAATCAAACAGCAGCCACTGAAAAAGCTGGAAAAAGCAAAAGCACAAACATCAGTGGCTGAACTAAACTGAGAGGGCAAAAGCCCCCGGAGGGGACCCAGAAGGCCCCCACAGAAGTGCAGGACAAAATGCAAAAATATAGTACAAAAACAAAAAGAAGAAATGTCTTATCTGTTAGCAGGAGATGCAGACACGACACAGCAGGCTACAAGGGAAACAGGAATGAAGGATTCAGACCAGAACAATTGATCACCGGCAAACCCTGATGGGAAGGTGACTCCCTTATATAAGACCAGTCAGTAACACCTGATTCCCAGTCCTCAGAATCTTCACTGAACAGACCAGTACCGCTTGTAACCACCAGAGGGAGTCTCTGCTCAGAACTCATCTCAAACCCATTCACAACAGCTTGTGGTGCCTTCAGAAAGGTCTTGGATTTCACAGCCAATGAACTCAGGTTAACGCACTCACCTCAGCGTGCCACTATAACATTTCCACAGCCTCGCCTGATGTCAATGAGTTGGACTGAGTTCATTAGCTAGTGTATAACATAAAAATACAGCATAAGTTTGCGTACCCACAAGAAATGTATTACACCTATAGATATGATACACAACTAAGGTAAAAGCAAGTCGTCAAAGCTCAAGCGAAATGTGCGTTGGGGCAGGTGTAGGCTGTTGCGGGATATTTTTACTGGTCAGTATACTGCTGTTTTCTTTCATGCATGTGCACTTTACATCTACAGCACCTTTATATGCCTTACATGCTTTGCTTTAGCTAGTTCCCCGATTATAATCATGACTCTATAACACTTCTGTAAGTTGTTTTCCACATTTATTTATCTTTTACCCTTGTGGCAGTTATATCAATGTATGATATACAATACAGACCAAAAGTTTGGACACACCTTCTCATTTAAAGATTTTTCTGTATTTTCATGACTATGAAAATTGTACATTCACACTGAAGGCATCAAAACTATGAATTAACACATGTGGAATTATATACTTACTGTATATACTCGAGTATAAGCCGAGATTTTCAGCCCATTTTTTAGGCTGAAAGTCCCCCCTCTCGGCTTATACTCGAGTCATATACAGGAGGGGAGGCGGAGCACAGTTGTGCTATATACTCACCCCTCCGCCGGCGCGGTCTCTGCAGCCCCCCTGCTCTCTCCCACGGTCTCCGGCGCCAGTGTTCAGCGGTCAGGTGGTACCGCTCATTAAAGTCATGAATATGCACATATTCATGACTTTAATGAGCGGTACCACCTGACCGCTGAACACTGGCGCCGGAAACCGCGGGAGAAGAGCAGGGCAGAGACGCGCCGGCGGAAGGGTGAGTATAAGCGATATTTACCTGTACCGTTCCACCGCTGCTCGCCGCTGTGTCCTCGGTCCTCTTGCTGCGATGTTCAGGCAGAGCGCGCGATGACGTGGTTACTGCGCACCACGCCCTCTGCCTATCATTCACTGCTGGAGGACCCGGAAGACAGGCTCAGCGGTGGACCGAGTGACAGGTGTATATCACAGGTGCGGGCCCTGAGCGAGCGGTGACACTGGCACCTGTCCCCCATAGCGTGCCAGTGTCCCGCCTGCTCAGGACACCGGCACCTGGCCCCCAGCGACGAGAGGTGAGTATGTCTTTTTTTTTTGTTGTTGCAGCAGCTGCAGCAGCATAAGGGGCCTATTCAATGCAGCATCTATGGGGGCATAATATATGGGGCATCTATGGGGGCCTATTCAATGCAGCATCTATGGGGCATAATACATGGGGCATCTATGGGAATAATCTATGGAGCATCTATGGCATAATACATGGGGCATCTATGGGGGCATAATCTATGGAGCATGTATGGGGGAATAATCTAGGGGGCATAATCTATGGAGCATCTATGGGGGCATAATACATGGAGCATCTATGGGGGCATAATACATGGGGCATCTATGGGTCACAATCTATGAAGCATTTATGGGGCACAATACATGGGCAGCATATGGGGCACAATCTATGGAGCATCTTGTGGGCATAATACATGGGCCAGCATATGGGGCATAATCTCATTTTCCACCCTAGGCTTATACTCGAGTCGATAAGTTTTCCCATTTTTTTGTGGCAAAATTAGGGGGGTCGGCTTATACTCTGGTCGCTTATACTCGAGTATATACGGTAACAAAAAATGATACAGCTGAAAATATGTCCTATATTCTAGGTGCTTCAAAGTAGCCACCTTTTGCTTTGATGACTGTTTTGCACACTCTTGGCATTCTCTTGATGAGCTCAAGAGGTAGTCACCGGAAATGGTTTTCACTTCACAGGTGTGCCCTGTCAGGTTTAATAAGTGGGATTTCTGCCTTATAAATGGGGTCAGTGTCATTCTTTCAATTTAAAGACTTTATTCTGGGTGTGTGTTTTTTTATACAACATCACGATGGGGTTAGTAATTGGGGGCGTCTTACAGACGCCTCTCAATTACTAACATCTGATAATACAAAGGTGACATCAACCCCCCGACTATCAACCCACTTGCCATCTCAAGTGGAAGAGAGAGGCTAAGTGGCAGATCTGGCACATCTTATGGATGCTCCTTTTCTGGGAGGCTGAGAGCTGATGTTTTTAGTCTGGGAGGGGCCAATATTTATGGCCCCTTCCTAGGCTATTATTATCACCCACAACTGTCTGCCTGGCTTTTGCTGGTTATTAAATATATGAGACCTTACATCATTTTTTTAGGGGATCCCCCATTTTATTAAAAGGCTATTACTGATATTCACTAAAAAAAAATCTATTTGAAAATGGCGCCAGCTGCTCCCACGCCGTTAGCTGCTGTTGTGCAGGCACGGGTGGTGCCATATTGGAGGAGTACTTATTTTTTCCTCTCTAGCAAGCTGGCACCACTGACACCTGCGCAGTAGCAGCTATCTGATCACCATTTTAAACAGACTTTTTTAATGAATATCAAGATTACATCAAACAAATTACTTAGACGCACATTATATATGCGATCATGCTGCAGCGCAGTCGCCACCGCTGGCGCCTGATTGCAGAAGGTTTTTACTTTTTCAAAGTTATACAGTACAAACCAAAAGTTTGGACACACCTTCTCATTCAAAGATTTTTCTGTATTTTCATGACTATGAAAATTGTACATTCACACTGAAGGCATCAAAACTATGAATTAACACATGTGGAATTATATACTAACAAAAAAGTGTGAAACAACTGAAAATATGTCTTATATTCTAGGTTTTCAAATACCACCCTTTGCTTTGATGACTGCTTTTCACACTCTTGGCATTCTCTTGATGAGCTTCAAGAGGTAGTCACCGGAAATGGTTTTCACTTCACAGGTGTGTCCTGTCAGGTTTAATAAGTGTGATTTCTGCCTTATAAATGGGGTTGGGACCATCAGTTATGTTGTGCAGAAGTCTGATGGATACACAGCTCATAGTCCTACTGAATAGACTGTCAGAATGTGTATTATGGCAAGAAGCTGGGTGTCCATTTGGGACCCAGACTCTCTTCCACCATTCACACCAGGTAGGTTTAACCTTAGAGAGTGTAGTTACTGTCTCAAATGGGTACACCTTGCCGTGGTGGGACAGCTTTATAACTTTTTTGATCAAAACAGTGTTTACTAAGTACCCTATGTTAATTATTTAATGGACTTGCTTTTTTACTTATTTATTTTCATTAGGGTATATACACACATTGCTTTTTCCTTGGTTTTGCTTGCTTTTATGGCCAGTGTGAACATGCTTCTACATCTTGCATGTCATTCAAGTCTACTTCAGTTCAGTTTTTTGCTTTTCAAAAAGCAGCTAAGTTATTATTATTATTATTATTATTAGCTAAGTAAAGAAAAACGAGTGGCCATCATTACTTTAAGAAATGTAGGTCAGTCAGTCCAAAAAATAGGGAAAACTTTGAAAGTGTCCCCAAGAGCAGTTGCAAAAACCATCAAGCGCTACAAAGAAACTGGCACACATGAGGACCGCCCCAGAAAAAGAAGACCTCTGCTTCTGAGGATAAGTTTATCCGAGTCACCAGCCTCAGAAATTGCAGGTTAACAGCAGCTCAGATTAGAGACCAGGTCAATGCCACACAGAGTTCTAGCAGCAGACACATCTCTACAACAACTGTTAAGAGGAGACTTTGTGCGGCAGGCCTTCATCATGGTAAAATAGCTGCTAGGAAACCACTGCTAAGGACAGGCAACAAGCAGAAGAGACTTGATTGGGCTAAAGAACACATGGAATGAACATTAGACCAGTGGAAATCTGTGCTTTGGTCTGATGAATCCAAATTTGAGATCTTTGGTTCCAACCACCGTGTCTTTGTGCTATGCAGAAAAGGTGAATGGATGGACTCTACATGCCTGGTTCCCTTCGTGAAGCATGGAGCAGGAGGTGTGATGGTGTGGGGGTGCTTTGCTGGTGACACTGTTAGGGATTTATTCAAAATTGAAGGCATACTAAACCCAGCATGCCTACCACAGCATCTTGCAGCGGCATGCTATTCCATCCAGTTTGCGTTTAGTTGGACCATCATTTATTTTTCAACAGGACAATGACCCCAAAGACACTTCCAGGCTGTAAAAGGGGCTATTTGACCAACAGGGAGAGTGATGGGTGCTACGCCAGATGTCCTGACCTCCACAGTCACCAGACCTGAACCCAATCGAGATGGTTTGGGGTGAGCTGGACCGCAGAGTGAAGGCAAAAGGGCCAACAAGTGCTAAGCATCTCTGGAACTCCTTCAAGACTGTTGGAAGACCATTTCCGGTGACTACCTCTCGAAGCTCATCAAGAGACTGCCAAGAGTGTGCAAAGCAGTAATCAAAGCAAAAGGTGCTACTTTGAAGAACCTAGAATATGACATATTTTCAGTTGTTTCACACTTTTTTGTTAAGTATATAATTCCACATGTGTTAATTCATAGTTCTGATGCCTTCAGTGTGAATGTACAATTTTCATAGTCATGAAAATACAGAAAAATCTTTGAATGAGAAGGTGTGTCCAAACTTTTGGTTTGTACTGTATGTATATAATATACATTATGTAAACTAGGGGGCAGGTCACTGAGGGATCAGTGACCTGTAAGAATCCATACACATGAGGACCTAAGTAGAGCACCACATGAAGGACCCCAACAGACCCACCCCGGAGCATGACCATATCATTAACTCAAAACTGAAAATAAAGATCAAACAACAACCACAAGATGGATTTAATCAACCAAGATATTATTTTAATCAGTATAAAGGCGCCAACCTGACAGTGTCTGTAGGTTACTGTGCACAATCCTGTTGACAGGTTCGCTTTAAGGGTAAATCCAAGCATAGTGATATTGCCATGGTTTTTACAGTAGGATTATACACTACAAATTTGTGTCAATTTCCAGTGCCTCACATATGGATGGAGTTTACAACATGCCATTCACAAGAAACAGGAAAAAAAATCCATCTGGAAATAAGAGTATGTTTGGAATTGTTGAGTGTAATGAATGTTACTGTATTCTTGGTATTGCATTTACCAAACTTGACTATATTATTCCTGTATTTGAAGCACAGTTTATACATTTGCTGTATGTAAATAAGCATATACATATAAAGTAAAAGAAATATTAAGAAACCGGGAATTGCTAGTTGGTGGTAAGCAAATATTTGTCTTCTCAGCACTCTTGCACTGCTTGCAGTCCTTAATAAATAATGACTTATGAGTACAAAGACACAATTACAGGACATTATTGCTTTCCCAAATGAAAAAACACATCACATTTATTTCTAGTGGGAGCTGTAAAAAATATGATATATGTTATATATATATATATATATATATATATGTGTGTGTGTGTTGATTTTTCTTTGCGTGCCACATGTTTCACTGTAGAAAACATATTTCTGTGTCATATAGAAAAAAAAGCACCTTGATGCAATGCTGTTTGTTTTCTTGAAGAGTCTATGAAGATTTTAAGTTGATAATGTGAAGCTAGTAGAGATGTTCATCCATCACGGGTTCATTATTGTCCGTTCGTGCCAGGGCAAAAAGCAAATACAACATCTTTTGCTTGTCTTTAGAAACCAGATAGGCATGTGTTATGTGGCCACATTGATTAAGAGTGCCAGAGAAAATGGTCAGAAACAGAAAAGGGACAATATCTTGTAGTGCTATATGATAAAAAAAATAGTTTTTGTACAAAAATATGTTTTCCTATGCCACCATTTTCTTGATATATTTGATATATAATTATGCTTTTTTATTATCTTGTCCACACTGCCAAATTTTTTCCTTTTATGTGTGTTTGTAGGTTTTTTCTGCTATGTGTAAATTTATTGTTTATAATAAAGATTTGATACATTTTGATATATTTTTTCTAGTACTATAATTATTTAATTTTATTGGTATTTATAAGACTATGCAATTGCAGTGTACAGTGAGGCTGCAGCTTAAAGTAAGCTTTCTATCTTAATCCCAGTGCTGGATTCACAGCAACACTACTCAGTTTATGCTGTACAATTCATCTTCTGCCACTGTGCTACTGCTGTCTGGGATAGAGAGGGAATGGATTGCGTCTTCTCTATGAGTAATTTGGTATATAGGATGTATAACAGAAATTAGCATGGTGGCTCAGTGGTTAGCACTGAAGCCTTGCAGTGCTGGTGTTCTGGGTTCAAATCCCACCAAGGACAACATCTGTAAGGAGTTTGTATGTTCTCCCGTGTTTCAGTGGGTTTTCTCTGGGTCCTCCGGTTTCCTCCCACATTCCAAAGACATACTGATAGAGAATTTAGATTGCGAGCCCCATCTGGGACAGTGCCAATAATGTCTGTAAAGCGCTGTGGAATTAATGGCGCTATATAAATGAGTAAAATAAATACATAAATTGTCCCCTCTCAAGCTAAGCTCTGGGTCTTCAGAGAAGAAACCTAATGAAAAATTTCATATAATGGGAAAAAAATGTTTTTTTTTTTATCCTGCTACTTACCCAAAATAATTTATTCAGAGAAAACAGTTATACTTCAAGGTTTAAGTATAAAACAAATCATAGTTTTGAAATATTTAAATCTAACAGTACCAATGCCCACATATAACATGTAAAAACAGTATTCAGAAAAAATAATTTACTAAAACTTGACATTTATGTAGGCTACCTATACAACTTATCTACCTAATGCTAAGTGTCAAATAGAAATTTTATTTAGCCAGTCGATTCCAAAAGATGTCCTTTTAGCATTTATCAAGCATTGACTCACATTTTTTTTCCACTATCTTTTCTTATATAAAAATTATAGTCTATGTTCTTTATCAGGGGAGCCGAGAGCACAATCAGCATATGCTTATTCGTTTTCTTAATACTTAAAAACACATACATTATGATTCCATTGGAAGGTATAAATGAGTTTTGAACATCTATAGCCCACAATTAGTATTGTACTATTATTGTGCTTGTTCCTGTTTTTTTCTATAGATTTCACTCCATTTTCTTTATGACATATGTAGTAATTTTTGGTCCAGAATTTATCGCCACATCAGTAAAAAGTGAGAGTGACCTTAGTATTCAGACAGATTTAGAGATACAGTAGCAGCCAAAAATTTTGCATTTTTTTAAATTGTGATTGCTTCTTGTTCTGCCTTCATACACGTTGACACGGTGTGCAATCTAGCGTACAGCATAAACCACAGTTCCGTACTCCAAATAAGCAGACTGTTCTCTGTAGTCTAACTTGTTTATTGGTGAACCGTATAGAACATGCTCTGTAAAACTATAAAAATACAAATGATATAGATAAGTATTGGCACACAGCTGACACTTTACAATTAACAGGAAAGTATACAGTAATAATAATAATAATAATAATAATTTTATTTCTTTAGCGCCAACATTTTCCGCTACACTTTACATTATAGAGGGGACTTGTACAGACAATAGACTGTTATGTTTCGGTAGCTGAGGAGTGCAGATAAAAAAGCAATACACCAGAGCAGTTGGAATCTATGAGATTGCAGTACCCTGACTAACCACCACAACTAGAGGCAGCCGTGGAGCGTTCCTACGTTGGTCCTAGACGCCTCGTCACAGCCTGAGAAACTAACTACACCTAAAGATAGAAAGAGGAAAGTTATCTGCCCGGAGCAGATCCCCAAAGAACATTGTAAGGTTCTTTGTCTCTGTTGACATGTTCCTTGAAACTCAGTTTTCCGTCGGCCATTTTGCTTTCTGTTTTTCTGCAGCTCTTGCCCTCAGTTAATATGGAGTTCCAGTTTTCATGTTCCCGCCCTGATTCTTCCCTCTGCTTCTTAAGCAGCCTCAGCTGAACAATCAGTGCTCCTGAATCAAGCCTCAGTCAGTCTGTGACCTGACTCCTGGAAACCTTGAACTTGTACTCCAGCTATTCCCTACTGAGGAACCTTTGAACACTTTTGGACTCTGGAAACCTGCTGTTTGGTGAATCCATGTTGCAGAGGAATTACGGTACAGAGAAGAGATCCTGAACCTACTTTGGAGATTTATTGTAGTGCTTGAAATTACTCTGGCCTGCTGTGTCTCCTGACTCTGTTCCTGCAAACTGTGTGAACTTTTCAGCAGCTTGTATGAAGTAATACAAGTCATTTCATTTCAACCTATGTCTCCTGTGTTTTCCTCGCACCCAAGCACAAGACGCTATAGGAACTGTACACTATACATGACAAACATAGAAAGCCCCCAAACATGTAATGGCGGTTAGACAAGAAGAAATACTGACACAGACAGAAAATAGTATGAGCAAACGTTGGGGCCCAAACTACCTAAATAGAAAAGGATAGGAAGGGCACTTACTGCAATCCCAAAAAACCCTGAAAAGCACCAACTCTACTAATTTCAAAATCACCTGAGATCACACGACCTCTACCACCTAAATTAGCTCTCTGGTGTAACAAAATCAAAACAGCAGCCACTGAAAAAACTGGAAAAAAGCAAAAGTACAAACATCAGTGGCTGAACTAAACCGAGAGGGCAAAAGCCCCCGGAGGGGACCCCGAAGGCCCCCACAGAAGTGCAGGACAAAATGCAAAAATAAAGCACAAAAACAAAAAGAAGAAAATGTCTTATCTGTTAGCAGGAGATGCAGACACGACACAGCAGGCTACAAAGAAACAGGACTCAAGGATTGAGACCAGAACAATTGATCACCGGCAACCCTGATGGGAAGGCGACTCCCTTATATAAGACCAGTCAGTAACACCTGATTCCCACTCCTCACAATCTTCACTGGACAGTCCAGTACCGCTTGTAACCACCAGAGGGAGCCTCTGCTCAAACTCATTTCAAGTCCATTCACAACAGTACCCCCCCCTTGAGGAGGTGTCACCGAACCCTCACTTGAGCAACCAGGTCGGTCAGGATGAGTTCTATGATACGCACGGATGAGTCTCCTAGCATGATGTCCGAAGCAAACACCCAAGAATTGTCTTCCTGACCATAACCTCTCCACTTAACCAAATACTGGAGTTTCCGTCTAGAAAAACGAGAATTTAATATTTTCTCAACCACAAACTCCATATTGCCCTCAACCAGAACAGGGTCAGGAGGCAAAGCAGTAGAACCACTGGCTCAACAAACCTCTTCAACAAGGACTTGTGGAACACGTTATGGATCTTAAATGTCCCTGGAAGAAAGCAAACGAAAAGAAACAGGATTAAGAATCTCCAAGATCTTATAAGATCCAATGAACCTAGGCTTAAATTTAGGAGATGCCACTCTCATAGGAATATTTTTTGAGGACAACCAGACCAAGTCCCCCACTTTAAACCGAGGACCATCAGTCCTATGCCGGTTAGCAAACCGCTGGGCCCTCTCCTGAGAGAGGGACAACCTCTCCACTACCTGGTCCCAAATCTGTTGCATACGCTCCACAACAGAGTCAACACCTGGACAGACAGAAGCCTCCGTCTGTCCTGAAGAAAATCGAGGGTGAAACCCAGAATTACAGAAAAATGGAGACATCAAGGTGGCAGAGCTAGCCCTATTATTAAGAGCAAACTCAGCCAAAGGCAAAAAAGAGACCCAGTCATCCTGATCAGCAGACACAAAGCATCTTAGATAAGTCTCCAATGTCTGGTTTGTTCTCTCAGTTTGACCATTGGTCTGAGGATGAAACGCCGAGGAGAAAGACAATTGAACACCAAGTTTAGAACAAAAGGTCCTCCAAAATCTGGAAACAAACTGGACTCCTCTGTCAGACACAATGTTCTCAGGAATGCCGTGTAAACGAACCACGTGCTGAAGGAACAAAGGCACCAATTCAGAGGAGGAAGGCAACTTAGGTAATGGCTAGTGTTGAGCGATACTGCTCGATATCTAAAAATATCGTATCGGAATGGTATCGCCGATATCACTAAATATCGTCGATATCCGATTCCGATACCGGAAGTCCCATGTAAGTCTATGGGAACAAAATATTGCAACAAAAAAAACCCTTTCTTTCGTTGTAAACACAAATTATACACACATAGAATACAATATATATATATATATATATATATATACATGTCATTGTGACATATATATATACATATATTTATAGTTTATACACTTCTACATAGTAAAATAGACTCTGATTCAATTGCCGGGTAAAGCCGTGACATACCCCATAGAAGTCGACGGGCTCGGTGTCGAGTACCCCCAAAACCTCTGGCTCTGTGCGACTCAACTTGGGCGTCACGAACAGGATTCTGTAGCTCGCTATAAGCGAGTCCTGTGTGCCTGAATTGAACTGGTTTTGTGCTTGAGAATTGCTAAAATCATCAGAGAATGTATTTGCCATTTTTCCGCCATATCTGCGTCACGACGAGGCACTGGTGAAGAAGAAGGGCGTGCTCTTCGTGGGTGTACACTCACTCAGTGGCTCGAAAACGATGGCCGCCCACTCTAAATGGTACTGCAATGTAAGATCGTGCCCCACAGCTCTTGAGTTCGGCCTCCTCATCCTCCTCAGTGTGCGGAAACTAACGCGAAGGTCTCGCCTCCCTACAAAAGAGGGGCCCTCTC
Source organism: Oophaga sylvatica (assembly GCA_033576555.1). Taxonomy (NCBI): domain Eukaryota; kingdom Metazoa; phylum Chordata; class Amphibia; order Anura; family Dendrobatidae; genus Oophaga; species Oophaga sylvatica. The sequence goes on along the minus strand of JARQOD010000001.1, from coordinate 674,892,849 downwards.
CAGATGCTAATGACACATGTGACTTGGCAGAGATGGCTAATGGACACGAGCAGAAGTGTGAAGGGATGGAGCAGTCAGAGCTCTCCCCCCACGGAAGCGACCCAATCGCCACGGAACCTCCGTTGGGCACCCGGCCTGGAAACCCTCCTACGCTGCAAGAAGCGGAGGATACCCTAAGAGGCCTGGCCCGGCACCGGGAGGAGGTCGCCAGGATGGAAGCCAGCTGGCGTGCCCTAAAACTAAACTTGGAGCGGCGCCAATCCCTCTTACCTGAAGTGTCTGTACCGGAAGGTGAGGCACCCGTTCTAGTAGAGGAGTCCGTGCGGGCATCCCAGCCCTTGCAATGTGATCCGGTTGACGTTGTCGCAGTGGAGGCACCCGTTCGTGCAAAAAACTCTGCACCGGCAGCACCCCAGATCCCGCTGTCTGCCCCCGTCGCTGAGACAGAAGAAGCGACACCCATCCTCATGGAGGAGGCCGCGCAGGCACCAGAGGTCTACCTGTCTGTACCGGAGCCCCGACTGTCATCTGTTCCAGAGTCGGCTGCTTCCTCCGCAGGTGAGCGCCGCCAGGACTGGGGGGCACCAGGAGAGCTGCCACAAACCGGACATCGTAAGCTGCAGTTTTATGGTGGAGACATGGAGATGCTGGTGGAGGAGAATTACAACCGCGTCAGGAGGAAGAGTGGAGACGTTGGGAGCGGGAAGCAGAGCGACAAAGGGAGCAGCGAGAATCCCAAAAGCTTCGGCAACGTCACCTGGAGAAGGACTGGGCAGATAAGGACCGGATGAGAAAAGATAAAGGAACCCTGTGGGAGCCGCGGAGTAAGGGTGCAGTACGGAGCTTTAAATTGAAAGGTGGTTGGGGCTTCATCCAGGAGCCTGGAGTTTATTTAGAAGTGTTTGTGACCCGGCGGGACGTGGAGACTCACCTCCCAGAAGGACACCCGGGGAGGGACCTGTTGCCAGGAGACTTGGTGACTTACACCCGACACTGGGGTTACAATGGATGGTACGCCCTAAATGTTACCAGGTGCGACCCCTACCCCCAGAGTGTCCGGAACCTGTGAGACCCTCGGAGCCTTCAGCCTCCCACATCCAGGCCTCTGCACAAGTGCCCACCCCACGCCGTAAATCTCCCCAGCCTCCCTCAGTGGTCTCCTCAGCAGCCCCAGCTATGGACATGATAACTATAGCTGGCCCGTACCCGGCGCCTGTTAGGCCCCCTGGGGTTCGTTCAGTCCGGGACATAGGGCTCCAGACCCGGAGGGAGATGAAAGAGGTGGCCACACAGACACAGATAGCGGGTCACGACTTGACTGTACAGGCCACACGACGTCATCAGGTCCTGGTGGTCCTTGGTGTCTCGGATGTTTGGCAAGCATCAGAAGAGTACCAGGTGGTACCTGGAACAAACCCCCGCCAAAGAATTATAAATAACCCGGACAGGGTCCCTGTATGTAAATAGTTAAATTGTTGATGTACCCGGACGGGTGAATGTTCATAAAAAAATTTTTTAATTTAATAAAAAACACAACACAGTTTTCATTACTTTTATTACAGTCTCATCCTGCGACGCCATCGATCTCCTGTAAAAAAATGAAAAAAAAACACAGCAGTATACCACCTGTCCGACGCAGTCCATAGTAACGAGTGTCCCACGACGATCCAGCTCTGCTACATCAGAATGACAGGCGGAGCCTGTCATCCCGGCGCAGCACAGCTGATTACCTGCTTCCCCGGCGGTGACGTCATCGGACTGGTTTACGGCCGGGATTACCCTGCAGTCACTGCAGTTATCGCGAAAAAACTGCATGTGACCGCCAGGGAGAAGATAATGGCGGCCATCAAGCAGTCCAGGACGTGACCGCCGGAGATCTTCTGCCAGGTAAGTGCCGCTGACTCCTGACAGACCCGACTGACGGACACTCACAGTGACAGTGACAAATCCGATTCCGGTATCCGATATGACGTAAATATCGGTACTCGGAATCGAAAGCCCGATACAGCTAATATCGGCCGATACCGATATTTGCAGTATCGTATCGCTCAACACTAGTAATGGCACAAGATGTATCATCTTGGAAAACCTATCACAAATCACCCAGATGACGGTCATTCTCTGAGAAACAGGGAGGTCGGAAATGAAATCCATAGAGATATGGGTCCATGGTCTCTTGGGCACAGGCAATGGCATCAACAAACCACTAGAGCGAGAGCAAGGCTTGGAGCGAGAGCAAGTCCCGCAGGACTGCTCAAATTCCCTGACATCACGAGACAAGGTAGGCCACCAAAAGGACCGACTAACCAAGTCTCTGGTACCAAAAATTCCGGGATGCCCAGCCAACGCTGAACAATGAATCTCAGACATCACACTCTTTTTCCACTGGTCCGGGACAAACAATTTTCCAACAGGGCAGCGCTCGGGCCTATCCTCCTGACACCCTCCAGAGCAAGTCTCAAATTGGGTGAGATGGCGGAAAGAACTACACACCTCTTTCAAAATAACAGAAGGATCAGATAACTCAGGAGAGTCCGCAAAGGAAACTCCTCGAGAGGGCATCCGCCTTAACATTCTTAGTGTCAGGAAGAAAGGAAACCACAAAATTAAAACGTGTGTAAAACAAGGCCCACCTGGCCTGTCTAGGATTGAGTCGCTTGGCAGATTCCAGATAAACCAGATTCTTATCGTCCGTAAGGACCACCACCTGATGTTTGGCTCCCTCCAGCCAATGTCTCCACTCTTCAAAAGCCCACTTCATGGCCAGTAACTCCCGATTACCCACGTCATAATTACGTTCAGTAGGAGAAAATTTTCGAGAGAAAAAGGCACAAGGGTTACTTTTAGAGGTCTCTGGATCTTTTTGGGACAAAACGGCACCTGCCCCAATTTCAGAGGCATCAACCTCCACCTGAAATGGCAGAGAAACATCAGGCTGCCGTAGAAGAGGAGCAGAAGTGAATCTCTGCTTAAGTTCCTGAAATGCAGAGACTGCCTCAGGAGGCCAATTCACCACATCAGAACCCTTTTTGGTCAAATCAGTTAATGGTTTAACAATAATCGAGAAATTACCAATAAATTTACGATAAAAATTGGCAAAACCCAAAAATCTTTGAAGAGCCTTTAATGAAGTAGGTTGGACCCAATCACAGATGGCCTGAACCTTGACCGGGTCCATTTCAATAACAGATGGGGACAAAATGAATCCCAGAAATGAGATCTTCTGTACGCCAAAAAGACACTTTGATCCCTTTACATACAGAGCATTCTCTCTCAAAATCTGGAATACAGTTCGAACATGTTTCACATGAGAGTCCCTGTCATTAGAAAAAATCAAGATATCATCCAAATAAACAATCAGAAATTTATCCACAAAATCCCTGAAAATGTCATTCATGAAGGACTGGAAGACAGAAGGAATAAGGTTATATGCCCCCCTGAGGTCAAGCTTGTAAACCAAGTAGCGTTTTTCACCCTGGAAAACAGGTCAGAAATCAAAGGTAATGGGTATTGATATTTTACAGTAATATTGTTCAAAGACGATAATCAATACACGGCCTTAATGAACCATCCTTTTTGGCCACAAAGAAAAAACCGGCACCTAAGGGTGAAGAGGATGGTCTGATATGACCCTTCTCCAATGATTCCTTGATATAAGACCGCATAGCGTCATGTTCAGGTATAGACAAGTTAAAAAGGCGACCTTTAGGGAATTTACTACCAGGCACTAATTCAATAGCGCAGTCATAGCTCCTATGGGGAGGCAAGGATGCAGATTTACTTTCGCTAAACATCAGAAAATCAATCAAAAAGTCAGGAACATCCTGAGCCTGGGGGGAGGCAGAAAAAACAGGAGTGTTGGTATTAACACATTGGCAGCCCCAACTGGTTACAGACACAGATTTCCAATCCAAAACAGGATTATGAGACTGCAACCAAGGGAAGCCCAGTACGATAATATCATGCAGATTATACAGAACCAAAAATTTACAGCACTCCTGATGATCAGGCTCAACCCTCATTATCACCTGAGTAGAGAACTGAGGTTTATTCTCAGCCAAAGGGGTAGAATCGATCCCCAGTAGGGGAATAGACTTCTGTAGGGGTATCAAGGGAAACCCACAACGTTTAGCAAAATCATAATCCATCAGGTTAATAGCTGCTCCAGAATCAACGAAAGCCTGAGCAGAAAATGAGGACAGAGAGCATATCAGAGTGACAGTTAATAAAAACTTAGTCTGAACACTACCCAAGACAACTGAGCGTGCAAAACGTCTTCCCCGCTTAGGGCAGACTGAAATAGCATGAGAGGCATCACCACAGTAGAAACATAACCCATTGCGCTTTCGAAACTCATGACGCTGTGCCCCAGACACCACTCTATCACACTGCATGGGTTCAGAAGCAGGTTCACAAGGCAACACTATTCCACGCATACTTCTCCGCTCACGCAAACGTCTGTCAATTTGAATCGCTAATGACATAGAATCATTGAGACCAGAGGGGACAGAGAATCCATTCCTACGGAATCTCTGACAGTATAACTCAGCGTCATCAAGCCCCTGATTTAATGCCAACAAGGCTTTTTCAGTTTGATCAGTGACATTAGGCTCATCGTACAATAACCCCAAAGCCTGAAAAAATGCATCAACATCACTCAAAACAGGATCCCCAGGTGTCAGGGAAAAAGCCAATCCTGAGGATCGCCGCGCAGGAGAGAGATGACAATTTGAACCTGCTGCGCTGCGTTCCCTGAGGACTTAGATTTTAAGGCAAAAAACAATTTACAATTATTTTTGAAATTCTGAAACTTAGCTCGATCCCCTAAAAACAAATCTGGCATGGGAATCCTAGGTTCCACAACAGGCAACCCAGCAAGATAGGCAGCAATACTCCGAACCTCAGTGGCAAACTGATCCACACGGCCAGACAACTGTGCAAACTCCATTGAGAGAAAAAAAAAAAAATCCTCCCCAGCACCCAGAGATACAGAGGGAAAAAAAATGCAACAAACAGAAAAATATCTCTGACAACTCTGACAACCTTTTTTCTTTCACAATATTTTTTCCCTTATGTGAGTACCATACAATTTTCAATTTTTAGGCAGGTGATACTGTTATGTTTCGGTAGCTGAGGAGTGCAGATAAAAAAGGCAATACACCAGAGCAGTTGGAATCTATGAGATTGCAGTACCCTGACTAACCACCACAACTAGAGGCAGCTGTGGGGCGTTCCTACGTTGGTCCTAGACGCCTCGTCACAGCCTGAGAAACTAACTACACCTAAAGATAGAAAGAGGAAAGCTATCTGCCCCAGAGCAGATCCCCAAAGAACATAGAAAGCCCCCAAACATGTAATGGCGGTTAGACAAGAAGAAATACTGACACAGACAGAAAATAGTATGAGCAAATGTTGGGGCCCAAACTACCTAAATAGAAAAGGATAGGAAGGGCACTTACTGCAATCCCAAAAAACCCTGAAAAGCACCAACTCTACTAATTTCAAAATCACCTGAGATCACACAACCTCTACCACCTAAATTAGCTCTCTGGTGTAACAAAATCAAAACAGCAGCCACTGAAAAACTGGAAAAAAGCAAAAGTACAAACATCAGTGGCTGAAATAAACCGAGAGGGCAAAAGCCCCCGGAGGGGACCGCGAAGGCCCCCACAGAAGTGCAGGACAAAATGCAAAAATAAAGCACAAAAACAAAAAGAAGAAAATGTCTTATCTGTTAGCAGGAGATGCAGACACGACACAGCAGGCTACAAAGGAAACAGGACTAAAGGATTGAGACCAGAACAATTGATCACCGGCAACCCTGATGGGAAGGCGACTCCCTTATATAAGACCAGTCAGTAACACCTGATTCCCACTCCTCACAATCTTCACTGGACAGTCCAGTACCGCTTGTAACCACCAGAGGGAGCCTCTGCTCAGAACTCATTTCAAGTCCATTCACAACAATAGACGTATGATGCAAACTTTACACAGGATTCTAATAACATCTCCTATGCACTGGCTGCTATACAGTTAATAACCTCCTAAACACTGCATTGCTAGAGAAGATATTGATCTTACCAGATATGCTTTACCAGGATAGCAAACTCAAGTTGGAGAGGTTACAGGAGAGCACATGAACACGTGTGTTCCCTGAAGTACATGGAAGAAAATGGAGCTTCTTCGCAGCATACCTTGCTTCAATCCCACAATGCAATACTCTATGTGCTTGTTAAAGGCACAGGCTATAAATTCAGCCACCACTGGATGGTGCTATAACAAACAAAACAGCACACAGTACAAAACATACTGCCCTGTACTCAGATGGGCAGAACACTTCTGTCTGGTTGTTGTGATTCAATTTTTCTAGTGATGAATTGAAAGTGCATGAAGTTGTCAATATATGTGCACATAGCACAAGTTTGCATCACCCAGCTTTTTACACAGCTTTCTATACAGACTGTTCTTACCTCTGCTCCTAGCATCCACATGGTATGTCTTTCAACTAACCCCTCCTTTACACCAGTGTTATTTATGAGCTTGTTTACTTTGGCTTGATCATATGCTTCTGGTCCACTCTTAATTGTCTGACCAAAATGAGCAGAGACCTCTCCTCTCTGTTTAACACCTGATTGCACTTTGTAGCACAAACAGGAAAGCCCAAACATTGGGCAACCTGATAGCCCGACTGTTAGGAATGACAAAATAACACCTTCAGGCATAGGCTCCATGGGTTTTACACCATTCGGCACATGTTTATATTGTACGCGTACCAATTTTCGCAAAGTCAAACAAACTTTGTTTTTTGATGCCCACAAGAAACATAATTTTCAGATGAAAAATTCCATCTCATTTTTCACTACGGGGGTAATATATTTAATTCAGTGCCCCTGTAGTAAAATATATGTAGGGCGGACCAAACGAAAACTTATGGACTTTATGAAGGAACATTTTAACAACATAAAAAAAGGTTTTAAGGGCCACCCTATCTCTGGGCATTTTTTAGAATATCATAAGAAATCTGTACGTGGTGCATTTTTTGCGGGATACAGGTGGTCCACAAAAATGCTAGAGGGGGCGATTACCTTAAACAGATGTCACGGATTGAATCCCATTAGATCTTTACCCTGGACAGTTTGGCCCCCACAGGGTTAAACCATGAGATTGAACTTTATGCCTTCTCGTGAGGTTGCCATGGGCATCAGATACTGTTCAGTATACAGTTAGGTCCATAAATATTTGGACAGAGACAACATTTATCTAATTTTGGTTCTAGACATTACCACAATGAATTTGAAACAAAACAAATCAGATGCAGTTGAAGTTCAGACTTTCAGCTTTCATTTGAGGGTATCCACATTAAAATTGGATGAAGGGTTTAGGAGTTTCAGCTCCTTAACATGTGCCACCCTGTTTTTAAAGGGACCAAAAGTAATTGGACAATTGACTCCAAGGCTATTTCATGGACAGGTGTGGGCAATCCCTTCATTATATCATTCTCAATTAAGCAGATAAAAGGGCTGGTGTTGATTTGAGGTGTGGTGTTTGCATTTGGAAGGTTTAGCTGTGAAGGAAACATGCGGTCAAAGGAGCTCTCCATGCAGGTGAAACAAGCTATCCTTAAGCTGCAAAAAACAGAAAAAACCCATCCGAGAAATTGCTACAACTTTAGGAGTGGCAAAATCTACAGTTTGGTACATTCTGAGAAAGAAAGAAAGCACTGGTGAACTCATCAATGCAAAAAGACCTGGGCGCCCACGGAAGACAACAGTGGTGGATGATCGCAGAATACTCTCCATGGTGAAGAGAAACCCCTTCACAACAGCCAACCAAGTGAACAACACTCTCCAGGAGGTAGGCGTATCAATATCCAAATCTACCATAAAGAGAAGACTGCATGAAATTAAATACAGAGGGTTCACTGCACGGTGCAAGCCACTCATAAGAATCAAGAATAAAAAGGCTAGGCTGGACTTTGCTAAAAAAACATCTAAAAAAGCCAGCACAGTTCTGGAAGAACATTCTTTGGACAGATGAAACCAAGATCAACCTCTACTAGAATGATGGAAAGAGAAAAGTATGGCAAAGGCGTGGTACAGCTCATGATCCAAAGCATACCACATCATCTGTAAAACATGGCGGAAGCAGTGTGATGGCTTGGGCATGCATGGCTGCCAGTGGCACTGGGTCACTAGTGTTTATTGATGATGTGACACAGGACAGAAACAGCCGAATGAATTCTGAGGTATTCAGAGACATACTGTTTGCTCAGATCCAGCCAAATGCAGCCAAACTGATTGGTCGTCGTTTCATACTACAGATGGACAATGACCCAAAACATAAAGCCAAAGCAACCCAGGAGTTTATTAAAGCAAAGAAGTGGAATATTCTTGAATGGCCAAGTCAGTCACCTGATCTCAACCCAATTGAACATGCATTTCACTTGTTAAAGACTAAACTTCAGACAGAAAGGCCCACAAACAAACAACAACTGAAAACCACCGCGGTGAAGGCCTGGCAGAGCATCAAAAAGAAGGAAACACAGTGTCTGGTGATGTCCATGAGTTCAAGACTTCAGGCAGTCATTGCTAACAAAGGGTTTTCAACCAAGTACTAGAAATGAACATTTTATTTACAATTATTTAATCTGTCCAATTACTTTTGGTCCCTTTAAAAACAGGTGTGGCACATGTTAAGGAGCTGAAACTCCTAAACCCTTCATCCAATTTTAATGTGGATACCCTCAAATGAAAGCTGAAAGTCTGAACTTCAACTGCATCTGATTTGTTTTGTTTCAAATTCATTGTGGTAATGTCTAGAACCAAAATTAGATAAATGTTGTCTCTGTCCAAATATTTATGGACCTAACTGTATATGCATATCTATCCTATACGCTTCACTATGGAAAACCCTGATACTTACACTGGCGCAAGCTAATATATCTGCCATGATCATTTGCCATAAATATTTCCATCTATAATGGGCAATTAGTGTTTCTTATAGAATATATTTAATTTAGATATTTACAATTTTTAGATAAGTGCTCTATTTAATTATTTATATATTATTTTGTATAGTTTTTAGGTACTTTTATCTATTTATGCTAGAGTTCATTAACGGTTTTATTTATAACCGTATTTATGACTTTGTTCTATTACACGTACACATAATTTTAATTAATTTAAATAATAAAGGTTTTTATTTTATCATGATTCAGATTTTAACATTGAATAGCCCAGTAGCATTGTTCTCTTATTCCCCCTTTTTTTCCCTCTCAAAAAAACTGCATGAATACCGCATTAGGTACGTCTGATTTACTGTGCTCCTACTATATGGGCGCTTTATTGGTGGAGGAGGGGCGCGAGAACATCTGTAGGGATATAAGGCGGGGTATACAGTGGGTCTCTATCCCTGATGAAAAAGGTCAGAGAACCTTTGAAACGCGTCGGTGTATTTTGACCCACTCCAATCCCCGTCCCGTGGTGATGGTGAGATCACCCATACTCCTATTCCGCCCCTTGCCCTGCACATTTCCTTTCAGCAGATCCTCTCGGCCAGAGGACGAGGCTGCTAACTCAGACAGGAGCGAGGCAATCCAAGAGGCACTCCTTTATAACAGGGAGGATGCTCCCTTGCTACAGTGCTACACTGCCTACTCATCCCCCGCGTGGTCTGGGAACTTTCTCATGAGGAGTCAGCTTCCTCCTCCTCAAGCACCAGCCACAGCTCCAATTCACAGGCACCAACAGCTGCACAGAAGCTCCCGTACTACAGGCTCTGCCTCTTCATCTCCCGTGCGGTCTGGGGACGTTTTCACAAGGAGACGGCTTCCTCCGCTTCAAGCATCAGCCACAGCTTCAATCCATAGGCACCAAGTAAGTCCCCATGTGCCTGCATTAGGCTCTATGTTAGTTGTTATTGCCAGTTTTCTATTTAAGTCTATTCAGACAGGTTTGGCTCCCATTTACTTGTTCTTTGCAACTATTTAAGTGACCTCTTCGTTGTTAGAATCCATTGGAGGCACAGGAGTTTTACTTTTCAGTCATTTTACTTAATCTCCTTTTGTCAGCAGCCGCACAGAAGCTGACTGTACTCCAGCAGTCTCCATACCATCCTAGTAGAGTATATATGTCTATGATTGCTCATACCAGTCTATACACATATATACACTCCATTTTGTCCCCCTCACTTTTCAGGTAGCGCCAGTGTATCATCCAAAAAACTTTGTAGCACATATATTGCATAGCATAAGTCTGCCAAGATGTCAGTCTGCCCAGTGCATCACATAAGTGTATCATACAAGTGTGAAGCTCACAATTAATCCAGAATTGAACGGGAAGGGAACTGAAGGTAACTGGATACAGTCACTGTAAACAATGTTTCTGTTTGTTTTCACTCTCACCCCTATAATCCTTCACTTTCTGCTATCCCCCCTAATCCATACACTAAGCAAGGAACTGTCATCTCTTCTGCAATCCTCCCTATCCATCTCATCTCTTCCTCAGATCTTTTCCTCAACATACAATACTCTGTCTCCAAACACAGACAGCCCCCTCATGCCCTCTCCTGCTCCCACCTGCTAACACCTTCTCTGCTCCTTCTCACTGCTGGTGATATCTCACCAAATCCTGGTCCTCCTCACCACATTCCCACAGTCATTTCTTCCTCCCATTCACATTCTATCACAACTTTCCGTAACCCCTCTAACCTTATATCCATTTGCCCAGCCCTCGCTTCCCCAGTCCCACTAACAGGAGCTCTGTGGAACGCTCACTCTGCAACAAACTTTCCTACATCCATGATCTTTTTATTACTAACCAACTTTCCTTCCTTGCCATCACCGAAACCTTGCTCACTCCCTCTGACACAGCCTCTCCTGCTGCATTTTTGTATGGTGGATTCCACCTTTCCCACACCCTCTACCCCAGCAGCAAGCATGGTGGAGGAGTTGGTTTTCTCCTGTCAGATAACAACTCCTTCACCCACATCCCATTGCCACCCTCTGTTACCCTCTCTTCCTTTGAGATGCACTCTGTGCGCATCTACTCACCCTTTAACCTCCAACTAGCTGTCATTTACCGCCCCCCCAGGGCCAGCAACCACCTTCTTTGATCACTTCACCACTTGGCTACCTCAGCACCTCCTCCCTCTCCACTAATCTCAGCTGAAGACTTTGCCTCATTTTTCAAGAGAATATTGATAACATCAGAGACCATTTTGGCCGACAACCCCCAGAGCCCTTCCCCCTAACTGCCCAGCACTCCTCATCCAAAACCAACTTCTCCACCATTACAGAAGATTGACTCTCCATGCTACTCTCAAGATCACATCTCACCACCTGTGCGCTTGACCCAATCCCATCCCACTTAATCCCAAACCTCACCACAGTCTTCATCCCAACCCTAACCCATCTCTTCAACCTGTCACTATCAACTGGTGTTTTACCCTCAAGCTTTAAACATGCCTCAAACACACCTATCCTCAAAAAGCCCTCTCTTGACCCATCCTCTGTATCTAGCTATCGCCCTATATCACTTCTCTCCTATGCCTCAGAACTTCTGGAACAACAAGTCCATCTTAAACTGTCCTCCCACCTCTCTTTTTGCTCCCTCTTCGACCGCTAACAATCTGGTTTCTGGCCACACCACTCTACTGATGCTGCCCTAACTAAGGTCACTAATGATCTATTAACTGCCAAGGCCAAGCGACACTACTCTGTCCTCCTCCTCCTGGAACCTGTCCTCTGATTTTGACAC
>JARQOD010000001.1:674855138-674880993 GCA_033576555.1 Oophaga sylvatica | reverse complement strand
GGTTGGCATTTTGCTGTAAGCAACTTTTTGTGAACTAGATGCTGTGTGTGGGCCAATAAAAAAAGCTGAGCATTCAAAAACAGAGAGGAAAGGGGGCAGTACAGTATATCAGTGGTCGCCCTCACAAGAAGCGAGGAGCCAAGATAGGAGCTGTCCTTTGAGTTTGCTGGTATCATCTGTATGCTTTCTGCTGCATTATGCTATCTGTTGACAGAGGTGATTTGTAGAAGAGACAGATGCTTGACATCTTTCATTTTGTCAATCATCAAACATGGGTGAACACAAGATAGGCTTCTAAGCATGTGGAATATCGTGCTTTGCACTGCAACTTAGCAGGGTTTGTACATTTCCTCAGGAAGATACCATTATCAATGCCCTACAACCAAAATCCATACTGATGACACAGTTGCAGCAAGGGATCAACTGTGATAGACAGTGGAGAAAGATTACAGTGACAATTTGAAGTAGAGGAGGCTAAGCCAGTCTTATTATATTAACAGCGTGTGACATTTTTATTATTCCCATTCCTCACAATATAAAATGCTAATAGTATTTTTCCTGCAGTAAACGCACATTTATATTATATCACATTATAGATTGCATTATATTTATACGTATATGCAAAGTTTAAGGAGCATTATCCCCTTAGTGACCAAGCATATTTTGACTTTAATGACCAAGCCACATTTTAGAATTTTGACCATTGTCAATTTATAGTATGTGGCAATAACTCTGGAACGCTTCAACAGATCCCACTGATTCTGAGAATGTTTTTTGTGACATATTACACTTCATGACAGTGGTAAAATTTCTTTGTTATGACATGCGTTTATTTGTGAAATAAACAGAACTTTGGTAAAAATTTTGAAAATTTTGCAATTTTCAAACTTTTAATTCTTATGCCCTTAAATCATTTCCCACATGTCTACTTTACATCAGCACAATTTTTGTAACATCATTTTTTTTGTTAGAATGTAATAAAGGTTAAAAGTTGACCAGCAATTTATAATTATTCCCACTCAATTTACAAGGCCATCTTTGAGGGGTCTATGTAACAGAAAATCTTTTTTACTTTTTGTCACAAAAATTTAACTTCTGACCCATTTTTTTATTTTTACAAGAGTAATAAGAGAAAATGAATCCCAAAAGTTGTTTTACAACCTCTGTTGAGCATGCTGATATCCCATATGTGGGGGTTAACCACTGTTTCGATGCACAGCAGGGCTCGGAAGGGAAGGAGCACTGTTTGACTTTTTGAATGCAAAATTGGCTGAAATCAAGAGTGGACCCTATGTCAGGTTTGGAGAGCCCATTATGTGCCTAAGGAGTGGAAACACCCCACAAGTGACCCCATTTTGGAAACTACACCACCCAATGATTTTATCCAGGGGTGCAGTGAGTATTTTTAACACACAAGTACAACACAGAAATCTTGCCTTAGTCACAAATGTTTCACTTTTCCCAGAGATAACTTCAAATAGTGGTCTCCACAATTTATTACCCACTTCCTTACGAGTGCGATGATAACCTACATGTAGTCAAAAAATTCTGTTTGGACAAATGGCAAAGCTTGGCGCAGAAGGAGCAATATTTGGATTTTAGAACACAAAATTGTCTGAAAGAGACGGTGGGCCCCAAAGGTGCCTAAACAGCAGAAACCCCACACAACTGACCCCATTTTGGAAACTGCACCCCTCAAGCATTTTATTCGGGTTTTTATTGAGCATTTTTAACTCACAGGTACGACACAGAATTTGATAACATTAGGTCGTAATATTGAAAAAGTTCATTTTTTTTCACAAAAATCTTGCATTATCCTCAAATTTCTCACTCACCAAAAAGTGGACCCCTCAATTTGTTACCCACTTTTTTACAAGCAGCAATGCGCAGCAATGCCCCACATGTAGTAAAAAAATTTTGTTTGGACAAATGGCAGAGCTCGTAACAGAAGGAGCACAATGTGAATTTTGGAACACAAATTTGGCTCTATTTGAAATAGATATATTATATTTGCCGAGCCTGTGTGGTTCAAGAGCAACATAAATTTATTTTTTGGAAATTAAACCCTGTAATGTATTTATCTAGGGAGGTAGTAAGTACCGTATATACTCTCATATAAGCCAAGGTTTTCAGCCCATTTTTTAAGGCTGAAAGTCCCACTCTCGGCTTATACGTGAGTCATATACGCCAGGGGTCGGCGGGTGAGGGGGAGCAGGGGTGTCAGATCATGCTCACCCCCTCTGCAGCTCCCCCTGCTTCTCCCACGATCTCAGGCTCAGCTGTCACTTGGTACCTCTCATTAAAGTCTTAAATATGTGCATATTCATGACTTTAATGAGCAGTACCAAGTGACTGCTGAAGGAAGGAATAGCTGCTGGAGACCGCGGGAGAAGCAGGGGGGCTGCAGAGATGCTCCAGGATGGGGTAAGTATATGCGATATTCACTTGTCCCCGTTCCACCGCTACGCGCCGCTCTATCCACTGCGTCCTCTGGCTGTGATCTTCAGGTCAGAGGGCGCAGTGACGTAGTTAGTGCGCGCCGCGCCCTCTGCCTGAACAGTCACTGACAGAGGACCCGGAAGACGGAGCGTCGTGCAGCTGTGGACCAGGGACAGGTGAATACCTTTCCCCCATAGTGCGCCGGTGTCCCCGCCTGCTCAGAACACCGGTACCTGGCCCCCAGCGATGAGAGGTGAGTATGTCATTTTTTTTTATTTGCATCAGCAGCAGCATATGGGGCCTATTCTATGGAGCATCTTATGGGGCAGCACATGGGGTATAATCTATGGAGCATTTTATGGGGCATAATCTATGGAGCATTTTATGGGGCATAATCTATGGAGCATCTTATGGGGCCATAACTTTTATGGAGCAGCATATGGGGCATATTATTCTATGGAGCATCTTATGGGGCCATTATTAACCTTTGTGCAGCATTATATGGGGCGTATTTTGTCTGGAGCATCTTATGGGGCAATCATGAACTGTATGGATCATTATATGGGGCTCCTGATTCAATATAGATATTCAAAAACATTTAACCTACTGATGTCTTAATTAATTTTACTTTTATTGGTATCTATTTTTATTTTTGAAATTTACCAGTAGCTACTGCATTTCCACTTATACGCGAGTCAATAAGTTTTCCCAGTTTTTTGTGGCAAAATTAGGGGGGGGGTCGGCTTATACTCGGGTCGGCTTACACAACGAGTATATATGGTAGTTTGATACCACTATTTTGTATGCAGTTGATGCAACACAAGTTTGAAAATTTACAATTTGCATTTTTTCAGCTCTCTTTTATGATTCTTTTTTGTACATTCTGAGGGAGACACTTTAAATTTGAATGCACTACTTTTTCAGTGTTCAAAAATACATGCAATATGGCACCAATATGAGTACTGGACACACGGTTGTGCCTATAATAACAGATAGCACACCATTGGGTCTTTAGGGTAAAATTGAAGGAATTGCAGGACCCAAAGCTTACAGAGACAGTGATCTACCAAACAAGAAATTCCTTCCAGGAACTATAAGGCTATGTGCACACTTTGAGCAAATGCTCCGAAATTTTGCGGAGCATTTGCGCAACTCCCCGCCGCTAGTAAAACGCATACGTAATTAGTATGCATTTTCCCGCAAAACACAAGCATTTTGCAAGCTTGCAGAATGCTCGCGCTTTTCCAAGCGATTTGAAGCATCGCTTGTGTGATGACATCTACTACATTTAGCAGCTTGTGTATAGCGCGCTTCCCTTCCCCCTCCCAGCATAAGTAAGGCTCAGTGTAATCTGAGCTCCCAGCACTGGAGTTTCCCGCCTCACCGTAGGGGGTCGCCATTGTCTTCACATGTACTCTCCTTCTATAGCAGCCATTATGGGGATTCATTCCTTTTGGTGATAACACGGTGGGAATTTGTGTCAGAAACATGAAAGTCACTGTATTGAACCATGCGCCGACGGGCATCGTTCCCGTGGTACGGGTGAACCCGTAACTCCAACAGAGCCCGAGAAATGGAATTCTCGGATTCCCCATGAACTAGCTCAGCCAAGTTTGGACTCATTTGAACTGTCATTTTAAAGTAAGATCATTGATAGGTCTGCCGTTATTCTGCTAGGCTCACAGGACGAGGGATGGACCTTATGATATTTCAGAGCTCAAATCATACACTTCTGTCCCTGGGAGGTGGCCAGAAAAACCAGCCCCTTTTGTGAGGTCAGCAGCCCCAGGTATAAATCCTGTGGTGAGCCCCCCTTTCCCAGTCCAAGCTGTGATGTCCTGACTAAGAGATCTGCAAATGAACTATGACGTGTGGCTCCTCCCCCAGCCAGTTTGCCTGCAACTATCATGTGAGTCTTTTCACTGTTAACCCCTTTTAGTTTCTGTAACCATATTGTACATAACTATATTGCCTCAGCTTGTTACCTTTTTTTGTAAACTATAAGCACTGCCTGTCTTTTTAAGGAATAAACCTATAAATTTATTAGTTTGTTTCTCCTGCTCTATAAACAAATTTACACGTGCCTGAAGTACTACGCTACTGTTTTGGGGTTGCTACGGACCCTCTTGATAAATTGTTCCAAGTAAACCGTAGCTGGTGGCAGCTTAAAAAGAAGGGGTGTTAAGTGTTGACATATGGGGTGGCGTTGGCAGTGACGGAGTGGGTTTTATAAGTGTATTGCCCGGCTGCGGCTCGGAGTAATTATAATTCCCTCACTGCAGCGTGCCCAATAGCCAGCACACATCCAAGTGACCCGTCTGGCGACTAATTATCCTAGGTGCAGTTCCCTGACTGACATGAGGGTAAGGGGGGCGCCAGAGAGCTGCAAGTTCCTAAGTGGAAGTGGGATAATTATAAATCCCTGCAGTTTACTGGGTCGGACGGCAGCAGCCGTCGTGTGTGTGCGCGTTCTCGTCACATTTGCGGCACGGAGGGATCACAAGCCGTGATACCCCGGGCTACCGTGTGGCGGACCGTGTGCCCCTTTCATCACATATCGGTGGCAGCGGTGGGATTATAGAGCATTAGTGATCTGGTTTGAGCAATCATTCCATTCACTAAAAAACTTGCCCGGTTCTTCAGGACCCTGCAACTAAAGTTTTGGAGAACAGACTCAGTGTTTATTAGTCCTGAGACAATTGTGTGTACTTGCGGTTACCCCTCCCTTCTCTTTGTTTTTCTATCCTATCTTTTATTTGGCAAACATGGCTACAATAGGAGCAAGTTGGTACGGACAGCAGAGCAAGGACACTCTTGTGGGAATCTGCAAGTACCATGGCCTTGTCCACACGAACCGAACCAAAAGCCAACTGGTCCAGGCCCTGAAGGAGCTGGGCGAGCATCGGAGTGGTCGGGCACAGGAGCCGGCCCAAGCCAAGGTGGTGCTGCAGCAGAGGCCCAAACCCTGCATGCTTACACCCAGGGCGGGTTGGACCCGTACCTGCAGGCGGCCCTGGAGGGACTCCCCGCTGACAACCGGGAAGAACGCCTGAGGCTGATCCAGCAAGCTCAAGAGAGAGCCGAGCAGCTAGAGGCCAAACAGCGAGAGGCTGAGAGAGCCGAGCGGGAAGCTCAGAGAGCCCATGAACTGGAGCTGCTCAGACAAGGGGCAATGCCCTCCACAGCCCGGAGCGGTACACCCAGCAGCTCTCAGAGTCCGAAGCCCCGGCCGGAGCACTTTCCCGTGCTGGAAAAGGACGGAGACTTGGACACTTTTCTGCGGGCCTTTGAGAAAGTCTGCAGACAGTACCGGCTGCCTGCCGACCAATGGGCCAGGTACTTGACCCCCGGGCTAAAGGGCAAAGCTTTGGAGGCGTTCGCTTCCCTCACGTCCGATCAAGACAGTGACTATGAGGCCATCAAGCAGGCCCTGATTGCCAAGTACCAGCTAACCCCTGAGGTATACCGAAAGAAGTTCCGGAGCCTCCAACGTGGCCCACAAGACAGTTATAGCGATGTGGTGCAAGGACTCAGGAACCACTTTGACCAGTGGATCCATGGACTGTCAGTTGACACCTTTGAGGAGCTGAAAGACCTGATGATCAAAGACCAGTTCCTGCATCTGTGCCCAGCTGAGGTCCGACAGTTCATCCTGGACCGAGAATCGGAGGACGCGGTCACAACAGCACGGATCGCCGACAGCTATGAGGCCAACCGGAAACCCGAGGTGCGGAAGCCCGTCACCACCCGCTGGGGAGGGGGTAAGCCTGCAACCAATCCCAGTGCCCCTGCCAGTCGTCCCTCTGGAGGCACTATCCCCTCTGCCAGCGCCAGGCCTACATCAGACCCCCGCCAGTGTTTCTCCTGTAAACGGACAGGACACATCAGCGCCACCTGTCCGGAGAGGCAGAAGAACCCCCCAGCCAAGGCCTGCGGGCCCAACGCCTCTGTTCTTTGGGTGGGTGGTGTGGTGGGGAGGGTTGATGACAACGTGCAGCCCATCCGCGTGGGGGCCCGTCTTGCTACAGGCCTCAAGGACACCGGGGCTGAACGAACCCTCATCCGACCCGAACTGGCGGCCCCTGAAGAGTTGATTCCGGGGAAAACCTTAACTGTCACCAGGATTGGGGCGTCCACTACCCCTTGCCGATAGCCCGAGTTTTCATTGACTGGGGTGCCGGGAGCGGGGTGAAGGAAGTGGGGGTGTCCGAAAACCTGCCCACTGATGTTTTATTGGGTACTGATCTGGGGAGGATGGTCGCGTACTATGTCCCTGACACCTCTCCCCAATCTGATAATAAGGTTAACGTTAACCATGATGTTGATGTTGATGATGATGGGAAACTGATTGTGTTACCTGCCAATGCTTTGCGAAGTGATTATGCAACTGATAACCTTTCTTTCCCTAGGAATGATGCTGATAGTGATGTATCTGTGCCATCTGAACCTGTTAACCCTTTCTCTGAAGTGGTAGATGTGTCCACAGGTGCAGGAGCGTTCAGCCACGTCGCTCTGCGGAGTGAGACGGCTGAGGAACCCATAGCAGGAGCAAACGACAGTGCTCAAGGAAATGGGGAAGTGCATGGGAACCGTGAGGAAGGTGACGTCATGACACTGACCAGTGCCACCGAGGAAGGTAACTGGCCCCTAAGTAGCACTGCTCCTGAAGTGTTGGGGGTGGATGGGGGGGTAGAGCCCATAGCAGCGCAGACTGATGGGTCTATAGAAATCCCCGGGGAGACTGCATATGTAGCTGCTGTCACCCGCAGTCAGAGTGCCCGGATCGCAGGTAGCGCCCTGCCATCTGGACCCTCCTCCGCTACAGGAGAGACTGAACCAGAGGTGGACCCAGAGCCGGTCCCAGAGGGTTCCAGTGAGGAAGGAACCCTAACGTCACTTCTGGCTGCCTCCAGCCAGGAGTTCCAGGCCGCTCTGCACTCAGATGCGAGCCTGGAGAACTTGAGGCACCTCGCCGAGACGCCCACCTCCGTGACTGATAAGGAGAGGGTGTTCTGGGAACGAGGAAGGTTGTACTGGGAGACAGTACCCGGAGATTCCCAGAAGGAGTGGTTGAGGGAAAAACAGCTGGTCGTCCCGCACCAGTTCCAAGGTGAGTTGTTGAGGATTGCCCATGAGATTCCACTCGCTGGACACTTGGGGATCAGCAAAACTAAGGCACGGCTGTCTCAACACTTCTATTGGCCCAAGATGGGGACAGATGTGACTAACTACTGCCGCTCCTGTATCACCTGTCAAAGAGTGGGGAAGGCGGGGCCTGCTCTTAAGGCTCCCCTGATCCCGTTGCCAGTGATAGAGGAGCCTTTCCAGAGGATCGCGGTGGACATTGTGGGCCCGCTGGCCGTCCCCAGCCGCTCTGGAAAGCAATACATCCTTACTGTGGTAGACTACGCTACCCGGTACCCAGAGGCAGTAGCTCTGTCCTCAACTAAGGCAGATAAGGTGGCGGATGCACTGGTGACCATCTTTTCACTGGTAGGATTTCCCAGGGAGATGCTTACCGATCGAGGGACCCAATTTACGTCTCGCCTAATGAAGGCTCTCTGCAGCAAAATGCAGGTGACGCGTATGGTATCGAGTGCGTATCACCCACAGACCAATGGTTTGTGTGAACGCTTTAACGGTACCCTCAAACAGATGCTCCGCATGCTGGTTGAGACCCAGGGACGCGATTGGGAGCGGTACCTCCCACACCTGCTGTTTGCCTTCAGAGAAGTCCCGCAGGCCTCGACGGGGTTCTCCCCTTCGAGCTCCTGTATGGCAGGCGAGTCGGGGGACCCCTTGGGTTGATAAGAGAATCCTGGGAAGATGAGCCAAACCCCACGGAAGTGTCCATCGTGGATTATGTCATGCGCTTCCGCGACAAGATGCAGACCTTGGCGCAGTTGGTGCATGACAACATGACGCAGGCTCAGGCTGATCAGAAGCACTGGTACGACCAGAACGCCCGGGAGCGGACCTACCAGGTGGGTCAAAAGGTGTGGGTGCTGGTCCCCGTACCAAAGGATAAGCTTCAGGCAGCCTGGGAAGGCCCGTACGTCGTGCACCAACAGCTCAACCCAGTCACCTACGTGGTCACGCTTGACCACACTCGGGTAGGCGCAAGGCCTTTCACGTTAACATGATGAAGGCCCATCACGAACGTGAAACCTGCGTCCTACCGGTCTGCAACCTGCCCGAGGACGGGGAGGAGGATCCCCTCCTGGACATGCTGGCCCAAGCCCAGGCCAATGGGTCCATTGAGGACATGGAGGTAAATGCCTCGCTAACCGCCTCCCAGCGGTTGCAGTTGCTGACCACTCTGGAACCCTTCCGGGCCGAGTTCACTAACCGACCCGGAAGGACCAAGTTGGCAGTCCACGAGGTGGACACCGGGAATCATGCCCCATTACGGTGAACACCTTATCAGATCTCTGAGGAGGTGCAGCAGATTATGCGCCAGGAGATCAAGGAGATGTTGCAGCTGGGGGTGATCCGACAGTCCAAAAGCGCGTGGGCCTCACCTGTAGTTCTCGTGCCAAAAAAGGATCGGACCACCCGGTTCTGCGTGGACTACAGGGGGCTCAACGCCATCACTACCTCTGATGCGCACCCAATGCCACGCATCGAGGATCTGCTGGAGCGGTTGGCGAATGCCAAGTACATATCCATCATGGATTTAAGCCGGGGATACTGGCAGATTCCCCTGAGCCCTGAGGCGCAGGAGAAATCCGCCTTTATCACCCCTTTTGGACTGTACGAGTCCACGGTCATGCCTTTCGGCATGAAGAATGCCCCTGCCACTTTTCAGCGGATGGTCAACCACCTGCTTCAGGGACTGGAGGAGTACGCTGTGGCGTACCTGGACGACATTGCCGTCTTCAGTTCCACCTGGGAGGAACACCTTCAGCATCTCCAGGAGGTGCTCAAGCGTATTCACCAGGCAGGTCTGACCATCAAGCCGGGAAAATGCCAGATGGGCATGAGGGAGGTCCACTACCTGGGGCACCGGGTAGGCGGGGGTTCCATGAGTCCAGAGCCCGAGAAAGTGGACGCGATCGTGTCCTGGCCCACCCCCAGGACCAAAAAGCAGGTGAAGTCCTTCCTGGGCACTGCAGGGTACTATAGGCGTTTCGTACCGAACTATAGCGCCATTGCAAAACCCTTGACGGACCTCACCAAGGGCGGTCTACCCCAAACAGTCAGCTGGACAGATGGCTGTGAGGCGGCATTCCGAGCTTTGAAAACAGCCTTGTGCAGCTCTCCAGTGTTGAAAGCCGTCGACAGCAGTCGGCCATTCCTGGTACAGACTGACGCCAGCGAATTTGGCCTCGGTGCTGTACTCAGCCAGGTTGATTCGGGGAACCAGGAGCACCCCGTGTTGTACCTGAGCCGGAAACTTCTGCCAAGGGAAGTGGCATACTCCACCATCGAGAAGGAGTGCCTGGCCAATGGTCTGGGCACTGCAACGTTTGCAGCCCTACCTGTACGGGCGCACCTTCAAGGTGGTCACCGACCACAACCCTCTGAGCTGGCTGCAGACAGTGTCCAGAACCAATGGTAGGTTGCTACGCTGGAGCCTTGCCCTGCAGCAGTATGATTTTGCCGTACAACACAAGAAAGGCAGTGATCATGGGAATGCTGATGGGTTGTCACGACGTGGCGAACCTGCTGAGGTGCGCATGGCGGATTACCGAGAGGTTATGCCTCCGTAGCGCCCTCTAAGGGGGGAGGTGTGATGACATCTACTACATTAGCAGCTTGTGTATAGCGCGCTTCCCTTCCCCC
This sequence comes from Oophaga sylvatica, assembly GCA_033576555.1. Lineage (NCBI taxonomy): Eukaryota > Metazoa > Chordata > Amphibia > Anura > Dendrobatidae > Oophaga > Oophaga sylvatica. Next base: position 674,870,769 of record JARQOD010000001.1, on the reverse strand, counting down.
TCCAAGCATAAGTAAGGCTCAGTGTAATCTGAGCTCCCAGCACTGGAGTTTCCCGCCTCACCGTAGGGGGTCGCCATTGTCTTCACATGTGCTCTCCTTCTATAGCAGCCATTATGGGGATTCATTCCTTTTGGTGATAACACGGTGGGAATTTGTGTCAGAAACATGAAAGTCACTGTATTGAACCATGCGCCGACGGGCATCGTTCCCGTGGTATGGGTGAACCCGTAACTCCAACAGAGCCCGAGAAATGGAATTCTCGGATTCCCCATGAACTAGCTCAGCCAAGTTTGGACTCATTTGAACTGTCATTTTAAAGTAAGATCATTGATAGGTCTGCCGTTATTCTGCTAGGCTCACAGGACGAGGGATGGACCTTATGATATTTCAGAGCTCAAATCATACACTTCTGTCCCTGGGAGGTGGCCAGAAAAACCAGCCCCTTTTGTGAGGTCAGCAGCCCCAGGTATAAATCCTGTGGTGAGCCCCCCTTTCCCAGTCCAAGCTGTGATGTCCTGACTAAGAGATCTGCAAATGAACTATGACGTGTGGCTCCTCCCCCAGCCAGTTTGCCTGCAACTATCATGTGAGTCTTTTCACTGTTAACCCCTTTTAGTTTCTGTAACCATATTGTACATAACTATATTGCCTCAGCTTGTTACCTTTTTTTGTAAACTATAAGCACTGCCTGTCTTTTTAAGGAATAAACCTATAAATTTATTAGTTTGTTTCTCCTGCTCTATAAACGAATTTACACGTGCCTGAAGTACTACGCTACTGTTTTTGGGGTTGCTACGGACCCTCTTGATAAATTGTTCCAAGTAAACCGTAGCTGGTGGCAGCTTAAAAAGAAGGGGTGTTAAGTGTTGACATATGGGGTGGCGTTGGCGGTGACGGAGCGGGTTTTATAAGTGTATTGCCCGGCTGCGGCTCGGAGTAATTATAATTCCCTCACTGCAGCGTGCCCAATAGCCAGCACACATCCAAGTGACCCGTCTGGCGACTAATTATCCTAGGTGCAGTTCCCTGACTGACCTGAGGGTAAGGGGGGCGCCAGAGAGCTGCAAGTTCCTAAGTGGAAGTGGGATAATTATAAATCCCTGCAGTTTACTGGGTCGGACGGCAGCAGCCGTCGTGTGTGTGCGCGTTCTCGTCACATTTGCGGCACGGAGGGATCACAAGCCGTGATACCCCGGGCTACCGTGTGGCGGACCGTGTGCCCGTTTCATCACAGCTTGGTTAAAGTGATTGAAAGGTTGGTCACACTAGTCAATCATAGTGCTGACAAGTGTGACCAACTGTTTACTAATGAGTAATGTAAAAAATAATAAAAGAAATTAAAAATATTGATATACTCACCCTCCGTCAGTCCCGGAGTCTTCCCACTCCACAGCGATGCTGCCGGCAAATTCCGTTCCCAGGGATGCATTGCGAGAATGACCTTTGCGACATCACGGTCACTCGACCGCTACGTCATCTGAGGTGATTCTCGCAATGCATCCCTGGAACGGAACTTGCAGGCAACTTCACTGAGGAGCTGGAAGATTCCAGGGGCCGACGGAGGGTGAGTATATCAATATTTTTTATTTTAATTCTATTTTTGACAGGAATATGGTACCCAGGGCCTGGAGGAGAGTCTCCTCTCCTCCAGACCCTGGTAACAAAGCGCACATGAAGCGCTAACTTCACGCATGGTGAGCATAGCCGCATGCGTAAAGTGAGCATTTCAATGCAATCCTATGGTGGAGTAATCGCCACGATTAAGCAAAAAGAATGGACATGCTGCTTATTGTTACGCGAAGCGATTACGCTTTGCAAAAATACACAGCATGTGCACAGCAATGTGTAATCCTATAGGATTGCATGAGATGTGTTTTGCATCCGTTTTTTAAGCGATTACACCATGTGAAAACCTGCCAAAAATGCTTAAAAAAACACAATGTGTGCACATAGACTTACTCACAGAGGGAGGTATGCCCCTAAAACACATTTCCTGATTATAAAACTTGGTCTTGCTAACAAAACAGTTGTCTTGCAATTGCATATACTGTAGCAGGAAGAATAAACTGTACTGGAATGAAGGGCAAAATATGGAGGAAAATGCAGCCAACAATGTTAAACCTGAGTTTGTTCCAAAGATGAAAGAACGCAAGCAGTGCAAGAAAGACAAAGACTTTCAGAGCCTGGTCGTGCAACATCAGTTTAGTTCCATCAATCCCTATATCAGAGACGAATGTACCAATAGATGTGATACACCATAGCAGGCTCCCACCCACCAAGGTAGGAAACGCTATGTGCACAAAACTACCAATCCCCTACAGAATCCGTAAAGTATTGTCTGGTAAAGGCAAGAACCATGAAGTAAAACCCATAGTGTATAAGTATTGAACAGCCTCATTATTAGAGATTCTCCAATAAAATTATCATGCCCGTATCAGCAATATAAATAATATATAAGTAATATAAAAGAAAACAAACATTTTTTGTAGCAAGACATAGTCAAAAATAGTCAAACTAAAATGAATGGTCGAAAATGTAACCAAGACCTGGAATTAATTGTCAGATGACCTGACTTTTTTCAAGAACATTTGAGCATTCCACATTTCGGAGTATACAGATGTTGGCATGTGGAAAAGAATTTGTCTGAATAGTAGTTTGGTATGTAAATGATCAAGTCCTGGAATTAATTTTGAAATTAGGTAAAATGTGATTTACTGATGAAAATATTCTCTTCATTACTTGTTCCATAAAAATTACTCTGCTGCGGACCACATAGAAAATAAAAATTATTTGAAAAAACAAAACCCTAATAATTGTAAGATGTGTGGTAGGTCTCAAAATAGGGGAAGATACAAAGACCCATTTGGGATTGGCACATGGGGCAATAATACCGGAATTACTCCTTCTACCATGCTTCCAACAAATCCGGCATTTTTTTTGGAGATATTATTGGGTGGGAATGACAGGGACAAGACAAACAAAATGGCACTCTGCAAGTCTTCCTCCAATGCCATAGTCAAATATAAGACTCTCAACAATTTTCTCCTGAAACTAGAGGAAACTGAGTGCTTCTTGGGAGTTTATGTACAGGACAAAATTGTTGTAGTTAGCAATCTGGATGAGGTACAATGCTACCTTTTTATACCAGGCCCTGGTCTTACACTTTACCAGGTATGGTTGAAGCACCTGGTCTGACAGGTCAATGACTCCAATGAATTTATTGTATTCTGTGACTCAGATTGGTTTCTGTTTGTCCCTGATGGCACCACTGTCTCTGATCATCACAGTGGTGTCCGCAGTGTGGTCAGCATGTAGACATCCTGTCATTCCACTTCACTGCAAGAAGTTGGTTTCTTGCAAGTGAGAATGACACCCCCTTCTCCAAGCTTCTGGACACCAACTGTGATGGAAACCCCACTCAGTTTTTACTGACTGCCCCAGAGGCCCCTGTATTTGCAGCATGGAAGGATTTGTATAGTGGATGCTCTTGTAATTGTTGTTCGTATACACATTGTACCCTTGATGGAGAAAGGTGTCATTAGCTCTCAGACAATTTTATCTGGGATGCCAATTGTGTGGGGCCAGTTTGGGGGGCTAATTTGGCGGTCTCTACCTTCATATATTGGGAAAGTGGATGTGTAGCCTGACATGCTTTCACACATTTTGTAGAGCTTGAAGCCATATTTTGCTCTCTTAGAGGGGATGAATTGGCGGAATAACAGATGGTTCTTGTAACTGATCAGGGACTCATCGATTGCCACATTTTGATCTGTAGTATAGGAATTTAGAAATGAATGTTGTAGGAGGGAAATTAGGGTTCAGAATTTGTTTAGTCAATCATCAGTTCTTGGGGGGGCTTGGGAATTATCAGTAAAATGGAGGAATCTCATTAGGACTTCATAACGGGCTCAGGACATGACAGCTGCAAATACAGGGGTACTGTGAACAGATTTTGCTGCCCAGTAGAAGTGGAGTGTGTTTTTTTTTAACAATCCCATGTTCATGTTGGTTTGGTGGGCAATCAATTGTAGGACTTCTGGGGGTAACAAACATATGGAGAAAAATCAAAGGTGGTAAAATTGGTGACATCTAATTTTATTCCAGGGGCTGGTAAAAAAGGGGGAATTTGAGGCGAAACTGATCTGTCATGATACCACAGCAGTGGGGGGACTGTGGTACTTGGTCCTGCCTCTGAAGCTTCAGCAGTGACGACCGACTCTGCTACCATCAGGCTGTCGTATCCCATGGAGGAAGAGTCATCGTCACTCTCTGAAAATTGCTCTACTTCAGAGGAAGATTCAGTTTCACTGCTGGAGCCTGCTGGAGCAAAGCAGGTTGTACGTTTGCTCCGTTCTGAATTTTCTGCGGGCCATAGCTTTATTCGCCTGCCTAACAAAAAAACTAACCCTAATCTAACATGAAAGCATATAAGAAAGACATAAATAGAACGGGTAAAAAGCAATTCTTTATAAAGATTAAAAAAAAACATAACATGCAAAATGTATATGCCAGTATGATGCATGGTGATGAGCCAGAGAAAAATAAGTGGCACCACCGGATGGCAGGCAAAGACGACATTTAAATTCTAATACTTGTAAACAACACTGTCCAGAGTAGATCAAATCAATCCTAAATTGAACAAGAGTGCATCCAGAGAATAAACATTACTCTACCGACCATAAATGCATGTTTCTCTAACTATAGGCTGAAGTGCTTGCAGTTAACACAAGACAGAAAACTGGAGCATAAGTATATAGACTGTTGCATAGTATACTAACATGCAGAGAGTAAAGACATGTCTTACCTAAACCGTGCAATGGTGCCACTTCCTCTACGCGCGTTTCAGCAGCGTGCCTTTGTAATCTAACACTACTAGCCCTAAACCTAATCTAACACAAGTATTTTTTTTTATTTTTGAAAATACTGCCCAACTCTAACCCTAATTGCAAAAAAATTAAAAAAAATATATATATATAAAATGTAATCTGTCAAGGGGGATGACACAGAAGAGGGTAATCAATTTGATTTAGGGCATTTACAGACATGGAGGTTGAAATGTGATTTTTTTTTTTTCACTTCACTTTCTCTTTTCTGACAGAACAGGACTCGGATGTAGTGTATCTCTCTTCTCTCCCAGAACAACTACAAGGAGAAAACAGACAGGCACAGCCAAAGTGCTGCCATATTTACTAATACTGGTGGCTTTTGATCACTGTGATAGGGTTTATCACAGTGATCAAAACCCAGAAGCCAATCAGAAAATTCCCAATGGTTGCTGGGTGCAGGGAGGCAGATCTTGGTGGGCGCACTGCGCATGCGCTCTCCATTTTTTTTCTGTAGAATAAGAAGGTGGGATGGGGATCATGGATCTGGCACCTATGATACAGTAGGGGGCTCGGAGACTACATTTCTCTCTTCTCTGATATGTTAGATCATATCCAAGGAGAGAGAAATGGATTTTAAATTGTACTTTTTTAAAAGTGATCGCCGTTATTCGGTGAATAACGGTGATCACATGACATGGGACCGTAAAAAACAGCTCTGATCATGTTCTGCAGGGTGTTAGCTACCCCTAGTAGCTTAGACCCTGGAGATTTTCCGATGCTGGGGGGCTCTATACCCTTATTTCTTAGAGCCGTGAAAAAGTGGCGCTGACGAATAAGTACCTTACCTGCTGCCGTTAAAAGGTGTATTGGCAGTCCTTAAGGGGTTAAATAAATAAAATATCAAATTTAGATGTAGCCATTCTTAGCACCTTCACCCCCGTTGATTTTCTGCTTTTTTGTTTTTGTTTTTTCCTCCCGTTCTTCCAAGAACCATAGCTATGTTATTTTTCTATTCACATATCTATATGAGGGCTTGTTTTTGTGGGATGAGTTGTACTTTTCAATTACATCAGTTATTTTACCATGTGGTGCACTTGAAAGCATGAAAAAGAGCTGCGATCATCCAATCACTTGTAATATACATAGCAGTGCATGCTATAGGTGCATCTCACAAAATTAGAATATCATCAAAAAGTTAATTTATTTTCAGATCTTCAATACAAAAAGTGAAATTCATATATTATATAGAGTCATTACAAAAAGAATGTTCTATGTCAAGTGTTTATTTCAGTTAATGTTGATGATTATGGCTTACAGCCAATGAAAATTCAAACGTCAGTATCTCAGTAAATTAGAATACTTTATAACACCAGCTTGAAAAAATGATTTTAAAATCTGAAATGTTGGCCTAATGAAATGTATGTTTAGTAAATGCACTCAATACTTGGTCAGGGCTCCTTTTGCATCAATTACTGCATCAATGCAGTGTGGCATGGAAGTTATGAGCCTGTGGCACTGCTGAGGTGTTATGGAAGCCCAGGTTGCTTTGATAGCAGCCTTTAGCTTGTCGGCATTGTTAGGTTTGGTGTCTCTCATCTTCCTCTTTACAACACCCCATAGATTCTCTAGACCTCAAGGTGCTTGGATTGTCTGTCTTTCCACTCTTCCTCCAGATTCTGGAACCTTGATTTCCAAGGTCTAGTGTGAAGTATCCACAATCAATGATGGTTTCAGGAGCCATGTCATCTGCTGGTGTAGGTCCACTGTGTTTTATCAAGGCCAAAGTCAGCGCAGCCGTCTACCAGGAAATTTTAGAGCACTTCATGCTTCCCTCTGCTGACAAGCTTTTTGAAGATGGAAATTTAATTCTCCAGCAGGACTTGGTACCTGTCCACACTGCCAAAAGTACCAATACCTGGTTTAAAAACAACAGTATCACTGTGCTTGATTGACCAGCAAACTCGCCTGACCTTAACCTCATAGAGAATCTATGGGGTATTGTCAAGAGGAAGATGAGACACCAGACCCAACAATGCAGATGAGCTGAAGGCTGCTATCAAAGCAACCTGGGCTTCCATAACACATCAGCAGTGCCACAGACTGATCGTCTCCATGCCTCGCCACATTGATGCAGTAATTGATGCCAAAGGAGTACCGACCAAGTATTGAGTGCATTTACTGAACATATATTTCAGTAGGCCAACATTTTGGATTTTAAAATCATTTTTTCAAGCTGGTGTTATACAGTATTCTAATTTACTGAGATATTGACTTTGGGTTTTCATTGGGTGTAATTCATAATCATCAACATTAACAGAAATAAACACTTGAAATAGATCACTCTGTTTGTAATGACTCTTTATAATATATGAGTTTTACTTTTTGTATTGAAAAACTGAAATAAATTAACTTTTTGATGATATTCTAAATTTTATGAGATTGTCATGTGTGCATTGCCACGAAGATCGTCGCGGTTGCACATTTTGACTTCTCACAGCTGAGCTGCTGTTTCTTTGTGTTTGGCAGCTAGGGAGTTAATTCTGTCTGTGCTCGGTGCTGGGACTGGGTGCAGTTTCTCCCGGCTGCAATTGATTATTTGTTGATTGGTTTCCTTAAATTCCTGGTTGTCTGCTTGGGGAGTTGCCAGTGAAACCTTCATGCAGACCACAGATAGGAATGAATCTGTATAGACTTTAGTTGTGAGCTCCTTAGTTGTTCTAAGCTCAACTTGGTTAGAGTTTATTTCCCAGACCATTTATGTTCCTTTGGTGTTTGAGTGTGTATGCAAGCGAGTGTTATCCTGTCTGTCTTATATGTCTAATCTGTGTATTTAGCTGAGATCAGCCCATATCCCTTTGGTGGTAGTCAGGATCCTTCTTAGGACTGATTACAGGGTTCAGGGTCTGATAGGAGACAGGGTTAGGTTGGAGACTTGGACCTCTGAACCATTATCAGTACTAGTGTTGAGCATTCCGATACCGCAAGTATCGGGTATCGGCCGATATTCGCGTTATCGGAATTCCGATACTTAATTCCGATACTTTTTCAATATCGTATACCGGAATCGGAAGTTCCCATAATTCTTTGAGAGGCAATGTGATTTTAGTCAGCCAATGAGGAATCCTACGAAGTGTGGGCACATCCTGTAATGCTGCGGTCATCTTAACTAATGGCATGGCTGTGATTGGCTGCTGAAATGATGTCAGAATGCACTATAAAAGGCGCCGCAGCCATTTTAGCGTCACTGTGCTGTGAACTCAGTAAGGGACAGAACGCTGCTGTGCTGACTCTGAGGGACAGTTAGATATTGCGATTTTGTGTACTACTGTGCTTGAGGCAGGCTAGTTTACCAACCGCTGTGTAAAGCTTCATTTTGCCAGTGTTGTTTTAACAGCTCTGTGCAAGGTGTGTGTGTGACAGTGCAGGTGACGCTGCAGTTTGCTCTGCATCCACCGCTGTTTGTAGGCATCTGCACGTGTCACTGACTCTTTTTTTTTTTATTTTATTTAGTGGAATTGGTGCAGCTCCATTATATTAGAAAAAAATCAAATCTATTAGTGTGACGTGCTTCCATCCGTATACAATACATTGGTTGCAAACACTATAGAAGTACACAAAGGAGCTTTTCACAGATAGTGAATAGTTGTGTTTCAGTGTTCACTGCAGTCTGTGAGGTTTTGATTTTTTGAGTGCAGATCACGCTCCAGTTAGTTCTTCAACCACTGCCGGTTGTAGTCTGCTGAGCGTGTGTCACTGCCTCATCCTTCACATTTTTCTCTAATTGGTGCTGCTCCATTTTAGTGGAAAAAAATCTAATCTATTAGTGTGACGCGCTTCCATCCGTATACAATACATTGGTTGCAAACACTATAGAAGTACACAAAGGAGCTTTTCACAGATAGTGAATAGTTGTGTTTCAGTGTTCACTGTAGTCTGTGAGCTTTTCATTTTGTGAGTGCAGATTACGCTCCAGTTTGTACTTCAACCACTGCCGGTTGTAGTCTGCTGAGCGTGTGTCACTGCCTCATCCTTCACATTTTTCTCTAATTGGTGCTGCTCCTTTTAGTGGAAAAAAATCTAATCTATTAGTGTGACGCGCTTCCATCCGTATACAATACATTGGTTGCAAACACTATAGAAGTACACAAAGGAGCTTTTCACAGATAGTGAATAGTTGTGTTTCAGTGTTCACTGTAGTCTGTGAGCTTTTCATTTTGTGAGTGCAGATTACGCTCCAGTTTGTACTTCAACCACTGCCGTTGTAGTCTGCTGAGCGTGTGTCACTGCCTCATCCTTCACATTTTTCTCTAATTGGTGCTGCTCCATTTTAGTGGAAAAAAATCTAATCTATTAGTGTGACGCGCTTCCATCCGTATACAATACATTGGTTGCAAACACTATAGAAGTACACAAAGGAGCTTTTCACAGATAGTGAATAGTTGTGTTTCAGTGTTCACTGTAGTCTGTGAGCTTTTCATTTTGTGAGTGCAGATTACGCTCCAGTTTGTACTTCAACCACTGCCGGTTGTAGTCTGCTGAGCGTGTGTCACTGCCTCATCCTTCACATTTTTCTCTAATTGGTGCTGCTCCATTTTATGGAAAAAATCTAATCTATTAGTGTGACGCGCTTCCATCCGTATACAATACATTGGTTGCAAACACTATAGAAGTACACAAAGGGGCCTTTAACAGCTACAGAACAGTTGTGTTTCAGTGTTCACTGTAGTCTGTGAGCTTTCATTTTGTGAGTGCAGATTACGCTCCAGTTTGTACTTCAACCACTGCCGGTTGTAGTCTGCTGAGCGTGTGTCACTGCCTCATCCTTCACATTTTTCTCTAATTGGTGCTGCTCCATTTAGTGGAAAAAAATCTAATCTATTAGTGTGACGCGCTTCCATCCGTATACAATACATTGGTTGCAAACACTATAGAAGTACACAAAGGGGCCTTTAACAGCTACAGAACAGTTGTGTTTCAGTGTTCACTGTAGTCTGTGAGCTTTTCAATTTTGTGAGTGCAGATTACGCTCCAGTTTGTACTTCAACCACTGCCGGTTTGTAGTCTGCTGAGCGTGTGTCACTGCCTCATCCTTCACATTTTTCTCTAATTGGTGCTGCTCCATTTTAGTGGAAAAAAAATCTAATCTATTAGTGTGACGCGCTTCCATCCGTATACAATACATTGGTTGCAAACACTATAGAAGTACACAAAGGGGCCTTTAACAGCTACAGAACAGTTGTGTTTCAGTGTTCACTGTAGTCTGTGACTTTTCATTTTGTGATGCAGATTACGCTCCAGTTTGTTACTTCAACCACTGCCGGTTGTAGTCTGCTGAGCGTGTGTCCACTGCCTCATCCTTCACATTTTTTCTCTAATTGGTGCTGCTCCATTTTAGTGGAAAAAAATCTAATCTATTAGTGTGACGCGCTTCCATCCGTATACAATACATTGGTTGCAAACACTATAGAATACACAAAGGGGCCTTTAACACAGCTAAGAACAGTTGTGTTTCAGTGTTCACTGTAGTCTGTGAGCTTTTCATTTGGGGAGTGCAGATTACCTCCATTTGTACTTCAACCACTGCCGGTTTGTAGTCTGCTGAGCGTGTGCCCACTGCCTCATCCTTCACATTTTTCTCTAATTGTGTGCTGCTCCATTTTAGTGGAAAAAATCTAATCTATTAGTGTGACGCGCTTCCATCCGATACAATACATTGGTTGCAAACACTATAGAAGTACACAAAGGAGCTTTTCACAGATAGTGAATAGTTGTGTTTCAGTGTTCACTGTAGTCTGTGAGCTTTCATTTTGTGAGTGCAGATTACGCTCCAGTTTTGTACTTCAACCACTGCCGGTTGTAGTCTGCTGAGCGTGTGTCACCTGCCTCATCCTTCACATTTTTCTCTAAATTTGGTGCTGCTCCATTTTAGTGGAAAAAAATCTAATCTATTAGTGTGACGCGCTTCCATCCTATACAATACATTGGTTGCAAACACTATAGAAGTACACAAAGGGGCCTTTCACAGATACTGAACAGTTGTCTGCAGGGTTCACTGTAGTCTGTGAGGAATAACCACACTTAGGCCTTAACTTTTCTGACTTTCTTTATCAATCTAACCAAGATGAAGAAGTCAGTGAGTAAGGCACGTGGTCGTGGTCGGGGCCGTGGATTTGCAGCGGGGGAGAGGACGGGGGATTCTGTGGCTGCTGCCGCACCCAGTGACACAGCATCCACCAGTTTTCCCCGTGAGCGTTCCTTTAAGCGCACTTTTGTGGGAGCTCAGCGTACCCCCCTGCGCGTGAAGAACAAATTGAAGCCGTTTTTGGTTGATGGCAGCCAATGCATCGACTTCAATAGCTTTCCCCTCCTCTCATGACCACAGCACTGTTTAACAACCCCTCAGTCTCTTCACCGCCTGCCAAATTGCCCAGGCATCAGAGAGCTCTGTACAGGAGCCAGCTGAGTCTCTGCTTCTGTTCTCAGAATCTGTTTTGGGTTGGAAACAGGGCCCAGCCAAGCAGCATTCTGGAATGTGAAGAAGAGGCAGTATCAGTGATGCGCAACACTGTGTCTCTCTGAATCTGAAGAGGCGGGTGAGCAGTGCCGATGGCAGCACACCGCAGAACGCATCTGATGATGATGAGACTCATTGCCAGTTTCTGTTGAGCATGGTGCTGGCCAGACCACCCAACAACAGCAGGTGTTGGAAGAGGGTAGTGGTGGAGATGAATGAGTCCAAGACCCAACATGGCGTGAGGAACAGGAAGGTGGTGGGAGCAGCTCTGAGGAGAATTGCACCAACGGTCCAAACAGTAGGGGGAAAGGGAGGCTGCAGACTTTGCTTGCCTGTAAACCTCCAGTTGGCACCCGTTCGGAGCAGTTCTCTACAACAGCCAAACCGGGCGCCCCAGACTTGCTCTGCGTGGTCCTTTTTGATACATTTCAGATGATATTTGCTATGTAAAAATGCAAGCTGTGTAATCAAAAAATTAAAAGAGGTAAAAGTGTCATAACCTTAAACAACAAATATGTGGAAACATGTCGGTCAAAGCACTTTGTTGAGTTACAAAGACACACTGGAGAGTAGGCCAACCTACAGCACACCTACATCTTCAGCTCCTGTTGGAGCCTCTTCCTCCAGTTCACACACAGCTGGTTCGGCTTCCTCAAAGGATCGCCATGGAAGAACCTCTGTCACTGTTGTCCAGAGACACAGTGTTATTCCACCCACCTGCAAGTTCCCTGTCATCCTCACACACCCAGCCACAAAACAGCCATCGTAGCACAGGCATGGATAAAAGACGCCATACTCGGCAAACCATCCACGAGCACAGGCTCTAATGCTGGCATTGCAAAACTCCGTCCCTTGAAATGCGGTCATTCAGGCTGTGGAGACTGACAGTTTCCGTGAATTAATGGCATTGGCAGTCCCACAATACAATGTGCCCAGCCGATTTTATTCAGCAGGCAAGCCGTCCCTGGTCTGCAAAAGCATTTGAGGCAAAAAATTAAACATGCGCTACTAAACCGCCGTCAGTAGCAAGGTCCACCTGACCACCGATGCGTGACCAGTACCCATGGCCAGGGACGATACCTTTCACTCACTGCCCATTGGGTGAATGTTGTGGAGCCGGTACAGATCTTGCGAGTGGCGCTGTAACGTGTTCTGCCAACTCCAAGGATTGCCGGAATCAAGTCTGTCCACAATGACCCCCTCCTCCTATTTCCATTCCTCAGAATCATCGCTGCAGGAGCCGTCACGGTCTACCTCCACATGGACCCGGGGGACGCTTACCTGATGCGACCGATATAGCACAGCCTGGCCAAACGGCAACAGGCCGTTCTGAAATTAATTCCCATGGGGAATCGAAACCACACAGCGCAGGAGGTCTGGAATGCCATCAAGCAGGAGAGCGACGTGTGGTTTTTGCCAGCGAAATCTCCAGCCAGGTTTGGTAGTGTTGACAATGGCCGAAATCTGGTGGCAGCTCTGGGCCTTGGCAACCTCACTCACATACCATGTCTGGCACATGTGCTCAACTTGGTCGTGCAGAGTTTTTTTGAGGGACTATCCGATCTTGATGCACTGCTGCACAAGGTCCGCCTAGATGCGCTCACTTGCGACGTTCCAGCATGGCCAGATCGCGCATTGCAGCTCTGCAACGCAGATTGCGCCTTCCTGAACATCGCATCAAATGTGACGTATCCACCAGGTGGAATTCAACGTACATATTTGGGAGCGGTTGTGTGAGCACAGCCAGCAGTTATGGAGTATCAGCTGCATCAGGCCAATCAACACGCAATTTGCGCCGTCCACACTTCACCATTAATGAGTGGGCCACTATAAAAGGACATGTTCCACGTTTTGCGTGCGTTTGATGAGTCAACGCGGATGGCGAGTGCAGATGATGCACTAGTCAGCCTGACTGTCCCCCTTATCTGCCTGCTTCAAAAAACACTGCAAGCAATAAGGATGAGTTTTTTGGAAGAGGTGGAGGATGAGGAGCACAAATTCCATCACCTTCTGGAAGTCAGCGCAACGTGGTTCCTCACAAAGGGCTGGGCAGGGCTCACTTTGTGAGGAGGATGAGGAGGAGGAGTCAATGGAGGAGGAAGACATCGCTCCAGAGGGAGGTACACAACGCTCTAGTCAGTATGTAAGCGAGGGTGGGGTATGCAGAGCAGGCAGAGATAACGCCTCTTGAAAGAGGAAAAGCGTTTCTTTGCCAGTTGGGAGTCTGCAGCACATGGTTGATTTCATGCTGCAGTGCCTAAGAAACGACCCGCCGCCATCGCCCCAAATTCTCACGACGTCTGATTATTGGGTGTACACCCTCCTAGACCCTCGCTACCGGGACAACGTCAAAAGCCTCACACACCGTTGAACCGGAGCGTAAAATGCTGGGAGTACCAAGACACACTGGTGCAATCCCTAATGTTCTACCTTACTGCCGAGAGCACTGCTGCTGCTACTGCTTTACAAAGCAGCTCTGAGCGCGAGGCAGTGTAGAGAGCTCTGCAACAAGAGGGAGCACACGCAGTGCCTCTGCACAGGGAAAGACCAGTATTTTTAAAAATGTGCAAAGTTTTGGCAGCGCCACAAATGTCTACACCATCCGAGAGGGCTCCAGTCGCGGAGGCAACGTATCCGTCAGATGGTGACAGACTACTTGGCTTTGCCTCTCAGTGTACTCCCAAGGCTCTCCCCATTCAAGTTTTGGGTCTCTAAGCTGGATACATTGCCAGAGCTTAGCCAGTATGCATTGGAGGTGCTGGCTTGCCCTGCTGCCAGTGTATTATCGGAGCGCGTCTTTAGTGCTGCAGGTGGTGTACTAACAGACCGTCGCATGCGACTAATCCTCCGATAATGTAGAACCGCTTTACTTTTTCTGAAAATGAACAAGGCATGGATCTCGGCAGAATTGTCTGTCCGTTTTCAGATTAAATAACTGTTCGCAACGTTATCCATGTCTCCTGTTATGTTCATCTTCTACCACCTGAAACTCTACTCCCTGGGCTCCAACACGCCAGTTGCTGCTCAGAAGTGTCCCTGTCCACAGAACAAAACACAAGCTCTACGTTAGTGGGGTTCAGTAACCCAGCTGTTCCCCTGCTGTGTCAACGGCAAGAATGTCCTGTTCCCGACACATGGACAGAAAAACACATGACCAACATGCTCCAAATAGGGAAGAGCCGTCACCCTGCTTGTTATGCTGAAAACATGAAATTGTGAAGTTTTGCAGGCCCCAGAATGATAAATTTTTATGACAAATATGGACAAAATAATAATTTGTCATCACAGCGCATATCTGCACATGTCCCTATTAGAAATGTAACAAAAAATAAAACATAGTCTACTCTTCACATTTTGAAATAAGCAAAAAAGAAATTTCGACTTATGAATTAATCTTTTAAGGAACTTTATCGTACCTGAAATAATGCACTCAATATGTACGAATCATAAATCCCTCATCATCACACGAGTTTTATTTATGACAGACAAAAAATACACATACGAGCCAACGTAACTTCAAACACCATAATGAAAAGGCCACATGTAAACTTGAATAATTCCAATAATAAATTATTACATCAAAAAGTGAACTGCATACTGACAAAGGTGTTATACCTGCAAGTGCTGTTGAAACAACCACAAGAAAAAAATTTAATACTGGTAATAGGAACACAGTCATATTACTCATGGCCAATGTTGAGAAATACTGTACTCAATTAAGTCACGCAACCAAGGCTTGTTATCGTACATTGTTTAAAGAGGGAACGTAATTTTTGGTTTTCAAGGTGGAGTTATTCACATTTAAATTATTACGGCTGTATTTTTTTTTTGCGTCCCTAGGCGCAATAAAGCAGCCCAACCTCACATTTGAAGCACAATTGCCACACCTAACCCACCCACCGGACAGTAGGAAGGAGTTTGACGGATAAAGCTTTGCGCAACCAACATTCTTTTACCCTCTTCAACACCTACAACAAAAAATCATGATTTCAGGCCGCAGACTTTATTGACGTACAGAAACATCGGCATTACCCTCAAGGCTGTCCACTTCTGATACCGAATAAATATACCTTGCATCCACCTTTGTTTCACCTACACTTGCACACACACTTAAATTGTACAAACAAGCCTAATGTTTTTTTTAAATGGTTATTTTTTATTGTACATTATTGTGCATCAATCACATTGATACCGCTGGACAGCTACAGCTAAGAAAGTTAAGATTTTATGAACTTAAATAATTGAAATTTCGTGACTGCCCATAAAATTGCGATATGAGATGAGTGACTAT
>JARQOD010000001.1:674700537-674855038 GCA_033576555.1 Oophaga sylvatica | reverse complement strand
GACAGCGTGACAGAGATGCACCTGTATGTATAATAAAAATCACGATCTCTTATGAATGCCAGTTATAGGCTGGCTTTCAGATGAAAATCGTTATGACAAGGATGGGGGTCTTTAGCAGACCTCGGGCTGACAACCCATCAACGCCCTTTATCACGTCACACGCGCTTCGCTCCATCTGCAGCTGTTAAAGGCATATGATTGCTTATTGAATTAGCCATCATCTGCTGGGAAAGATGTAGGCTCAGCGTGCGAGCCTGTATAAAAGACAAGGACATGACATACAACGGAAATGTAGATTGTATGTCGTGAAGAGGTTAACCTGATGCACAAGAAAGACATCAGGGCATTGCAGAAAGTAAACTCTTAACACTTACAATGAAAAACATTGAATTTCTATTGTTAAGTGTGAAAATACAGTCATCAGGATACCTTTATGCATCATGCTATCTTTGTCATTTCAAAAATGGCTACATCTGTAGTTCTAACATTATGGTATAGCTTTGATGGTCAGTTTCACCATCTACACGTCCCTTTCCTAATTTCAATCCCAAGGTTCGTGAACTAGCAATCCCATGGGAGGGTTACGTACATAGCATAGGAGACATCTCTATAATCTGCCTCGTTTTTATAAATGTATCAGGTTATATCACGGTTGTGAATCTGCGTGACAATCACAACATTAGATTTGTTAAAACAAGTTTATATGTGTTCTTCATCAGTGCAGAAAAATCCCTCAGGAAATGTGAGACATACACAGTAAGGGAAAAGTGTAAATCTAAACGTTGATTTGTAGACATAGCGAGGATAGCCTGCTAGCTGACATGCTGATTTATTGGATTCTTCAAGTTAATCACTACCGGCCCCTGGCCAAACGGATCCAGCAATGCTGAAAGGCGGCTGAGGGAGCAGGCTTATACGCATAAAGCCGCATAATAGTGTTCAATGAAGTGTGAGACTTTTAGTTCGGTCTCACTGAGCCGACCGCACTGCCGGAATGTCAAAGAGGGATTGTGGGTGGAAAAATTATGGATTTAAACTGCTAGCTGTAAATGAGGTCAATATGTCTGGTTCATAAACAGTCCAAACCTATTCCAAGAATTCAGTGAGGGGGAAAATTAGCGTGAAGCCAACACTGTAGACAAACCTCATTGAGATATAATTGCAGCCATAAATACAAGTGAACAGCTTAGTGAGTGCAATAAAATATAGACATGCATTTTTATTCCCCAATCAAAACCCTCCTTCTTCATGTTTTGCAGAGGGGGTGCGTTGGTTAAGTTTGGTGCATTAATAATTTGACTTCTTTCAGTTTTTCCCGCTTAGTCGTACACAACATTGGTATTAATTGAGTGTTCATGATCTCACATTCTTTTTCATATATATAGAATTTCTACAAAAAAAAATGAAAGGAAAAGATCTGAGGCCACATCTTTCAAGTGTCATCATTTAATTTTTCTTTTTAGTATTCATTAAAAAAAATATATGGTGTGTCATCCGCCTACACGTGTAATACATAATCCATGTATAATTATATATGTGTTCATGTGTACACATGTGTGTTGGTGTCTGCTTATTAAAAATAGAACAAGATTGTGGAAAATAAAAGGAAGCAAAATCCTTTTTAAACTAATACATCTGTTAGATCCTTCTTGAATCCAAATTTAATGAGGTGACATCAAAGGCAAGAGCTGTATCCTATGGAGATTTTCTTTTATGATACCTGTTCTTTGCCTGAGAAACGCTGCCATAAATTAATATACATTTTTTTCCCTCCACTTTTTTCCCTCTTTAAACTATAAAGCATTATATCACTGGGTTCTAGTCTGGTAGTAAAAGGGCAGGGGACAGGCATTATCTACTTGTTTCGTCCAAGTTGAAAGCCGATGTAGTAATAAATTGAAGTTTAATAGCTATAGTAAGGCTGTTGCTCCCCTGAAGCCAATTGATTTAAATGGCAGTAATTTGGCTAGTAGGGCTAGTTCTGCTTAAATTAAACCCATTAATATAATAGCTTAAGCTAGAATGAAATACATGTCTACAATACCTTCTGATGGCCACTGGTTTAATGACTGAACAGGAAAGTCCTTATGATACTTATATTTAGAGATAGAGGATGTAGAGAAAAAGTGAGAAGTTAATTCTTTTATAAAAAGAGTGTGAAGGATTATACCTAGAATAAAGCAATGCCCACCATGGATGTAATTTTGAAAATACATGCACCTAAATTAGTTCTGATTATGTTAGAAGTTAGAACATGTCTAGTGTTACGTAATCAGTATGCTTAAATGGGGCTTAGCTCAGTCCCATTTCAGTGTGCTCTGTTTGTTCAGAAAATAAAGTTTTACCATCAATTTTATCTACATGTAAATACATATTAAGCTAAAAATTGGAAATCTTTGACACAAAGAAATGTTTTTGAAGTTTTGATCTGTAGGTGACCGAGTGCTGAAATGAAAAAGCAGATGCAATCAGATGAGCCCTGCTCTCACCTAAGATTGAGACAAGCTGAAAACAAGAAGTTTGTATTCAGTCTCAGAGCATGAGCTCCTCGGTCTTAGAGATCAGTATAGGTCTCAGATGAGCGGATAGATCTGTGGAGGATTAAGTTTGAGTAGAATTTCCTGAAATTCATGGTTACAAGTAGAGATGAGCGGTGTTTGAAGCGAACTGTTCGCCAATTTCAAATTTGAGCTGTTTTGGGCGGTATTCGAGCCGTTCGACGAACCCGAACGATTTGGAAAAAATCCGGCTGTTCGAGGTTATGTTCGATAACTGTTCGTGCACCAAAATCGTAACTGGATTTTTTCACAGTAATGGAAATTTTTTTGATCACTGGTCTCCCGCTGGCCAGCACGCATCGCTGCGTGTGGCAGGCAGGAGACCAGCGATCAGCTGGTAACCAAGGTTCACGTCGGGTTTCCAGGCGTGGGGCTGTGCCTGGAAACCCAATGTGTACGTTGGATACCAGCGTGCTGCTGCAGGCGAGCTGGTAACCAAGGTACACAGCAGGTTTCCAGGCACCGCGCAGCGCCAGGAAACCAAAAGTGTACCTTGGTTACCAGCTCCCTGCATCAGCGGGCTGGTATCCAACGTACACAGCCGATAACTAAGTGACGTGTGTCGCTTGTTACCGGCGTACTCGCTGTCCTGATCGCTGCTGAGATCTGCCTGTTTGGCAGCTCAGCAGCGATCACATAGTGAGGCAGCAACGATCCTTATCTGGTCGCATCGCCAGCGGGATCGCTGCAGCGTCGTTATGTGAGACGGGGCCCTAAGGGCTGATACTCACTGGAGCCAAAAACGGACGATTGCAAGCCGATAAAAAATCGGATTGCAATCTGACTAATGTTAGTCAATAGGTGTGTTCTCATTTGCGACTTTTTTCTCAGCTGAAATCGGTCTGTGAAAAAAATTGCAGCAAGCTGCGATTTGCAGCGATTTTGGCATGATAATCACCAATGCAAGTCAATGGGTGCGAGAATTAATTTGCATCGGTGTCCTTTGAAAAGCCGGCAATTCATCCCCAGCTACTGTAAAATCACACTGACAGCTCACAAAACACTACATTAGTGTTGAGCGATACTGCTCGATATCTAAAAATATCGTATCGAAATGTTATCGCCGATATCACTAAGTATCGTCGATATCCGATTGCGATACCGGAAGTCCCATGTAAGTCTATGGGAACAAAATATCGCAACAAAAAAAACCCTTTCTTTCGTTGTAAACACAAAATATACACACATAGGATACATATATATATACAGTGCCTACAAGTAGTATTCAACCCCCTGCAGATTTAGCTGGTTTGATAAGATGCAAATAAGTTAGAGCCTTCAAACTGCAAACGAGAGTAGGATTTATTAACAGAAGCATAAATCTTACAAAACAAAAAGTTATGTTGCTCAGTTGAATTTTAATAAATTTTAAACATAAAAGTGTGGGTCAATTATTATACAACCCCTATGTTTAATATTTCGTGGAATAACCCTTGTTTGCAATTACAGCTAATAATCGTCTTTTATAAGACCTGATCAGGCCGGCACAGGTCTGTGGAGTTATCTTGGCCCACTCCTCCATGCAGATCTTCTCCAAGTTATCTAGGTTCTTTGGGTGTCTCATGTGGACTTTAATCTTGAGCTCCTTCCACAAGTTTTCAATTGGGTTAAGGTCAGGAGACTGACTAGGCCACTCCAACACCTTGACTTTTTCCCTCTTGAACCAGGCCTTGGTTTTCTTGGCTGTGTGCTTTGGGTCGTTGTCTTGTTGGAAGATGAAATTACAACCCATCTTAAGATCCTTGATGGAGGAGCGGAGGTTCTTGACCAAAATCTCCAGGTAGGCCGTGCTATCCATCCTCCCATGGATGCGGACCAGATGGCCAGGCCCCTTGGCTGAGAAACAGCCCCACAGCATGATGCTGCCACCACCATGCTTGACTGTAGGGATGGTATTCTTGGGGTCGTATGCAGTGCCATCCAGTCTCCAAACGTCACGTGTGTGGTTGGCACCAAAGATCTCGATCTTGGTCTCATAAGACCATAGAACCTTGAACCAGTCTGTCTCAGAGTCCTCCAAGTGATCATGAGCAAACTGTAGATGAGCCTTGACATGACGCTTTGAAAGTAAAGGTACCTTACGGGCTCGTCTGGAACGGAGACCATTGCGGTGGAGTACGTTACTTATGGTATTGACTGAAACCAATGTCCCCACTGCCATGAGATCTTCCCGGAGCTCCTTCCTTGTTGTCCTTGGGTTAGCCTTGACTCTTCGGACAAGCCTGGCCTCGGCACGGGAGGAAACTTTCAAAGGCTGTCCAGGCCGTGGAAGGCTAACAGTAGTTCCATAAGCCTTCCACTTACGGATGATGCTCCCAACAGTGGAGACAGGTAGGGCCAACTCCTTGGAAAGGGTTTTGCACCCCTTGCCAGCCTTGTGACCCTCCACGATCTTGTCTCTGATGGCCTTGGAATGCTCCTTTGTCTTTCCCATGTTGACCATGTATGAGTGCTGTTCACAAGTTTGGGGAGGGTCTTAAATAGTCAGAAAAGGCTGGCAAAAGAGATCATTAATCCACACATGTGAAGCTCATTATTCTTGGTGCCTGAAATACTTCTTAATACTTTAGGGGGACCAAACAGAATTCTTGTGGTTTGAGGGGTTGAATAATAAATGACACTCTGAATTACCTTTTAACGTTTTTTAAAAAAAAAAAAAAAAAATTAAAACAAAAATTTTTGCTGCAGTGCATTTCCCACTTCCAGGCTGATCTACAGTACAAATGTCACAATGCCAAGTTAATTCCGCATGTGTCAACCAGCTAAATCTGCAGGGGTTGAATACTACTTGTAGGCACTGTATATATACATGTCATTGTGACATATATATATATACATATATTTATAGTTTATACACTTCTACATAGTAAAATAGACTCTGATTCAATTGCCGGGTAAAGCCGTGACATACCCCATAGAAGTCGACGGGCTCGGTGCCGAGTACCCCCAAAACCTCTGGCTCTGTGCGACTCAAGTTGGGTGTCACAAACAGGATTCTGTAGCTCGCTATAAGCGAGTCCTGTGTGCCTGAATTGAACTGGTTTTGTGCTTGAGAATTGCTAAAATCATCAGAGAATGTATTTGCCATTTTTCAGCCATATCTGCG
This sequence comes from Oophaga sylvatica, assembly GCA_033576555.1. Lineage (NCBI taxonomy): Eukaryota > Metazoa > Chordata > Amphibia > Anura > Dendrobatidae > Oophaga > Oophaga sylvatica. Next base: position 674,849,374 of record JARQOD010000001.1, on the reverse strand, counting down.
TCACGACGAGGCACTGGTGAAGAAGAAGGGCGTGCTCTTCGTGGGTGTACACTCACTCAGTGACGCGAAAACGATGGCTCTAAATGGTACTGCAATGTAAGATCGTGCCCCACAGCTCTTCAGTTCCGCCTCCTCATCCTCCTCAGTGTGCGGAAACTAACGAGAAGGTCCCGCCTCCCTACAAAAGAGGGGCCCTCTCCTGATGCTAATGACACATGTGACTTGGCAGAGATGGCTAATGGACACGAGCAGAAGTGTGAAGGGATGGAGCAGTCAGACTCAGAGCTCTCCCCCACGGAAGCGACCCGATCGCCACGGAACCACCGTTGGGTACCCGGCCTGGAAACCCTCCTACGCTGCAAGAAGCGGAGGATACCCTAAGAGGCCTGGCCCGGCACCGGGAGGAGGTCGCCAGGATGGAAGCCAGCTGGCGTGCCCTAAAAATAAACTTGGAGCGGCGCCAATCCCTCTTACCTGAAGTGTCTGTACCGGAAGGTGAGGCACCCGTTCTAGTAGAGGAGCCCTTGCAATGTGATCCGGTTGACGTTGTCGGAGTGGAGGCACCCGTTCCTGCAAAAAACTCTGCACCGGCAGCACCCCAGATCCCGCTGTCTGCCCCCGTCGCTGAGACAGAAGAAGCGACACCCGTCCTCATGGAGGAGGCCGCGCAGGCACCAGAGGTCTACCTGTCTGTACCGGAGCCCCGACTGTCATCTGTTCCAGAGCCGGCTGCTTCCTCCGCAGGTGAGCGCCGCCAGGACTGGGGGGCGCCAGGAGAGCTGCCGCAAACCGGACACTGTAAGCTGGCATTTGATGGTGGAGACATGGAGCAGCTGGTGGAGGAGAATTACAACCGGCGTCAGGAGGAAGAGTGGAGACGTTGGGAGCGGGAAGCAGAGCGACAAAGGGAGCAGCGAGAATCCCAAAAGCTTCGCCAACGTCAGCTGGAGAAGGATCGGGCAGAGAAGGACCGGATGAGAAAAGATAAAGGAACCCTGTGTGAGCCGCGGCGTAAGGGTGCAGTACGGAGCTTTAAATTGAAAGGTGGTTGAGGCTTCATCCAGGAGCCTGGACTTTATTTAGAAGTCTTTGTGACCCGGCGGGACGTGGAGACTCACCTCCCAGAAGGACACCCGGGGAGGGACCTGTTGCCAGGAGACTTGGTGACTTACACCCGACACTGGGGTTACAATGGATGGTACGCCCTAAATGTTACCAGGTGCGACCCCTAGTCCCCAGAGTGTCAGGAACCTGTGAGACCCTCGGAGCCTTCAGCCTCCCACATCCAGGCCTCTGCAAAAGTGCCCACCCCACGCCGTAAATCTCCCCAGCCTCCCTCAGTGGTCTCCTCAGCAGCCCCAGCTATGGACATGATAACTATAGCTGGCCCGTACCCGGCGCCTGTTAGGCCCCCTGGGGTTCGTTCAGTCCGGGACATAGGGTTCCAGACCCAGAAGGAGATGAAAGAGGTGGCCACACAGACCCAGATAGCGAGTCACGACTTGACTGTACAGGCCACACGACGTCATCAGGTCCTGGTGGTCCTTGGTGCCTCGGATGTTTGGCAAGCATCAGAAGAGTACCAGGTGGTACCTGGAACACCCCTGCCAAAGAATTATAAATAACCCGGACAGGGTCCCTGTATGTAAATAGTTAACTTGTTGATGTACCCGGACGGGTGAATGTTCATAAAAAAGTTTTTTAATTTAATAAAAAAAAAAAAAACACAGTTTTCATTACTTTTATTACAGTCTCATCCTGCGACGCCATCGATCTCCTGTAAAAAAATGAAAAAAAAAAAAAAAGTATACCACCTGACCGACGCAGTCCATAGTAACGAGTGTCCCACGACGATCCAGCTCTGCTACATCAGAATGACAGGCAGAGCCTGTCATCCCGGCGCAGCACAGCTGATTACCTGCTTCCCCGGCGGTGACGTCATCGGACTGGTTTACGGCCGGGATTACCCTGCAGTCACTGCAGTTATCGCGAAAAACTGCATGTGACCGCCAGGGAGAAGATAATGGCGGCCATCAAGCAGTCCAGGACGTGACCGCCGGAGATCTTCTGCCAGGTAAGTGCCGCTGACTCCTGACAGACCCGACCGACGGACACTCACAGTGACAGTGACAAATCCGATTCCGGTATTCGATAAGACGAAAATATCGAAACGAATTATCGAAAGGCCGATAGAGCTAATATCGGCCGATAACCGATATTTGCAGTATCGTATCGCTCAACACTACACTACATATATACAGATAGAATACATATATATATATATATACATCATTGTGACATATATATATATATATATATATATATATAAATTTATAGTTCATACACTTCTACATAGTGTAATAGCTGCTAATTCAATTGCCGGCTTCTGTGAAATTACAGACCCGACATGAAATGACACATGGTTTACATACAGTTAACCATGTCATTTCATGTAGTTTGATATATGGTTTTCACTAACAATTACATGAATGTATGTTTGCAAAATTTCAGACATGTAGGGGTTAATTAAAGGTGTAAATTCGTTGAAAAACAATGCATGGGCTCCCGCTGTATTTTCTCAACCAGACAGGTAAAGCCAGCGAGTGGGGGCAGATAATAATAGCCTGGGGAGGGTGCATTTATTTTGTGCCCCCTGGCTACTAACATCTGCCCCAGTCACCCAAGAAAAGGCACATCTATAATGAGATGCGCCCTTTCTGGCACTTATCCCGTCTATTCCCATTGTCCTGTAGCGGTGGCGAATGGGTTAATAATGGGTTAAAGCCACCTTGCTATTGGAAGGTGACTTTAAGCCAGGTTAATAATGGACAGTTGTCAATTATACAACTATCGATTATTAATCCTATTAAAGGTGTAAATTCGTTGAAAAAAAATGCGTGGGATCCCGCTGTATTTTCTCAACCAGACAGGTAAAGCCAGCGAGTGGGGGCAGACAATAATAGCCTAGGGAGGGTGCATTTATTTTGTGCCCCCCCTGGCTACTAACATCTGCCCCCAGCCACCCCAGAAAAAGCACATCTATAATGAGATGCGCCCTTTCTGGCACTTATCCCGTCTATTCCCATTGCCCTGTAGCGGTGGCGAATGGGTTAATAATGGGTTAAAGCCACCTTGCTATTGGAAGGTGACTTTAAGCCAGGTTAATATTAAATGGTTAAAAAAACACATACACATTAATTAAAAATGATTTTAATTAAATAAATACACATAGTTTTTGACCACATTTTATTTTACTGGTACTCCATCCGAATCCCTTATTCTCCTGTAATAAAAATAAAATAATAAAGCAACATTATTCTTACCTATCCGATGTTCAGTCAGGTCCCCCGATGTAATCCTTCTGAAAGGGTCAACGTTTACTGCAGGGACCGCAGCTAATGCTGCCAGCCTCGCAGTAAACCCCCGAATGAATCATCTCTACTCCCAGCTGACAGGAGAGTAAGTGATTAGTGTGGGAACCTTAATTGATTGCTTCCCACTTTCACTTCAGGTCAGCCGGGGACACCGCACAGCATCTGTGACGTCAGAGGGAATCCCGGCTGACCTGAAGTGTACTGATTAGCAAAAATAGGGGATCCCCTTGAAAAAAAAATGGCGTGGGGTCCCCCTATTTTTGTTAACCAGCCAAGTAAAAAGCAGACTGCTGCAGCCTGTTATTAAAAGACTGTCAAGGCCCATGGATTTTGGCCCTCAACAGCCTTAAAATACCAGCCTGCAGCAGCCCCACAATTGGCGCATTCAAAGTGTTAAGGGTCGAGTTCCCGCTTCTGCACGAGGGGAATCTCGAGCCGTCCCTGCTGCGGTCTCCCATCCGTCTCCAGCCGCAGTGGACTCTGCTCAGCATAGATGTTGGTCCCAGCGTCTCGCCCTGGCTAACATTGTGCAGAGGATTAATGCTGCCTCTCCAGGTTCTGCTGTTGTAGCCAGTGCTGGTTAGCGGCGAGCAGATGTCTTTGGGACAAAGTCCTTGCTTTCCTCTTCTGAGCATGCCCAGGGTAATATCTCTCATTGGAGATCAGGGGTCACTTGCTCAGGTACTGCAGCAGCTCCTATTGGTCTGCCTGGAAGGTCCTGAAACCTCTTGTGTTCTGGAGCAGTTTCCTATTGGTCCTTATCTGGCAGGTCCTGTAGTTGCTACTATAAAAGGGTGGCATGGTCGTGCCGCCATGCGCTAATATCAATTACATTATGTGCTTTGCGCCAGTGTGATCTTCCACGCATGTGTTAGGGCTTGGCTGAAATAAACCCCTAGAATACCGGCACCTCCGGTGAGGAGATTGTATGCACGTGTTTAGGGCTTGGCTGAAATAAGCCCCTAGAATACCGGCTTCTCCGGTGAGGAGATTGTCTGTTTGCGTTGCTGATTGCGTTTACTATGGACTGCTGTCCGCACAGCAGTTGTCTGTGCATTCCTGTGGAGTTAACAGGACACAATCCATATCTCTGCGTCTCTACCTTAGCGACACTGTGATGTAACAGAGTTCGCTTATACTGCCGTATAGGGCCACAGTGTCTAAAGTTGCTACTCTGTGAAGTAACAGAGTTCACCTTACCGCCCTCTTACCAGCAGCAGGCTCAGGCTGGACGGTGGACCCTGGGCTGCGAACGAACTTATTATTTTTATTATTTTGTGCGTTACGCCAGCCCTAACAGTATACTAGCGCCAGGGTCTGGCTGGTAAAATGGCGGACGACCAGCGTCTGCAGCGGTATATCCAGCAGCTGGAGGATAGGTTGGCGACTCTAGAGCGTACAACCTCAGATGTGGATGTTACCGCAGTCGCGGTTCAGGCTGCTAGTGTGGCCGCAGCCAGTTTGTCCTCCTCCACCCCTGCTCCGACTATTTCCCGCCTCCCACTTTCAGACAAGTTTACCGGTGACAGTAAACAATGTTGGGGTTTCGTCAGTCAGTGCTCCATACATTTAGAGCTTCTGGCTGCACGTTTTCCCACGGAGCGGGCGAAAGTAGGTTTTATCATATCCTTTTTGTCGGGCAGGGCATTGGAGTGGGCAACGCCATTGTGTTAGCAAAATGATTGTGTGGTGCAGAGTGCTCCTCTCTTCTTGGACACTCTGAAACAGGTCTTTTTAAGACCTCCCGTCACCCACGATACGGCTCTCCAACTGGTGGCAATCACCCAGGGTTCATACATGGTCAGCCAGTTCGCCATCCAATTTCGGACTCTGGCCTCTGAGCTAGAGTGGCCAGATAAAGTCCTTATACCAGTGTACTGGAGGGAACTGGCAGACCACGTGAAAGATGCCTTGTCCACCAGGGAGATTCCTGCCACAGTGGAGGAGCTCATTACCATATCCACCCGCATCGACCTCCATTTTAACGAGCGGAGGTTGGAGCGGGTCCAGTGTAGGCAGAGGTTCCGGTGTCATGGAAATATATATGTATTCCATATATTCAAAGTATATTCACATATATGTATTCACAGTTCACAGTTAGATAGATCTCACTTGCTAAAAATCCTGTGCTCATGCCAGCTATAATCAGTCATTTTAAATGAATCTGGCCTTCATAAGGCCTTCATAAGGAACAAGTACATGGAGTCTTATTAGATATCTGTTGTTTACCTTATAGTTATGCAAGACAACTAGGTCAAAAGAATATAAAACAATAATTCTGCAACTTCAGCTCTTTTACCATGATTATCATAATTATCATACTTACACTAGAACAGACAATAATCTAGCAGCTTTTAATTGTATGTTAATTGACTAACCAGCCCCTTTTTGTAAACGTATAAAACCTTGAATGAATAATAAATGTATGTCTTTGACGAACTGTTATACTGACACTCCCGTGTGGACAGTTTTCATTTCGTTCTGAGCGCTCAAGAAGACATTAAATAGAGATTTGGGCATGGCAAGCAGCAAACACTGAAGGATATATTTATCCTAATTAAAATTCCATAACAGTTGGCGCCCATGCTCGCAGGGCATTGGACGAAACGCACAAGGACCCGGCCGACCGGAGAGACGGGGGTGTTGGCCCTGGCCTTGGCACACGGGACGGAGACTGCAGCTCCATAAGTAAGGTAAGAAAACTGTCATCTTACCTGAATGTTCCCTGTGCCTAGTCCTAGCCTACACTTCCAGCCGGTCGGACGTGGTCATCACCGCATTCCCAGGTTGTGTAAAAAGTCCATACCCTTATCCGAAAGCCCTGGGATATAAGCCGAGTTGTTTGCTGCTGTGCTGTATATGTTTCATGTTTTATGTGAACCGGGAGAAAGTTGGAACGGTGACTGTGTTTTTGCTTGCTGATTTCTGGGGGCTGTATAGCAAAAGACAAATTGCTGGAAAAGTTCTCACAATAATCGTCCACGCACCGGGAGGCCATCCCAGTCAAATCAGACGTGGATAGTGAGAATTTTGATTAAGGCTATTGCAGATTACTGTGACCGGCGCACCGGCCAGGGCGTACGGTACAGAGAGCGATAGACCTTGAGCCTCATCGCGCTCAGTGCAATTGGTGAGTTATCAGTTACCAGAGCAGCTTGTATGTGTCACAGATCATCAAAAGAGGGATTCGTATTCTCCCGGGTGTCTGTCTCATTGTACGTGTCAACTGTCTGTATCAGGTACTGTCGCTTTAAATCACATCTACGTGCGCTCTGTCAGTATCTCATTCACTGCTGGCTGTAGCAGCGAGAAAACCCCTTTGACCCCGCCTCCTCTGCTAATCACGTGGTTACATCTGTTTCCTGGTTTTGATCTTTTTTAAGCTAGATTTTTTGGCTACAGGTTTTAACGTGAAAATTCTCAGGCATTCAGACTGAACTATATTCATTTTTTGCTATTCTGAGGAATAATAAAATTTTTTTTTTTTTTTTTTGATACTTGATTTCAGTGTCTGGAGAGACAGCAAGCAGAGATATAAGGGAGGGGGGAAGAGCTGACAGCAGCCAGCTGACATTCCAGAGGGCGGTAGGAAAAAAGCCTACGCTACCAGACAAAAGTTTTAAAGTACTTTTCTTTTTGTTTTTTATCATTTTACGATCAGTTTTTTCCACCTCTTTTCTGTTTTTTGTTTTTTTTTTTTAATTAGCTGTTTTAGTAACAAGGGTTGTTTTTTAGAGTTTCATGATTAATACGGTTTTTCTTTTCTCCCCTTTTTGGTGAATTTTTTTTTTTCTTTCTTTTTCTAGAGTTTTTTACTAAATCTAACTTTTGTTTTTTAAAGTTTTTCTTCTAAGTACATTTTTAAATAATTTTGGAAAGGTTTTTTTTTCTAAGCAATTTATTTTAGAGTTTTATTCTCCAACCATTTTTTTTTTCTTTCTCCTTTACCAGCCTGCTTTAGACCAAGGTCACTCCACAGATAAGGAGAATTACAGGCTGAGGGAGAGAGCACACACAAACTGCGCAGCAGTTTGACTAGCCCCTCCAGTCGGGCATTCGGTGAGGATGCACAAGAACCAGAGTACAGCAGTTTTCAGATTTTTAAATCACCCTTGTTGAATAGGTTTTTGGAATAGACACAGTACGTGAGAAGCAAATAGACAGGCAGCCTTTACGCTGCATAATGAAATGTTTTTTTCTTGTTTTTTGTTATTTGAAAGGTAACGGGAAAGTTTGTTAATAGATTACCATCTGCTATAAAAGAGCAGTGGTGCATCGTGTAAAAGGTACAGCAAGTTAATTTGAACGGACTAGGAAGTGATTTTTTTTTTATGTGAATAAGTTTGAAAAAGTGTTAAATCGTCTGTGAGAAAAAGATCACTGACATGTCACAAGAGCAGAATTCAGAGTCACATACATCACATGTCCATCATGTGGAGACACGGGACAGGTGTAGGCTGCTCTCATTGAGTAAGGAGCCTTGTACAGGGAAAAACGCTCCCCGCCTCTCTCCACAGGGAGAAGGCATTTTTGTTTCAACCATCCCCTCTCAAGAGTCACAGGGGGGACACCCTCTCCTTTTTCTTCTCCCAGTCCCTTTCTCCTTCTTCTTCAGACTTTTCTCTCTCTCAGTGTCTCCAGCACAGGGCACCCTGTCTATCCCAAGCACAGTACAAACATTGCCAGTCATTATATCAGGAGAAGAAAGTGCAAATCTCCCTACACAAAACGCTACATGTAGCCCCCAGACACAACAGTCCACAGCTAGGGCATCACAGGGGGGTGGTGTAGCTACAGAGACAAATGAGGAACCTCAGTGCCGATCAGGGCTGCCAGCATGGAACCATGACACTGATCCACCGCAGCCTCAGCAAGGAAGTGGGAAACCCCCATGCAGCAAGACAACTTTTAAGCCCAAATCTCACCCAGTGTTTGCACCAAGTACACCATGTCACTTCTTATCTGATGAAGATGAAGATGTAACGTCACACATGCTGCCCAATACTAGGGAAGAAAACACACAAGCACCAATAGAGCAGGGACAGGTAGAGGCACCATCCTATGAGCCCTTCATCCCAAGCCAGGTGATCAGTATGCTGCCAGACCCAGGGATACACCCCATGCTATTTTGCCAGAAAATGCAGCAGATCCAGCAAACGTATACAGCAGCCTGGATTGATCTCTGGACCGAAAAGGAAATAAAAGCAGGTGATGCATTCTGGTCAATTATGAGAGAACACTTCAAGCTTCCAGCAGTGTTAGATGCGTATGCCTGGGAGACAGGACCAAAGCTAATTGTGCAACTCAGAGAATGGGCAAAAAGCAGACTGACAGGACAAACTCTCAGCCTACATGTCACGAGTCAAGACAAGACAGAGTCTGTGGAGAAGTTCCATGACAGAGTAATGCAAGTGTTTCAAGATTTGGGCCTCATTACCCATGATCAGACACACAGACGGATGTTGGCACAGGCCTTTGTGCATGGACTGAGAGAACCAATCAGGAAACCACTGGTAGCAGCCAGGCCTGAGTACACGTCAATAGCAATGGATACCCTGCTCACAGTAGCAAAAAGGATTGAGTCCCGCCGGGACAGAAGGGATGTCAAGTGTTACAACTGTGGCGAGTTTGGTCATTTCCGGAACCGGTGCAGAACACTGACTTCACCCAGAAAATGAAGAAACACAGAAAGCAGTGAAGAACCCCGTCCATAGGACAAGAGCACACCAAGTCCACAGGGAACCCCACCAGTGGGACCAATATCCTGAGAGTGGATGGCGTAGTCAGATCTTTTCTTGTGGAACTCTGCAACCTCACCTATCTATCAGAATCTTCTGCTTCCTGCATGGGAATTGATGGTCAAGTCAGATATTTCCAGATTATGAAGCCCCTGAGCGTGTGGACTCAGCCAGAACACTCCATCATGTCCCAGTTTGTTGTGTCAAAAAACCTGCACCCTCAACCTATTGGGAGTGGATCTACTGCAGAGGCTGAAAGCGACCAGAGTGTTCCAGGAAGATGGGACCATGACACTTTCTTCACCCCTGACCCAAGAAGAAACAGGAACCTCAAACAACCACACTGCAGACCTATCACAGGAGGTGCTGGACATAGTACCAGAAAAGCCACTCCATCACCCAGAGTCAAGATGTCTCTGACCAACTGAAGGTCTAAGTGAACTCGCCTAAGAAGACGGCCTAAGAACTTTGACATTGGCCAGGATATTCAACTCAAGAAGGACCCTACTCGCTTCATGGAATGGCAACACCTCATCCAGCTCTAACGCCAGAGGTTCATCTTTTGCAAGCACCAGGAGGTGCCCCCTTCAATCAACCAGTTCACCCAGGCCCTAGACCGGATAAAGGCCACTCAGCTCTTAAAACTTGTGCACAAATACTGACCTGAGACCGAGGTGGAGAAAAAGAAACTACTGATGCCCCGTGCTGAGAAAAAAGCAGCCGTTTAAGGAGACGTCCCAACAAGAAGACCCCCTGTGACCAGAGCAGGTGCTAACACAGTGACTGTCTTGGTGGAGAAAAAGAAAGCCAGCTGGTCGTCATCTCTCATGATGTGGATCCTAGTAGACGGCTTGTTTTCCCGCCAGCTCTGCACCAGCAGATGAGAGTCCCCTGCCGCATACTGAAGGACAAGGCCAAACTGGGCTGCCTCGCCCATCTGAATCAATCCCAGCTTTCCACAGTGAAGAAAAAGACTGTAAACCCCACTGAGTTCAGAATGGTGCAAGGCCTGGAAGCTGCGAAAGAGGCTACGGTATTTGAAACCCCAACAGTGCTGAACCAACACACTCTGCTCTCAAGAGTCCCAGTCACCACAATGATATTCACGGTGATCAACCTGGCCAGTACCTTCTTCAGTAGAGTTGAGCGATACTTTCCGATATGCTAAAGTATCGGAATCGGAATGGTATCGCCGATATCACTAAAAAATCGGCGATACCCGATACCGATACCGGAAGTCCCATGTAAGTCTATGGGAACAAAATATCGCAACTAAAAAAACCCCATTCTTTCCTTGTAAACACTAAATATACACACATAGAATACATATATATATATATACATGTCATTGTGACATATATATATACATATATGTATAGTTTATACACTTCTACATAGTAAAATATCCTTTGATTCAATTGCCGGGTAAAGCCGGCTTCAGTGAAAAGACAGAAGCACCCGACATGAAATGACACTTGGTGTATATAGGGTTAAACATTTCTTTTCATGTCCTTTGCTATCTAATTTGCACAAACAATTAAATCAGACTATGTGTGCAAAATTTCACACCTCTAGGGGTTAATTAAAGGTGTAAATTCGTTGTAAAAAAAACGGACTTTTTTGCTACGAATTTACACCTTTAATTAACCCCTACATGTCTGAAATTTAGCACACATATACTCATGTAATTGTATGTTTCAAACATATATAAAAATACATGAAATTACATGGTTAAATGTGTGGAAACAATGTATCATTTCATGTCGGCTTCTGTGATTTCACTGAAGCCGGCAATTGAATTAGCGGCTATAACAGTATGTAGAAGTGTAAGAACTATAAATATATGTATATATATATATGTCACAATGACATATATATATATATATATATATATATATATATATATGTGTATATATCTATTCTTTCTTTTGGCATTTAAATACTATTCTTTTGGATCCATTATATGTCAGTTTTGCAAGCCTGCGAGAAAATCTCGCAAGTCGGATGAAAATCGGATGTTACAAGGTACACACACATGCGATTAAATCGCATCTTTGAAGGAAAATCGGATGCCAGAAGGATGTGTGATGTTTTTATTTGATCCGATTGTCGGCCGTCTAAAACGGACCGATTTTTTGTGGTTGTGTGTGACTCCAGCCTAATTTGCACAAACAATTAAATCAGACTATGTGTGCAAAATTTCACACCTGTAGGGGTTAATTAAAGGTGTAAATTCGTAGCAAAAAAAGTCCGTTTTTTTTACAACGAATTTACACCTTTAATTAACCCCTACAGGTGTGAAATTTTGCACACATAGTCTGATTTAATTGTTTGTGCAAATCAGATAGCAAACGACATGAAAAGACATGGTTAACCCTATGTACACCAAGTGTCATTTCATGTCGGGTTCTGCATTTTCACAAAAGCCGGCAATTGAATTAGCGGCTATTATACTATGTAGAAGTGTATGAACTACAAATATAAATATATATATATATGTGTCACAAATTCAATGACATGTATATATATATATGAGGTGTAAAATTGCTGAAAAAAAATGCGTGGGCTCCCGCCCTATTTTCGCAACCAGACAGACAAAGCCAGTGAGTGGGGGCAGATAATAATAGCCCAGAGAGGGACCATTATTTTTGCCCCCCCCCGGCTACTAACATCTGCCCCCAGACACCCCAGGAAAGACAAATCTATAATTAGATTCGCCCTTTCTGGCACTTTGCCCATCTATTCCCATTGCCCTGTAGCGGTGGCGAATGGGTTAATATGGGGTTAAAGCCACCTTGCTATTGAAAGGTGACCTTAAGCCAGGTTAATAATTGAGAGCTGTCAATTAGACAACTATCAATTATTAATCCTATTGCATGAAATAAAATAAAACACACACACTTTAATTAAAAATCATTTTAATGAAATAAAGACACATGTTTTTGACCATCTTTTATTTTACTGCAAAAACCATTTCCTGTAATAAAAATAAAATAAAAAAGCAAAATTATTCTTACCTATCCCATGCACAGTCAGGTCCCACGGTGTAATCCTTCAGAAAGGGTTAATGTTTACTGCAGGGACCGCAGCTAATGCTGCAGCCTCACAGTAAACCCCAAATGAATGAGTTCCTCTCCTGCCTGACAGGAGAGTAAAGGCTGGGTGTCACATAACGATACACCAGCGATCCCGACAACGATATGCACTTGTCAGGATCGCTGGTGTATCGCTACATGATCGCTGCTGAGCTGCCAAACAGGCAGCGATCTGGGACAGCGACACTGCGGGTAACATCGCTTAAGGGCCCGTCTCACATAGCGATATCGCTACCGAGATCGCTGCTGAGTCACTAGTTTTGTGACGCAGCAGCGAGCTCACCAGCGATATCGCTGTGTGTGACATTCAGCGACGATCAGCCCCCCTGCCGGGTATCGCTGATCGTCGCAGAAATGTCAGGACCTTTTTTTGATCGCTGGTTTCCCTCTGACAGGCACGCATCGCTGCGTGTGACAGGCGGGAGACCAGCGATCCGCTGGTAACCAAGGTACACAGCGGGTTTCCAGGCACCGCGCAGCGCTTGGAAACCCGCTGTGTACCTTGGATACCAGCTCCCTGCATCAGGGCGCTGGTATCCAAGGTACACAGCGGGTTTCTAGGCACAGCCCCGCGCCTGGAAACCCGCTGTGTACCTTGGTTACCAGCGGATCGCTGGTCTCCCGCCTGTCACACGCAGCGATGTGTGCCTGTCAGCGGGAAACCAGCGATCAAAGGTCCTGACATTTCAGCGACGATCAGCGATACCCGGCAGGGGGGCTGATCGTCGCTGAATGTCACACACAGCGATATCGCTGGTGAGCTCGCTGCTGCGTCACAAAACTAGTGACTCAGCAGCGATCTCGGTAGCGATATCGCTATGTGAGACGGGCCCTTAAGTGGAAAGCTTAATTGATTGCTTTCCACTTTCACTTCAGGTCAGCCAGGGACACAATCAGTGACGTCAGAGGGAACTGATTAACAAAAATAGGGGTTCCCTTCGAAAAAAAAATGGCGTGGGGTCCCCCCTATTTTTGTTAACCAGCCAGATGAAGCAGACCGCTGAGGCCTGGATTTTCAGGCTGTTAAGGAGCCAAGATCCATGGACCTTGCCAGCCTGATAATACCAGGCCACAGCAGTCTGTATATCTTGGCTGATTAACAAAAATAGGGGATCCCCTCGAAAAAAATTGGCGTGGGGTCCCCCCTATTTTTGTTAACCAGCCAGATGAAGAAAACCGCTGAGGCCTGGATTTTCAGGCTGTTAAGGAGCCAAGATCCATGGACCTTGCCAGCCTGATAATACCAGGCCACAGCAGTCTGCATATCTTGGCTGATTAACAAAAATAGGGGATCCCCTCGAAAAAAATTGGCGTGGGGTCCCCCCTATTTTTGTTAACCAGCCAGATGAAGCAGACCGCTGAGGCCTGGATTTTCAGGCTGTTAAGGAGCCAAGATCCATGGACCTTGCCAGCCTGATAATACCAGGCCACAGCAGTCTGCATATCTTGGCTGATTAACAAAAATAGGGGATCCCCTTGAAAAAAATTGGCGTGGGGTCCCCCCTATTTTTGTTAACCAGCCAGATGAAGCAGACCGCTGAGGCCTGGTTTTTCAGGCTGGTAAGGATCCAATATCCATGGACCTTGCAAGCCTGATAATACCAGGCCACAGCAGTCTGCTTAGCTTGGCTGGTTAACAAAAATAGGGGATCCCCTCGAAAAAAAAACGGCGTGGGGATCCCCCCTATTTTTGTTAACCAGCCAAGTAAAATGCAGACTGCTGCGGCCTGGTATTAAAAGACTGTCAAGGCCCATGGATTTTGGCCCTCAACAGCCTGATAATACCAGGCTACAGCAGCCCCACATTTGGCGCATCAAAAGATGTGCCAATTGTGGCACTTTACCCGGCTCTTCCCACTTGCCCTGTAGCGGTGGCAAGCGGGGTAATAAGGGGTTATTGTCACCGTTGATTGCACGGTGACAATAAGCCCGGTTAATAATGGAGAGGTGTCAATAAGACACCGATCCATTATTAATCCCAAAGTTATTAAATGTATAAAAAAAAGACACAGCAAGAAAAAAGTCTTTTAATGAAATAAAAGAGACAACACAGTTTTCATTTCTTTTATTACTCTCTCAATCCTGCGACGCCATCGATCTCCTGTAAAAAAAGAAAAAAAACAAACCAACAGTATACCACCTGTCCGACGCAGTCCATAACGATAGTCCCACGACGATCCAGCTCTGCTACATCGCAATGACAGGCAGAGCCTGTCATTGCAACGCAGCACAGCTGATTACCTGCTTCCCCGGCGGTGACGTCATCGGACTGACTGCTTTACGGCCGCGATTACCCAGCAGTCACTGCAGTTATCGCGAGAAACTGCATGTGACCGCCGGGGAAAGAAGATGGCGGCCATGAAGCAGTGCAGGACGTGACCGCCGGAGATCTTCTGCCAGGTAAGTGCCGCTGACTCCTGACAGACCCGACCGACGGACACTGACAGTGACAGTGACAATCCCGATTCCGGTATCCGATAAGACGAAAATATCGGAACTCGGAATCGGAATTCCGATACAGCTAATATCGGCCGATACCCGATATTTGCAGTATCGGAATGCTCAACACTATTCTTCAGTGTTTCCCCTCCACCTGGAGGCCTGCTTTCACACACCAGTGCAGTGCATATGGACAATGTTGCCTCAAGGTGCTCAAAACAAGCCCTTTAAGTTTCACCAAGACAATGTCCTCCATCCTCGTCAACCGGATTGCAGAATATGCAAGAGTCACTCTTCTACAACACGTGGATGACCTTCTCGTTTGTGTGGTTGACATCGACACCTGCACAGTCTATTCCTTGTCTCTCCTACTCTACCTGGAAGAACAGCAACGCAAGGTCTGGAAGAACAAAGTCCAGTGATGCCAGAAGCAAGTTACATCCCTGGGACACTGTATTGCCCACCAGATGAAACACATGTCAAAAGACTGGAAGACCACTGTGGAGAAGATGGCTCCCCCAACAACTCCAAGAATGCTGCAGGCCTTCCCTGGTCTAGTGTCGTATTGCAGAACCTGGATCCTGATGCCTCAGTCCTAATGCAGCCTCTGTGCGCTTGCATCAACGCAACCCTGCTCCTTCTATCAGACGCAGCCTTCAACCCATTCAGGAGATTGGAAGAACTCCACAGTCTCAGCGCCAATACCAGGCCTACCTGACTATGAAAAGTCTTTCCGTCTACCTGATGGAAGAAAGAAGGTCATGCTACTGGAGTCCTGGCACGGATTCACGGGGGAAAACAGAGACTTTTAGGCTGCCTCTCAGCCGCTTGGATCCAGTTGCAAGAAGAGCACCCTCCTGCCTGATGGCAGTATCTGCAGCACACACCCTCCTGGACAAGGTTGCTGACATCACTCTTGGACAGCCACTGGAAACTCTCAGTCCACATGACATCTTGGCAATCTTCAATCAAGCTCAACCAACAGTAATCTCCCCACCGCCAGGCATCTTTGTGGCGCCTCTATTGCCTTTGTCTCATAATGTCACCGTCTCCAGACCTACAGTCCTCAGCCCGGCCACTCTACTCCCACTCCCAAGGGGGGATACTTGGATGGCTCCAGAAGAAGTTTCAACACAGGAAGTGCAGTGACCAGCAATCAAGAAATCCTGTGGTCCAGAAGTCTGTCACCTAGCCTGTCAACCCAGGAAGCAGAATTGATAGCGCTGACGAAGGCCTGCCGGATGGCAGAAGGCAAGACTGCAAACATCTACATGGACTACAGGTACTCGCATGGCATAACACACGACTTTAGACCCATCTGGGCCACAAGGGACTTCATCACAGCAAACGGGACAACCGTGAAGCATCATGGAGCCTTCAGGGACCTACTGGGTATACTCCAACTTCCAAAATGGTGGCAATTTGAAAAATCAAAGTGCATGGAAAACTGAGAACAGAAGAGGCGTGAGGCAATAACATGGCGGACATGGCAGCCAAAGAAGCAGCCAAAGGAAGACAACATGGAGAAGTGGGAGAGGTCGTAGAGCCGGACGGCTACTACATGACGACTGAAGACAAGAAACCTGACAAAGAGACGTCCTGGAATCTGCTCAAGAAGTTACAAGACCAAGCTCCAAAAGGAGAAGAAGAGCTGAATGGGAAAAAAGCAACACGTGAAGAAGGAAGGCTATCAATAATAGACTTCAAACTCTGCCTACCACAAAGTATGCACCCTATGGTGGTCCAATGGGTACATGGACCCACATCCACATATCAAAGACACAGATGAATGATCTGATTGGTGCTTACTGGTTCGCTTCAGGGATCTCCACCCTAACAGCCAAATTCACCAGCAGCTGTCTGACCTGCGGCAAATGCAAGCCTGGACGCATGGAAGAAAGTCCCCCTCACCTCATCTGGAAAGACCACTCTACCAGCTTCAAAGGATCCAGATAGACCACATCCAGATATCGCCAAGTGAAGGATTCAAATACGCCATTGTGGTCAAAAGAAGTATTTTCAAGATGAACAGAAGCCTTCCAAGTCAGCAAAGACTACTGCAACGAAGCTACTTTCGGAAAATAGTGTGCAGATACGGTGCTCCAGAAATGATAGAAAGTGATCAGGGACCCGCATTCACAGCAAATCTGACACACGAGACCCGATTAGCAGTAGGGTCAGACCTAGGCCTACACACTCCTTACCACCCCAGAGTAGCAGGAAGGTAGAAAAACTGAACGAAACACTTAAGAATAGAATGCTGAAAAATTGCCCAAGAGACACGCAAACCATGGCATGACACACTCCTAATTGCACTGTTTAGCGTAAGGCACACTCCCAGAGACCCAGAAAAGCTGTTTCGTGCCTGCATCTTCTGCTAACAGATAAGACATTTTCTTCTTTTAGTTTTTTGGTGCTTGCAGTTTAGTTCAGCCACTGTTGTTTGTTCATTTGCCTTTTCCAGTTTTTTCAGTGGTTGCTGTTTAGTTTTTGTTAAACCAGAGAACTAATTTAGGTGGTATAGGTCGTGTGATCTCAGGTGTTTTTGTAATTAGTAGAGTTGGTACTTTTCAGGGTTTTTTAGGGTTGCAGTAAGTGCCTTTCCTATCCTTTTCTATTTAGGAAGATTGGGCCCCAGCGTTTGCTCATTCTATTTTCTGTCTGTGTCTGTGGTTTCTTCTTGTCTAACCGCCATTACATGTTTGGGGGCTTTCTATGTTCTTTGGGGATCTGCTCCGGGGCAGATAGCTTTCCTTTTTATATCTTTAGGTGTAGTTAGCTTCTCAGACTGTGACGAGGCGTCTAGGACCAACGTAGGAACACTCCACGGCTGCCTTTAGTTGTGGTGGTTAGTCAGGGTACTGCAATCCCATAGATTCCAACCTCTCTGGTGTATTGCCTTTTTTTGCCTGCTCTCCTCAGCTACCAAATCATAACACTTATGTAATTGAATTGATCAAAAACTAATGTCCATTCTCGAGTTTTTCTCTTCACTGCCAGATTTGATGATCCTGTCCAAGAGCCCCAGATGACACCAACCTCTGTGTAACTAGAGGGAAAGCCTGTTTGGATCCACGTATCGCATTGCAAGGAAGCTCCCGTACCAGGAGAGACACCTAAGCCATGAAGGATGTCGTGGATGCTCTGACTGACCAGACAGATGACCTACTTGATGAGTTCAAGGCCAGAGACCAAGTTAAAGCAGGATTTGAGTCACTATTGCCACTAGTAACTATAAACAAAAATGTTGATTGGATAAATTACATCTATTATAACCAGCAGAGATTTGTTAACTTCACCATAGATGCTGTAAAAGATTTGGCAGCACAGTTAGGCCCCACTTCCATTATGGCATTCCAGAATAGAATGGCTTTGGATATGATTCTAGCTGAGAAAGGAGGTGTTTGCAAAATGATCAAAGACACCTGTTGCACCTACATCCCAGACAACACTGGCCCAAATGGTAAAGTCACAATGGCAATACAGAAACTTACTGAGTTATCAGAGGAACTGAAACAGAACTCAGGTGTCACTGACCCATGGGATCGATACTTTGGGTGGATGAGTGGGTGGCAGAAAATGTTGGCACAGGTTGGGACAGCCATTATGGGGGTTCTCATTTTTTGCATTAATTACTGGTTGCTGTGTAATTCCTTGTATCCGCAGGATAATGGAAAAAAACTGTTCAGGAGACAACCAATTTGATGCCACTCACCATCTTGGACCTCACACCAGTCCGGATGGAACTGCCTGGCTTGACCAGATCTCCGAACTACCTCCAGACTGAGAATACACATCCTTGATGAAACATCCTATCAACTATGAGATTATGATTGCAAACACATAAACCCCCGACAGGGACAGTCCTCCTGACCGCCCATTTGCGAAAAGTCTGTATTCGGTGGGGGAGGCATGTACTAGGGGTGTCTCAACTCGCCGGCAGCACAAAAGAGTTGCAGCGCTTTGGGCCAGGAGCAGGTTTTTAGGGCAAGTGGTATCTAAGGGGGGACTGTCATGGAAATATATATGTATTCCATATATTCAAAGTATATTCACATATATGTATTCACAGTTCACAGTTAGATAGATCTCACTTGCTAAAAATCCTGTGCTCATGCCAGCTATAATCAGTCATTTTAAATGAATCTGGCCTTCATAAGGCCTTCATAAGGAACAAGTACATGGAGTCTTATTAGATATCTGTTGTTTACCTTATAGTCATGCAAGACAACTAGGTCAAAAGAATATAAAACAATAATTCTGCAACTTCAGCTCTTTTACCATGATTATCATAATTATCATACTTACACTAGAACAGCCAATAATCTAGCAGCTTTTAATTGTATGTTAATTGACTAACCAGCCCCTTTTTGTAAACGTATAAAACCTTGAATGAATAATAAATGTATGTCTTTGACGAACTGTTATACTGACACTCCCGTGTGGACAGTTTTCATTTCGTTCTGAGCGCTCAAGAAGACATTAAATAGAGATTTGGGCATGGCAAGCAGCAAACACTGAAGGATATATTTATCCTAATTAAATTTCCATAACACCGGCTGGCACCCACCTTCGCCAGACCTCTTGAATCTTTCAGTCAGGCGCCCGATTCCCCTGAGGCCATGGAGATTTCTTGAGCGAGACCTAAGTCTCGGGCCGTTCGAGTACCTGTGACTTGTAATGCTTGCCTACAAGTAGGGCATTATGCTAATAAATGTCCACAGCGGTCGGGAAACGACCGCGTCTAATAACCATTGGAGGGGGTTCATTAGACACAGCGGTACACGCCTCCAAGTTGTCCTTTAGGGGGACAATCAATTTTGGCTCATCCACTTTAACAGTCACGCTTTGTGTGGACTCTGGAGCCGAAGGAAATTTCATGTCCTCTACCTTCGCTCTCCGCCACTCTATACCTCTGGTGATGCTCGCCAAACCCGTGACTGTTCGAGTAGTGAATGGGTCGACACTGCCTTCACCAATCACACATCAGACCATTCCTTTCACGTTGTCAATGTCCCCTTCCCATCAGGAGATTATCTCACTTCCGGTCATTCCCGAGGGAATAGACAAGATTTTGCTGGGGATGCTCTGGTTCTGTTTCCACACCCCACACATTAAGTGGATCTCTGGGAGGATATTGGGTTGGAGTGAGTCGTGTAAAGGCAGATGTATGAGGGAATGCATTCAGGTAGCCACTACAGAGAAACCCGCAGATCTTACTTCACTTCCTAAATACTATTTATGGGTCGTATGCAGACGTATTCTCCAAAAAGACTGCGGACATCCTTCCGCCTCACTGTCCCTATGACTGTCCTATTGACCTCTTGACCGTAGCAGAACCTCCTCGGGGACAAGTCTATCCCCTTTCTCTCCCGGAGACGGAGGCTATGTCTCAATATATACAGCAGAACCTGGCAAGAGGATTCATTAGGGAGTCAGTGTCACTTGCAGAGGCGGGGTTCTTCTTCGTGCAGAAGAAGAACGGAGAATTACGTCCATGCATCGATAACAGGGGTCTTAATGCCATCACTGTCAAGAATAAATACCCGTTGCCCCTGATTTCTGAGCTCTTTGATAGGCTACGGGGGGCAAGGGTATTTACGAAATTAGATCTGCAGGGTGCTTATAACCTGATTCGCATCCATGAGGGGGACGAATGGAAGACAGCTTTTAATACGAGGAACGGGCACTATGAATATCTGGTGATGCCCTTCGGGCTCTGTAATGCCCCAGCCGTCTTCCAAGACTTTGGTAATGACATCTTCCGGGATATGCTCTCCACCTCAGTCGTAGTCTATCTGGATGATATTCTCATCTTTTCCCCAGATATTGACTCCCACCGGAGAGATGTCTGCAGAGTCTTCGACCTCTTACGGGTAAATTCCCTCTACGCAAAGTTGGAGAAATGTGTGTTTGAGCAGGAGTCCTTACCCTTCCTCTGCTATATCATCTCCGCCCAGGGATTGGCTATGGATCCTGCCAAACTACAGGCGGTGATGGACTGGCAAGAACCCCATTCTCTGAAGGCGGTACAGCGCTTTATGGGGTTCATTAATTACTACCGCCAGTTTATCCCTCACTTCTCAACTTTGGTAGCTCCCGTGGTAGCCCTCACCAAAAAGGGAGCAAATCCCAAATTGTGGTCTGAAGAGGTCTCCAAGGCCTTCACTTCTATTAAGTCCCATTTTGCTAGCGCTCCCATCCTACATCGCCCCGATGTTGATAAGCCATTTATATTGGAGGTGGATGCCTCGTCCGTTGGTGCTGGAGCAGTCCTCTTCCAAAAGTATGCTCAAGGTCGGAAGCACCCGTGCTTCTTTTTCTCCAAGACCTTCACACCAGCGGAGAGGAATTATTCCATCAGGGACAGGGAGTTGCTAGCAATGAAGTTGGCCTTCTCGGAGTGGAGACAGCTGTTGGAGGGGGCTCGCTTTCCCTTCCAAGTCTTCACGGATCACAAAAATCTAGTGTATTTACAAAGTGCCCAGCGCTAAATTCCCGTCAGGCCAGATGGTCCTTGTTTTTCTCCCGCTTTCACTTCACTCTCCATTTTCTGTCGGGAGAGAAGAACATTCGGGCTGACGCTCTCTCTCGCTCCCTTATGTCTTCTTCTTCTGAGGAGTTGGGGCCACAGCTTATTGTCCCCTCTGAGAGCCTGATAACTGTAGCTCCGGTGTCACTAGAGTCTGTCCCTCCGGGCAAGACCTTTGTACCATCTAATTTGCAACCGGAGGTTCTCTCTTGGGCCCATTCGTCCAGGGTGGGTGGACATTTTCGGAAAAAAAGGACATCTAAGCTACTCGCGAGGACATACTGGTGGCCGCATATGGTCCGGGATGTTGGAGACTATATTCGGGCATGTGTCTCCTGTGTCAAAAATAAGTCCCCTCGTCAACGGCCAGCTGGATTACTTTACCCATTGCCGGTGGCAGACAGGCCTTGGGAAATGGTCGGGAAGGACTTTGTGGTAGGCTTGCCCAAATCTCGTGGGTGCACCATCATATGGGTAATCACCGATCACTTCTCCAAAATGGTGCACTTGGTGCCGCTACCCCGGTTACCCTCTGCATGGGTCTTGGCGACACTGTTTATCAAACATATCTTCCGCTTACACGGTATGCCAGACAAAATTGTCAGCGACCGGGGTCCCCAGTTTGCGTCTCGGTTCTGGAGAGAGCTTTGTCGCCTTCTCAGTGTTGACTTAAATCTCTCTTCTGCTTATCATCCCGAGACGAATGGGTTGGTAGACCAACCAGACCTTGGTTACATATCTGCGACATTTTGTTTCAGCTAGGCAGGATGACTGGGCATCCTTGTTACCGTGGGCGGAGTTTGCATTAAATAATGCTGTGGCTGATTCCACTGGACAAACCCCATTTCTCCTTAATTACGGCCAGCATCCGTGGGTTCCGGTACCTATGCCCGTGTCTTCTGCCGACTCCAGGGTGGCAGACTGGGCTGTGGAGGCACGGGACATTTGGGACCGCACTCAGGATGCCATTCAGGCCTCCAAGGAGAGAATGAGGTCATCCGCCGACGCACATCGGCGCCCCGCTCCAACTTTTGCCCCTGGTGACTTAGTGTGGCTCTCCGCCCTTAACATCAGGCTGCGAGTAGAGTCCACTAAGTTTGCACCTCGCTTCTTGGGTCCCTTCAAAGGTCTACCGGATGTCTCGTGGCCAGCTTCTGGCGATAACTGCACGTGACTGCCGGGGACTGGGTAATCTCGGCCAGCTGTACTCTTGCGAGAAGCTGGCAGTGAGACATCCATTCGACGTGACCGCCGGGAATCTCTTCCGGTAAGCAGCTCTGCTGTGCCTGGATGTCAGGCTGAGCCTGGCATCCAGATGTAACAGAGCTGGAGTCATCATGGGACCCTCGTTATCTTGGACTACGTCGGACAGAGAGTATTTGTGTTGGTTTGTTATATTTTGTTTTTTTACAGGAGATCGATGGCGTCGCAGGATGAGAGTACAATAAAAAATATGGAAAACTGTGTTGTGTATTATTTCATTAAAAGACTTTAATCTGGCTGTGTCTTTTTTAAACATTTTCAAACTTTATGATTAATAATGGATCGGTGTCTTATTGACGCCTCTCCATTATTAACCGGGCTGATTGTCACCGTTCAATCAAAGGTGACGTTAACCCCTAATTACCCTCTTGCCACTGCTACAGGGCAAGTGGGAAGAGCGGGTAAAGTGCCACAATTGGCGCATCTTTGGATGCGCCAATTGTGGGGCTGCTGCTGGCTGGTATTTTTAGGCTGTTGAGGGCCAAAATTCATGGGCCTTGACAGTCTTTTAATACCAGACCGCAGCAGTCTGCTATTTACTTGGCTGGTTAACAAAAATAGAGGGACCGCACGCCATTTTTTTTTTCGAGGGGATCCCCTATTTTGTTAACAAACCAAGATAAGCAGACTGCTATAGCCTGGTATTATCAGGCTTGCAAGGTTCATGGATATTGGATCCTTAACAGCCTTAAATACCATGCCTCAGTAGTCTGCTTCATCTGGCTGGTTAACAAAAAAAGGGGGACCCCACGCCATTTTTTTTCGAGGGGATCTCCTATTTTTGCTAATCAGTTCACTTCAGGTCAGCAGGGATTCCCTCTGACGTCACTGATGCTGTGCAGTGTCCCCGGCTGACCTGAAGTGAAAGTGGGAAGCAATCAATTAAGCTTCCCAAACTAATCACTTCCTCTCCTGTCTGCTGGGAGAAGAGATGATTCATTCGGGGGTTTACTGCGAGGCTGGCAGCATTAGCTGCGGTCCCTGCAGTAAACGTTAACCGTTTCAGAAGGATTACATCAGGGGACCTGACTGAACACCGGATAGGCAAGAAAGATGTTGCTTTATTATTTTATTTTTATTACAGGTGAACAAGGGCTTCGCAAGGAATGGCAGTAAAATAAAAGATGGTCAAAAACTGTGTGTTTATTTCATTAGAATGATTTTTAATTAAAGTGTGTGTTTTATTTTTATTTCATACAATAGGATTAATAATTGATAGTTGTCTAATTGACAGCTCTCAATTATTAACCTGGCTTAAAGTCACCTTTCAATAGCAAGGAGGCTTTAACCCATTATTAACCCATTAGCCACCGCTACAGGGCAATGGGAATAGATAGGCTAATTGCCAGAAAGGGCGCATCTTATTATAGATTTGCCTTTTCTGGGGTGTCTGGGGGCAGATGTTAGTAGCCAGGGGGGGGGCAAAAATAATGGTCCCTCCCTAGGCTATTATTATCTGCCCCCACTAGCTGGCTTTCCCTGTCTGGTGGAGAAAATACCGTGGGAGCCCACACATTTTTTTTCAACGAATTTACACCTTTAATTAACCCCTACATGTATGAAATTTTGCAAACATACACTCATGTAATTGTTAGTGAAAACCATATATGAAACTACATGAAATGACATGGTTAACTGTATGTAATCCATGTGTCATTTATTTCATGTTGGGTTCTGTAATTTCACAAAAGCCGGCAATTGAATTAGCGGCTATTATACTATGTAGAAGTGTATGAACTATAAATATATATATATATATATTTTATATATATATATCACAATGATATGTATATATGTATGTATTCTATGTGTATATATCTAGTGTTTTGTGAGCTGTCAGTGTGATTTTACAGTATTGACTATGGATAGCATTGGATAGGTAAAAATAATGTTGCTTTATTGTTTTATTTTTATTACAGGTGAACAAGGGGTTTGCAAGGAATGGCAGTAAAATAAAAGATGGTCATAAACTGTGTGTTTATTTCATTAAAATGATTTTTAAATAAAGTATGTGTGTTTTATTTTATTTCATACAATAGGATTAATAATTGATAGTTGTCTAATTGACAGCTCTCAATTAATAACCTGGCTTAAAGTCACCTTTCAATCGCAAGGTGGCTTTAACCCATTATTAACCCATTCGCCACAGCTACAGGGCAATGGGAATAGACGGGCAAAGTGTAAGAAAGGGCGAATCTAATTATAGATTTGCCGTTTCTGGGGTGGCTGGGGGCAGATGTTAGTAGCCTAGGGGGGCACAAAATAAATGCACCCTCCCTAGGCTAATATTATCTGCCCCCACTTGCTGGCTTTGTCTGTCTGGTTCAGAAAATAGCGCTGGAGCCCACACATTTTTTTCAACGAATTTAAACCTTTAATTAACACCTACATGTGTGAAATTTTGCACACATACACTCATGTAATTGTTAGTGAAAACCATATATCAAACTATATGAAATGACATGGTTAACTGTATGTAAACCATGTGTCATTTCATATCGGGTCTGTAATTTCACAAAAGCCGGCAATTGAATTTGCGGCTATTATACTATGTAGTGTTAGTTGTGTCTTCTGAGCAGTTTGTCAGCTTTTGGACACCTTTGAAGTGTTTTCTATGTGTTTCTATGTGTTTTTGTTTGCCTGCCATTGGTTTTAACGGTGTTCATCATTGTTCGACGAACAGTTCTACGAAGAGTTCCTCAAACACACGGCTGTTCGGCGAACCGAACCGAACTCGAACTCTACGGGGGGTGGCTCATCACTAGTTACAAGCGAGTATGAAAAGAAAAAACTTGCCCGGCACCATTTTCCACACTGCTGAAGAAACATAGAGAGCTAATGTCATTTTGCATTGCTGCGTGAGCCTGCCCATAATGCCCTGCAGCTATAACATGTTATGGATTGCTTTGTACAGTGGAGGTCAGTATCTGTGCCAGAGTCACTGGGTAAGTCTTTCTCTTCTTTAGCATGTAAGCTCTTGTGGTCAGCAAGATTCTCTCTTTTGCAAACTTATGATCAGCAGGATCCCCTCTCTCTATTTCTGTCTCTCTTCTGTAGAGTGTGACATCTTATTATCAGCACAGTCCTCTCTCTCTTTCCTGTAGAGTGTAAGCTCTTATGGTCAGCGGTGTCCTATCTCTCTCCTGCCTATAGAATGTAAGCACTTATGGTCAGCAAGGTTCTCTATTACTTTTATTAAGAGAAAGCTCGTATGTTCAGCAGGGTCCTCTCTCTTTCCCTCTTGCTGGTAGAGTGTAAGCTTTTATGGTCAGCAGGGTCTTATCTCTCTCTCTTGACTGTATAGTGTAGGCTCTTATGGTCAGTGGAATCCTATCTCCCTCCTTCCTGTAGAGTGTAAGCTCTTTTGGTCAGCGGAGTCCTCTCTGTCCCTCGTGCAGTGTAAGTTATTATGGTCAGGATGATTCTCTCTCTCACATGTATTTTCCCCAGCCATTACAAGTTTTCCATTATTGAGATTTGCACAAATTTATTTGCCGCAAATCAATTTGTGATTAAAATTCAGAGAAGTCGGCAAATTTGAAACAATACGCTCGTCTCTAGTCGTACCGCCGTAATGTTACAACCTTCAGTATTAATATTTTTAGAAATAGGTGCACACACATCTCAGATAGTTGGAGGCCCAATGTGTATTTACTCTGACTAGTGTTCATGTAATCTGTATGAAGAGCAGGGCAAGACACTAATGTCAGCAGTTTAACTAAGGGTTGAAAAAAAAATGAACATTTGAATTCAAACTTCTCTGTAATCTTTTCCTCTCAGATCACAAAGTTAGGAGCTACGGCTGGACTGGGAATGAAATTTAGCCTTGGCATTTGCTAACACACAGGCGCATGCTGTCCCCACAAACCTTACCATGGGGGTCTCTCTCACTAATATTACCCTGTCTGGAGGAAATAAAAATTATCTACAAAACCAAAATTTCCAATAATACAATCACATAACATTAAATAATTATACAGCAATAATAATATTGCAATAAAACAAAGAAATACCACCAAACTATAACAAAATATTACCAGCATATACAGTAGTAATAATACCACCATACTTATCATTAATCAAAAGCACTGACCTGTGACTAACCATCTTACAGTAACTATATAATGGTACTATCAGTTTTATACCAGTGCTGTATATATTTATACTGTACTGTACAAGTTCTCACCAGGGGTGTGCTCATTAATTGTTGCCATTAACCCCTTTTGAGACCTGCTTTCACCTTAATGACCAGGTCAATTTTTACAATTTAAGAGTTAATTCTGGGACGCTTCAACAGATTCCGGTGATTCTGAAAATGTTTTCTCATGACATATTGTACTTTATGATAGCTGTAAAATTTCTTTTAAATGACTTGCGTTTACTTGTGAAAAAAAACAGAAATTTGGCAAAAAATGTGAAACTTTTGCAATTTTTAAACTTTTAATTTTTATGCCCTTACATAAGAGAGTCATATAGCCCAAAATAGTTAATAAATAACATTTCCCATACGTCTACTTTACATCAGCACAATTTTTTAACCAAATTTTTTTTTGTTAGGAAGCTAAGGGTTAAAAGTTGACCAGCGATTTTACATTTTTGCAACAAATTTTACAAAACCATTTTTTTGGGGGACCACATCACATTTGAAGTCACTTTGAGGGGCCTATATGTCTTGCCTTGTATGTATATACACATTGTTTGATACCTATGAATAAAATTGAATATTTTTACTCTATATGCAATTGAGATGTTCCCTCTATATATGGGCGTGCCTTTTTCTTTTGTTTGATTCATTGTTCATTTGGCCCATGGTGAACTCTCTTGCTTTATATTATTGAGTGGTGCCCTCCATTTTCTCTTACAACTCTTTCTCTTAACTCTTATAATTAGCGGTTGCCATGTCGCGTTTGGAAAGCCCCTAATGTGCCTAAGCAGTGGAAACCCCCAACAAGTGACACCATTTTGGAAACTAGACCCCGTAGGAAAATTATCTGCTTCACACAAGTTTATAACGTAGAGCTGTGGAAATAAAAAAAAAATCACATTTTTCCCAAATAAATATTTTTAGTTCCAAATTTTGCATCTACCTAAGGGCAAAAGAAAAGATTGCGCTATAGAATTTTTTTGTACAACTTCTCCTGAGTATGCCAATATCCAATATGTGGAGGAAAACAAATGTTGGGCGCATGGCAGGGCTTGGAAACGAAGGAGCGCTATTTGACTTTTGGAATGCAAAATTTGATGGAATAATTTTCAGGGTTCAGTCGCCACAGAGGTATTGCACCTCACCCAGAGGTGTAATGCCCCATCTCCAAGTAAGAAGGGAACACCACCTAGGACTCTAACACCTGCACCCTACACACACTAGAACAGCTGGGCACCCTGGACGGACTACATGGGAGGATGGTCTCATCCCAGGCTGAGATAGGAAAGGGTGTATGGGTGGGTGGAGTAGTAGGTAGCAAGTAGGAGTGAAGCTTGAGGAAGCAAGAGGCAGGATTAGAGAGTCGTGAGGAGGTAGAGGAAGGAGTAGGACGTGTACTGAGCAGCTCCCAGTGAGGGGAGGCTGCAGAGAAAGAGAAGGAGTCTAGATAGAGACTCAGAGAGGACTAGAAGCTGGAAGAGGTTAGTCCAGGGGAAGGAAGGTTTTCCGAAACGCGCGTCGGGGTGCGTTTTAGGAGGCACTGACACCACCGCTTTATTTGCTCCCCGGTTCTTTTCAGGTATTAGTATTTTATTGTTATCCATATGGCTTCACTGGGTTGGTAATCCTTTTATCTCCACTATACCACATTGTGGCTTGCGCTGATCTAGCGCTTATTAGGTGCATATGGCTTCACTGAGTTGGTAATTTTTTTATTTCTACTATATCACATTGTGGCTTGCGCTGATTTAGCGCTTATTAGGTGCATATAGTTGTTGCTCATTTTACCTCAGAAGTGATTGTTTTCGTTTGATTCTGCACAATTTTGTGGGCATATTTTTTGCTGTTTATTCATTTGAGTATATTGTTTTGTTACTGTTTGTACACATTAAATATTTATTGTTTTGGGTGTGTGCACGTATACATACAGTGATTTAGGTTCTCTATTTATTGAGCACAGCAGTGTATATTCATTACAAGCACTGGTTTTTCTGTTTACACTCACTTTTATATTGTTTATAGTAGGCCATTGGTTAATTATTATCGCACAATCTATATTCAATTTATATACTTACCTGATTATATACATTGGTAAACTGGGTATTGGCTATTATTAGGTGGTGTTAATGCCTCCTTTTTATTGCTGTTATTTTTATGTTTGTACTATGTTTTTATAATTGTCATTGTATTCAATAAAACTTTCACATTGTATACTTTACCTGCCTTGTGGTGTTGTTCTTCCCCCTTTTCCTTTGCACTTGGGTTCTATTTCCATTTGGGAATTTATCTACAGACGTGACGATTTTGACTCCATGGGAGTTTTCCAGAAACAGACAGCAGTGGATGTTGCTGAGAGAAAATTGCAAACTGCCATTGTAGTGACCTGTGCCCAGCTCATGCTTCTTGAGACATACACCTGTAAATTAGGCGAGCACTCATGACTACAGAAATGCCAAACATGTGGGCACTATATGTAGTTTAGGCACACTGGGGCTCAGAAGGGAGCGGGCATTTGGATTTTGGAGCGGAGAATTTCTTTTCAAGAGGGAGTTGCCATTTCGCTTTCCAGAACGTTTGTGCTACCAGTAACATGGAAGCCCCCTATATTTCTGTTAAGAGATGACAGATCTGAGTGAGGTCTTGCTTTTTTTGAGGATTGATTGGAAGCTTTAATTGGGAACATTTTACATAACATTTGGGATCACAGTTATCCAACGCTGTACGCTGACCACTTACTTTGTGGTTTCCATCTAAATCTCTAAGTGATGTGATTCCAATGAAACCCCTGATAGATCCTTTCACTATAGTGAGACAGCAGAGTTACTCTGGACTCCGTCTGGCCTCTGTTTAGCGATGTCCTTCTTTTCAGAAGTGCACAAAACTGTGGCTGACGGCACTTTTATGCAATCCTAAAAAGACGGATGCCGCCGGATCACAGGTAAGATGGCGTCCACAGTGCCTCCATCTGCCTCATTTTAGGGAATCTTCAGCTAGAGGTTCTGTCTGAATCACGCATTTCAGAGATTTACACCGAAACTCCAGTGTAAGCGCTCAGCGCAGAGCACAGGATAGATGTGCACCCAGCCTTACTGCGATCTTTGGGAGGCAGAATAGCATGTGAAGAATTGTTTTTACTTATTTTTTTACACCATTCCTCATGTGGTATAAGAGATTAGGCAACTTTATTTTTCGGGTCAGTGCGATTACAGCGATGCCAGATTTATATCGGGTCTTTATGTCTGGCTGCTGTCACACACTAAAAGACGCTTTTTGCTTTTTCATCACCATATTTTGAGGGCTATAATTTTCTTATATTTCGGCCGACAGAGTCATAGGGCTTTTTGCGGGATGAGCTGGCGTTTCTATTGATACCATTTTCGGGCACCTGACATTTTTTGATCGCTTTTAGTGATGGGCGAGCACTAAAATACTTAGGTGCTTGTTGCTTGGGTAGAGCAAATTGGAATACTCGGGTATTCGGACAGAACAACAAGCCCAATGTAAGTCTATGGGAGACCCGAGCATTTTTACCTTGATCCCCCCGGGGGTCCTTTTAAGGTCTAAAAACGGCTGAAAATA
Source organism: Oophaga sylvatica (assembly GCA_033576555.1). Lineage (NCBI taxonomy): Eukaryota > Metazoa > Chordata > Amphibia > Anura > Dendrobatidae > Oophaga > Oophaga sylvatica. Next base: position 674,819,210 of record JARQOD010000001.1, on the reverse strand, counting down.
ATGGAAACTGCTGAAATGACATGGGGACATCATGGTGATCGCCCAAGGAAGCATTCCTGACTCCTAGTTCACAGCTTTAAACAATGTTGTCAGCGTTTCATGCCATTTTTACCTGTGCATCAAAAACATACCAAAACGAAACCAAAACGGATTTTGCTGGGAAATATGTTAAGGTACATCCTTTCCAGGTTAATGACTTGATTATAAGGCAAAATAAATAACCCCATACCAAAATGTTTCTCCACCACTTGGGCTATGTTCAGACGCAGCGTTTTTGAAGTGTTTTTCAACTGTAACATTGCTTTCAACCAAAACAAATGCATTCACTGGGAAATGTCATTGTAACACTTACCAACCCTAGCTGGCCATGTGGTGTGTGATACATAAGCAGACATATCTTGTTTCAATTATGAAGGAGGGACTCTTAAAGTCACAGAGCCTATTTTTACAGGGGCATCAGACAGCATTAATCTGCTTAAAGGGCCATTATTAAACAGTGGGTCTCCTAAACTGTAATAGCCTATGCAGTGAGTGTATGGACTGCCAAGAATTACGACGCACCCCAATACCCCTTTCACAAGATGTCCAGGATGGCTTCCATAAAATATGTTGCATTGAATGCAAGGCCTGCTCTGCTACTAAGTCATATGCACCCAATAAGCCTTTGAACCCAGGTACTGGATGGGCCCAGGAAAATCCACTTCACATTATTCATTTTGTCTTCCCATTCTGTTTTCTTATGCATTGACTGCAAGGCCTGCCCTGCTACCAAGTCATATGCACCCCAATAACTCCAATTCCCCTTGGAAGAAACAGGGAGAAGGGCCTCTTACCAAAAAATGTCCCATTCAAAAGGAGCGTGTCTCCTAGACTTGGAATACCCATACACTAAGTATTGGCTGGCAAATATTTCCCCTGTGGGGTACACCTCAACTTTTTTCAGAACAAGTATTTTACGCACAGCCTAACCACCCACCCTTGTTAATAATGCGACACTGGCTGTAGCTGTACAGAACACGTAAACCCTTTTGATCTAGTGGCGGTGGATGATCAGAGGTGGAGGAAGGCCTGATGAAAAAATAGGCCCAATATCTAGGAGCGGGTCTACTAGACTTGGAATGCCCATACACTTATGTATAGGCTGTCAAACATATCCCCTTGGGGGTGTACATAGTTTTGTATTTTGGTGACGGGCATCATAACAGCCTTGCCAAAACATAGAGTGGCTGGAGCATGACTGAATACGTTCATCCTGGTGTTCAAGTGGTGGTGGATGGTGAGGATGAAGAGAAGGAGGACACCAAATAGACAAAATCAGGAAGTGTATATCCTTGTTTGGTTGTGAAGAGGTGCATGGGATTACATGTCCCAAAAAAACACAACATTGGAGTTTATGCTTCGCTGTCATCATTTGGTGGTGTCGAGCAGTCAGGCCCAATCCATCCCTTGTTCATTTTTTTAAGAGTCAGCCTGTCTGCATTTTCCGTAGAAATGCGAATGCGCTTATCTGTGATAATGCCACCAGCAGCACTAAAAACCTGCTCGGACAAAACGCTAGCGGTACGGCGGGCCAGGACCTCCAAGGTGTAGAGAGCCAGCTCATGCCACGTGCCTAGCTTGGATACCCAAAAATTAAAAGGTACAAAGGAATCACAGAAGACGTTGGTATGGTCAGCAAGGTACTCCCTCAGCATCTTAGAGAAGATTGCATTCCTTGTGAGATTACCCCGCGCCTCAGTACATGGGCAATGGGAGGGTCTTAGAAAACTGTCCCAGAACTTCGCCAGTGTTCCCCTGCCTCTGCTGGAGTAGACTTGTGTCTGTCTCGCCTGTCCTGCTTGGTTGGCCAACGAACTGTTATCTCTGCCGCCAGCGTTTTGAGATGGGAATTTTTTCAATAATTAGCGCATGAAAGTAGCTCCTGTTCTTCCTCCTCCTCCTCTTCCTCATTGTCAATCAATCCACACTAGGATGACACGAGGTTGGACTGTGTGTAATCACCCTTTGTAAGGTTCTATGTATATATTCCTGAAACTCAGTTTGTTCGTCAGCCATTTTACTTTCTGTCTTGCTGCAGCTATCTTGCCCTCAGTCAAAATGGAGTTTCCAGCTTGCATGTTCCCGCCCTGATTCTCTCCTTTGCTTCTTAAGCAGCCACAGCTGAGCAATCAGTGCTTCAGAATCTAGCCTGCAGTGAACCTGTGACTTGACTCCTGTAAGCCTTGGACCTTGTACTCCAGCTATTCCTACTGAGGAACTCTGAAGCACTTGTGGACTCTGAACCCTGCTCTTTGAAAGACCCACGTTTGCATGGACTTACGGTAACAGAGAAGAAGATCCTGAATCTGTATTGGAGAGTGATTGCTGAGCTTGGATTACTCTGGCCTGCTGTGTCTCCTGTTTCTGTGTTTGCAAACTGTGTGACTATTTCTGCCAACTTGTATGAAGTAATACAGGACTTTTCTATATCAAACCTGTGACTCCTGTGTTTTCATCGCACCCAAGCACAAGACGCTATATGAACTGTACTACATACATTACAAGATTCTGAAGCCAAAACGTCAGTGTCTGCTGGGTCTGGAAGGCTGTGTCTGCTGTACTGTGGATATCAGACGTCCGGTTGTACTTTCTGTGATGACAGTGGTTGTGACTTCTCACAACCATTCCAGGTGAGCAATTCCCTTAAGTTTTTTCTTTTTGCAGTGTTACCACAGGTAAACACTATTGTTTTTTTTTTTTTCCTTTCTTTTCTCTTTTTTGTCTGCTGTAACTCTGGATATCAAATGTCTGGTTGAAACTTTCTGTGATGATAGTGGTTGTGACTTCTCACAACCATTCCAGGTGAGCAGTTCCCTTAATTTTTTTTTCTCTCTGCAGTGTTGCCACAGGTGAACACTATTGTTTTTTTTTCTCTCCTCTTCTTCCAGTAATCCTGTCTTAAAAGATCTGGAAAATGGAGGCCCGCATAAAGGAACTTTGCGGAGTGACTGATAATATCCTTGCAGATTTGCAGAATATAAAGACCCGTTTTACAAATCTACAGGACCTCAATAATCACAATTTGCAAGTGGTTGGACAGACTACCCAGGATTTGCGAGCCAGGATTGAGGTTCTAGAGGGGCGAGTCCAGGCTCCTGCCGTAGCCCCGAGTGCTGGGATTCCCACGTTGCCCCCTTTTCGTTTTGGCGGTGAACGTGAGAAATTCAGGGGATTTATTAATCAATGCAATCTTTTTTTTTCTGCACATGCTTCACAATTTCCCACTGAACGATCTAAGGTGCTTACTATAATTATGTTGCTTACCAACAAGGCTTTAATGTGGGCAAACCCTCTGATTGAGACTGAGGATGATTGTTTGAATCACCTTGATGATTTTATTTCAGCCATGGGGCAGGTGTTTGATGACCCCAATCGAGGTGCAACAGCTGAAGCAGCCATGTTAGCTTTGCGCCAAGGTAAGCACTCGGTAGCTGAATATGCCTTGGATTTCAGGAGATGGGCCCTTGATACCACCTGGGACAGTTCCGCCAAAAAATCTATTTTTCAAAAGGGGTTATCTCCACTGATTAAGGATGAACTTGCTCGTGCCGACCCTCCCACTGCGTTAGGTGACTTTATTAACTACTGCATCCGTATTGATACTCGTCTGACTGAACGCAGGCAAGAGAGATGGTTCGAAAGCAATCGAACTAACCTTTTCCTACCTTCCTCTCCAGCTAAGGAACCTTTGAGTAGGATTACACGGAACCTGAACCTGAACCCATGCAGGTAGACTCTTTACAACGACGGGTTAGTGATGCACGCAAGGAACATCGTTTTAAGGAGAATCTATGTTTCTATTGTGGTAAGTCAGGGCACTTCATTATAAACTGCCCCAGCCGTTCTCGTAAGACTACTGCAGCACTCATTCATTGTGAGTGTTGCGAGAGGGGATCTGTCAGGTCCGAGCCTCAGGCTCCAGAGAGATCTGCAGCAACAGATCTTGATTTCTCAGACTTAAACTCCGTTACCTCTGAGGACGTTGACTGTGTAAACGCTGCCATTTTTCAAGTTTCCTCAGCGGTGTCCCAGCTGAGTTGTAAGAAAAACAATTCTCATTGCTTTCTTTCCATCAAACTCTGGGTTGACTCAGCTTGGGTGTCTAGCTCTGCTATGATCGACTCAGGGGCAAGTGGAAATTTTATGGATGTCTCCTTTGCTCTGAAACAGGGAATACGTTCAGTGAAGAAGGCTACTCCAGTACAGATGGAAACTGTGGATGGCTCCCTGCTGACCTCTGGACCAGTGGATCAGGAAACAGAGCCTTTGAGGGTTCTTATGGGTAAAGATCATCAAGAGAAACTGTCCTTTATGCTTATCTCTTCTCCCCACTTTCCCATTATTCTAGGGCTACCATGGCTGCAGGCTCAGAATCCTACCATTAACTGGGAGACCAAGGAATTACACTTTCCAGAGAAACAGATGAGTCCAAAAGTTTCAGCTTGCTCTGTTCCTAAAGGAATCATGTCAGTCCCTGAACTACCAGCTGTATACCAGGACTATGTGGATTTATGTGACAAGAAGAACGCTGACCAGCTTCCTCCTCACCGTCCATATGATTGTCCAATTGAATTATTGCCTGGAGCAGAGATACCTTTTGGTAACATCTACCCCCTGGCGGGGCCCGAGCTAAAGGCTTTAAAGGATTACATAGATGAAAATCTAGCCAAGGGCTTCATACGCCCCTCTTCATCTCCTGCAGGTGCACCCATCTTCTTTGTAAAGAAGAAAGATGGATCTCTGAGACCATACGTAGACTATAGGGAACTCAATAAGGTTACTATTAGAAACCGTTATCCATTGCCTTTAATCCCTGAGTTATTGGAGAGAGTGCGACATGCCAAAATTTTTTCTAAACTAGATCTTCGTGGGGCCTATAACTTAGTCCGTATTAGACCTGGGGATGAATGGAAGACTGCATTCAGGTCACGCTATGGACACTTTGAATATCTAGTTATGCCTTTTGGTCTGAGTACCGCCCCAGCCACTTTCCAACACTTGGTGAATGACATCTTCAGGGATCTCCTAGATACATTCGTGGTAATTTATTTGGATGATATTCTAATTTTTTCTAACTCCACAGAGGAACATCATGGACATATGAGAATGGTCTTGGAACGTCTAAGACAAAATCATCTTTACATCAAACTTGAAAAGTGTGAATTCCATAGGACCGAAATTCAATTTCTGGGGTATGTACTGTCTACACAAGGAATTAGTATGGATGGAAGCAAAACCCAAGCCATCAAGGATTGGCCAAGTCCTAGAAATGTGAAGGAGGTACAGCGCTTCATCGGGTTTGCCAACTTCTATAGACGTTTCATTAGAAATTTCTCTGAGGTAGTGTCACCTATCACTCAACTTACCCGGAAGGAGTCTGGGTTTTCCTGGACTCCCCAAGCCCAGGAAGCATTTTCCCGTCTAAAAGATAAATTTACCACTGCACCTATCCTAGTACATCCCAACCCCGAGCTTGCCTTCATAATAGAGGTGGATGCTTCAGACTGTGCCGTTGGAGCTATACTCTCTCAGAGAACAGGTGAGAAGAATGTCTTGCATCCCTGTGCCTTCTTTTCCCAGCAGTTGTCTTCGGCTGAGAGGAACTACGATGTGGGCAATAGAGAGTTGTTGGCCATTATTGCCGCCTTCAAAGAATGGAGACACCTTCTTCAGGGAGCTGCACAGCAAATAGTCGTCCTGACAGACCATCGTAACCTTGAGTTTATCAGGTCGGCTAAGTGCCTGACTCCTCGCCAGGCTCGCTGGAATATTTTCTTAAACCAATTTAATTTTATCATCTCTTATAGACCAGGATCGCGCAATGGAAAGGCTGATGCACTCTCTAGGATTTACTCAGCAGAGACACGTCCAATTACTCCTCCTAAGACTATTCTTCCTGACTCTAGATTCCTAGGAGTAATTCATAATCAAGACCTACTTAAGGACATCAAGGAAGCATACCATGCGGATTCCTTTTTGGCACAACCCCCAAGGGACGTAAGTCTTGTCTTTAAGAATGGTGTGTGGATTCAGGGACAACGTCTGTATATTCCTGAAACAGTCAGATTAAGAGTATTGCAACTCATTCACGATTCCAAGATAGCTGGGCATAGAGGAATTCTAAAGACACAGGAATTTCTTTCTCGTTTCTTTTGGTGGCCCACTTGCAGGAAGGATGTTTTGAATTATGTCACTTCATGTGAGGTCTGTGCAAGATGCAAAACACCTCGCTCCTCACCAACTGGTCTGTTACAGCCTCTTCCCACCCCGTCCCGCCCGTGGGGATCCATTTCTATGGACTTCATTGTGGAGTTACCAACCTCTCAGGGGAAGAACACCATTCTAGTGGTGGTTGACCGTCTAACAAAGGCAGCTCATTTTATCCCTTGTGTCGGCTTACCCACTGCAAAACAGACATCAGATTTGATGATTAAAGATGTGTTTCGTTTACATGGAGTACCGGATGAGGTTATTTCGGATCGAGGGGTGCAATTCACTTCTAGGTTTTGGCAAAATTTCTGTGCAGCATTGGACATTAAAGTAAACCTTTCTTCTGCTTTTCATCCCCAGACTAATGGACAGACCGAACGAACCAATCAAACCCTGGAGCAGTATCTCCGCTGCTTTATCTGCCACCTACAGGATGATTGGGTGGATCTACTTCCATTAGCTGAGTTCTCGTATAACAACTCTCAGAGTGCCTCCACTAAACAGTCTCCTTTTTACTCTAATCTAGGTTATCATCCTAACATTCTACCACGATTTCCCATAGAAACGCCTTTACCAGCAGTGGCTGAAAGAATCACGTCTTTACAGAAGAATATGGATCTTCTAAAGGAAAATCTGGAATCGGCTCAAGAAAGGTACAAGAAAGCAGCAGATAAATTTCGTAAACCTGCACCAGCTTTCAAGGTAGGAGACTTGGTCTGGCTGTCAACCAGAAATCTTAAGTTAAGGATTCCATCGTCTAAGTTGGGACATAAGTACATTGGACCCTATAAAATCAGTAAAATTATAAGTGCCGTTGCTTGTCGTCTTCAACTGCCCAGAACTATGAGAATCCACCCTGTCTTTCATGTATCCCTACTAAAGGCTGCGACACCCAATACGTTTCCTGGACGTTCCTCTCCTTGCCCTGACCCAGTGCTAGTCGATGGTCAGGAAGAATTTGTGGTGGAAAGGATTTTAGATTCCAGGTTGTATAGAAATCAGTTACAATATCTGATTAAATGGCAGGGCTACCCAGTGGAGGACAACTCATGGGAACCGGTCAATAACGTTAATGCTCCTCGCTTGCTCCGTCAGTTTCATCAGAGGTACCCACACAAGCCTGGTCTGAGGTCATCCGGAGGTTGTCCTTAAGGGGGGAGTAATGTAAGGTTCTATGTATATATTCCTGAAACTCAGTTTGTTCGTCAGCCATTTTACTTTCTGTCTTGCTGCAGCTATCTTGCCCTCAGTCAAAATGGAGTTTCCAGCTTGCATGTTCCCGCCCTGATTCTCTCCTTTGCTTCTTAAGCAGCCACAGCTGAGCATTCAGTGCTTCAGAATCTAGCCTGCAGTGAACCTGTGACTTGACTCCTGTAAGCCTTGGACCTTGTACTCCAGCTATTCCTACTGAGGAACTCTGAAGCACTTGTGGACTCTGAACCCTGCTCTTTGAAAGACCCACGTTTGCATGGACTTACGGTAACAGAGAAGAAGATCCTGAATCTGTATTGGAGAGTGATTGCTGAGCTTGGATTACTCTGGCCTGCTGTGTCTCCTGTTTCTGTGTCTGCAAACTGTGTGACTATTTCTGCCAACTTGTATGAAGTAATACAGGACTTTTCTATATCAAACCTGTGACTCCTGTGTTTTCATCGCACCCAAGCACAAGACGCTATATGAACTGTACTACATACATTACACCCTTAATGGTTCCTTGATCCATGTCCTCGTGCTCCGCCTGCAATGCCTCCTCTTTCATTGTGAGCAGAGAGCTTTTCAGAATGCAGATGAGCGGGATGGTGACGCTAATTATGGAGTCATCGCCGCTCACCATCTTGGTGGACTCCTCAAAGTTTTGGAGGATGCTATGTAAAGGGACGACCGCGGGGCCAATGCACTGGAAGCTGCTACGTATTTTACCTCTGTAGTCTCCATTCTCCTTGGTTGTTCTCCCGTGAGGGGTGTACAGAGCAATTAGAGTCAGAGTCCCAAATCACGTCAAACAGTTCTGCCTTATTTTCCTCTGGACACAGCATATCCAAGACACCATAAGCACGTCTTAATCGATACCAGCAATACATTCTTCACAATTCTGCCTTTTCTTCTCTGCTACACCAGAATGGACCACTAAGTATTGACGGGACGAGGAGCCTGGTGAAAACGGCACTTTGATCACTTCCCCTGGAGACACTTCAATCCAGCATAAGAAAAAGACACATCTACTAGGTCGTCCACCGCTCTCTGGTTATCCTGCCTGGATACTTCTGAAGGCCCACTCGCTTCTACGCTCATGCACGACCTCTTCTGTGAAGCATTCCCACAGTGGTTCTTCCACTGGACTACTGCTACGTAAACCCACTCTCTTTGGGCTCACGTTTCCCATGGTGAATCCTTCACCGGCTTCTTCAGGGGTTGCTGGTCCTCTCTTCTTCCTACCCTATGCTCAGGGCCCAGGAACGTGGACGTTCTCACACTAGCAAGGTCCACCCCCAACTGACTCCCGCTAAGAGGAAGTCTTACTGACAGATTCCCGCTTGGAGGCAATCTTTCCCTAGCAACAAGTCCCTAACTATTGTCCCTATTGGACTGGATGTGCTCAATGCCCCCTCTAGTGACCAAACCCAATAACTGCTTGACATCTTTTTATAACGTTCTAACTGAATCTCTAACGTGCCCTCATTAGTGATCCCTCGCAAACTACAGTTAACCCATCAATATATACACTAGCCTTCTAGTGCCCTCCTCTAGTGACCAATAAGAAGCACACTATCTACCTATAACTCAACCCCCACATCTATATACACAATATATAGATAAATTATACAAAGCACACATATATACAAATAAGTACAATTAAAGGGGATAAAACCTTAAAGGGTTAATACCCTTCACCTCCTTACATTTACATATGTCTGACATCCATGTCCACTCCTGAGGTCTTATGTGTGGAGTCAAACCTGACAAACGACGGCCTTGTTGATGCTGGTAATCAACAACTGCCTGATTCTGCTCACAAATTCTTTCTAACATATGCAGTGTAGAGTTCCAACGTGTGGGGACATCACACACCAATCGGTGAGCCGGAATCTGCAATCGCTGCTGAAGCATGGCAAGGGCGGCGGAAGCTGTAGCTGACTTTCTAAAATTTGCATACAGGCAGCGTACTTTAACCAGCAGATCCAACAGCTCCAGATACCTTTTTAGAAAACGTTGAACAACGAGCTTCAGCACATAGGCCAAGCATGGTACATGTGTCAGTTTGCCTCACCTCAAAGCCACCACCAGGTTCCTGCCATTGTCACACACAACCATGCCTGGCTGGAGATTTAGTGGTGTCAGCCACACATATGCCTGCTTTATCAGAGCTGTCAACAACTCTTCAGCATTGTGGGGTTTGTCACCAAAGCAAATTAGTTCAGCACAGCCTCTTGCCGCTTTGGTTTGGCAGTGCTGCATTGCTTCCAGCTTGTGAATGATGTGCTCATTTCTGACATTGAGGATGAAGAGGAGGAGGAGGTGCAGGAGCTGTAGACAGTGAGGGCAACCCAGATTGACGTAGGACCCGCAATCCTTGGCGTGGGGAGGATGTGTTCCATCCCAAGATCTGACTGGGTCCCTGATTCCACTATGTTTACTCAGTGAGATGTAGCGTCCCTAGCCACAAGCACTTATCAACGTGTCTGTGGTTAGGTGTACTTTCCCAGTAACTGCATTGTTGAGGGCATGGGTAATGTTGTGGGACACGTGCTTGTGTAATGCCGGGACGGCACAGCAGAAGAAATAGTAGCAGCTGGGGACCGAGTACCTTGGGAAGGCCGCCGCCATCAGGTTGCGGAAAGCTTCTGTCTCCACGAGCCTAAAAGGCAACATTTCGTCCGGAAACAGATGAGAAATATAAGAATTGAGTACTGTGGCTTGTGGGGCGTTGGCTGCGTATTTCCGCTTACGTTCCAATGACTGGGGTATGGACAACTGAAAACTGTGCTGGGACAAGGAAGTGGACGTGCTTGATGATGGTGCTATTTGACTGTGGGCAATGGCAGGTGCAGGGCAGGAGGCATCTTTGCATGCACCATGGACAGGAGATTGGCTTGCACACGCAACAGTGGAAGAATCAGTGGTGTCAACCGCAGACACTGTTCCTGGAGCCTGGGGTTGGGCCCACAAAGTCAGCACCCCACACATTAAGATAGTCATCACAGCCTCCCATACAGTATGATGGTAATCATAGCCCCTCATACAGTAAAATGGTCTTCTCAGCCCCTTATCCAGTAAAATAACCAAAGCCACCTTACACATTATGGTCACCACAGTCCGCACACAGTATAAAATCCATCAAAGCCCCCAAAATAGTATGATGTCCATCACAGCCCCACATACTGTATTATCACCACTGCTTCCTACACAGTATGATATCCACAACAACCCCCATACATTATGACGTCCACCACATCCCCTCATAGAGTATGATACACCACAAGCCACCATGCAGTATGATTTCCCGCATAGCCCCCAAACAGTACAATAGCCCCACCCCCAACTGCCAGACCCAATAATACAAGAAAAATAATATTAAAAGAACCCTTATACTCACCTAATCCTGATGCGCTGTTCAACGCAGCCTACGTCTCATCTTCCAGCTGGTTTAAAATGGACTCAAGCAGCGTGAATCAATAACATCATCACACCAAATGCCATCTCCTGCATAGTGCTAGCATATAGTGGATGGCAGGACAGAAGTAGTCTGCATCCTGCTGGAGTAAGTGTTATCCTAAAAAAAATACTGGCACTTTTAACATTGTCTCAATTACAAGGACAGACCAGCCCATCTGGCATTTGCTAGATTTATCTGATGAGCACCGGGCCCTACTAGAAGCAGTGGAGCTGCTGACAGACAAAAACAACCAGAAAAACATCTTTTTGAAGTTTCTATAGTTTTTATATATTTCATGTGCATTTCCTTCTGGTTTCCTCACACAATCCAAAAACTTTCTTGATCTCTATTAAAACATACACTGTATTTGTATAACTGAGATTTAAAGAGGTTAACTGGGACAATTTTATTTTTTTTCTTATGGCCCTAAGAACTTACAGGTAAATAGTTGCTAACTACATTCCTGCTGTGCCCGACACGAATCTCTGCCGTTCAAAGCAGTCGCAGACTGCTCCTGCCAGCAATTCTGCGGCATCTGTTGATGTCATGTCTCTTAGGGTTTGAGTTCCCGCTGCTGCACAAGGGAAGTCTCGAACCACTCCCGCTGTGGTCCCCCATACATCTCCGGCCGCAGTGGAGCCTGCTCAGCAAAGACGTCGGTCCCAGCGTCTCGCCCGGTCTAATACTGTGCAGAGACTTGCTGCTGCCTCTCCAGGTTCTGCTATTGTAGCCAGTACTGGTTAGTGGCGAGCAGACGTCTTTAGGACTAAGTCCTGCGTTTCCCCTTCTGAGCATGCCCAGGGTAAGATCTCTCATTAGAGATCAGGGGTCACATGCTCAGGTACTGCAGCAGCTCCTATTGGTCCGCCAGGAAGGTCTTGAAACTACATGTGTTCTGTTGTGAATGTGTTAGAAATGAATTCTGAGCAGAAGCTCCCTCTGGTGGTTACAAACAGTACTGAACCATTCAATGAGGATTGGCAATCAGGAGTTACAGACTGGTCTTATATAAGGGAGGTTCCCTCCCATCATGGTTGCCGGTGATCAATTGTTCTTGTCTCAGCTGTGGTTCCTGGTTCACTTGGAAGCTTGCTGAGTCTTGCCTGCATCTTCTGCTATCAGATAAGATATTTTCTGCTTTTATTTTTGTGCTTGCTTTTTGCATTGTTCCCTGCACTTCTGTGGAGGTCAGCCAGGTCCCTCCCGGGGCTTGTGCTCCTCTCAGTTTATCTGAGCCACTGTTATTTGTTCATTTGCCTTTTCCAGTTTTTTCAGTGGCTGCGGCTTAGTTTTGTGACACCAGAGAACTAATTTAGGTGGTAGAGGTCGTGTGATCTCAGGTGTTTTTGCAATTAGTAGAGTTGGTATTTTTTAGGGTTTTTTGGATTGCAGTAAGTGTCCTTCCTATCCTTTTCTGTCCAGGTAGATTGGGCCCCAACGTTTGCTCATACTATTTTCTGTCTGTGTCTGTATTTCCTCTTGTCTAACCGCCATTACATGTTTGGGGGCTTCCTATGTTCTTTGGGGATCTGCTCTGGGGCAGATAGCTTTTCTCTTTCTATGTTTAGGTGTAGTTAACCTCTCAGGCTGTGACGAGGCGTCTAGGACCAACGTAGGAATGCTCCACGGCTGACTTTAGTTGTTTGGTTAGTTAGGGTACTGCAATCCAGTAGATTCCAACCTCTCTGGTGTATTGCCGTTTTTGCCTGCTCTCCTCAGCTACCAAATCATAACAGTGTTCTGAACAGTTTCTCATTGGTCCTTCTCTGGCAGGCCCTGTAGATGCTACTATAAAGGGGTTGTATGGCTATGCGGCCATGCGCTAGTATCAATTGCATTATGTGCTTTGCGCCAGTGTGATCATGCACGCATGTGGTTAGGGCTCAGCTGAAGTAAGCCCCTAGAATACCGGCACCTCCAGTGAGGAGATTTGTGTGCACGTGGTTAGGGCTTGGCTGAAATAAGCCCCTAGAATACCGGCTTCTCCGGTGAGGAGATTGTTTGATTGCATTCCTGACTGCATGATCATGGACTGTTATCCGCACAGCAGTTATCTGTGTATCCCTGTGGAGTTAACAGGACACAGTACCTATCGCTGCGTCTCTACATCAGCGACTCGGTGGTGTAACAGAGTTCGCTTATACCGCCATGTAGTGCCACAGTATTTATATTTGCGACTCTGTGAAGTAACAGAGTTTGCCTATACCGCCATCTTACTAGCAGCAGGCTCTGCCTGCCCGGTGGACCCCGGGCTGCGAACGCACCCACTATTTATATTTATTTGGTGCGTTCCGCAGACCCTAACAATGTCAACAAAGCAGCTGCTTGTTTTCCCCTCTGCTCTCTTGATGGGGCCTTAGTGCCAATGTCATGCTGACTGACAGCCGACATCTACAGTCACGTCCCATCGACACAGCAGCCCCAGAGAGGAATAGCTGCTTTAATAACCTGAAGCAGCAGAATGACCAGCAGGAGCGGTCTCTGACTGCTTTGAGTCTGTGCCTGGAAGAGCAGGCAGGTAGTTAGTAACTACCTGCCTGTCAGTTCTTAGCTCAATTAGAAACAATCACATAGTTCCTGATAACCCCTTTAAAGAATTTAGCAGAATTACAATTAAATATTCTGCAACGTAATGAATATACATCGCATAGTAACAGCTACAAAGTATTAATTTTGGAACTCTGGCATCTAACAGTCTAACTTTTTTTTCTTTTGAACAGGATAATTCCATTTTACAATGTAAGAACTACATAGAGGTTGATTCATTTTCTATATCTTGAGCTTCATTGGGAAATCCCAGTTGTACTTAATTGTACTTAATTTCATTAGACTCTGATGGTTGAAGAAAATTTCTCCTTAGAAAACATCGCATAGCACTCAGCCCAGTGTTAATCTATGGGGCAGCCCAAATCACCGTTTATTTTCTGGTGCGTATTCAGCGTGCGTTTAAAATCGCAGCATGCGGCGGAGTCTCGGCTCACTCGCACCCATATGAGTCTATGGATGCGAGTGACACAACGCACATCATCCTAGTGCATGGATGTAGTGTAGATATACGCCGACGCTGGCAATGGAGGAGATGGAGAAAATACTTTCTCCGCCTCCATTGCAGCTGTGCTCTGATTCGCTCTGTGCGAGAGGCTCGGAGTGCAGTAACATAACACTCGGCTCACGCTCGCAGCAGAGCAGGAGCTGAGGGTCATTAGCATATCGTTTCCGATGCTCTCGCATCGGGTGCCATACGCTAGTGTGACCCCGGCCTTAAAGGAGCCCTTCATAGTTTCAGATTATGGTTCCTGCAGAAAACTGTGTCCACTGTCTATGCAGTTAATGCCAAAGTCATGTTTTTTTTATCATCTTCAGAAAACAGACTGTTTTTCAGCAAAGTTCCTGGATCTGTCTTTAACACCTTAGAGACCACCAGTATGTCTTTTTACTGACCTGACTAATAAGAGACTAGCACCCTCCAAAGGGTGAAAATTCAGCAGCTGTCAGCTGTACACTATAACTGACACCTGATGCTTAAACCATAGTCAGTGTTGCCTTGGCCATGGCCATTTAACCCCTTAGATGCTGCTGTCAAACGTGACTATGGCATCTAGATGACTAACAGAGTGTGGGGGCTCCTTCTTTAACCTCATCGGCACCCTGAGATCATGATTGCGTGGTCCTGATGGTTGTTATGGCAATTTACTGCCAAATAATGACCTTAGAGTCCCCCAGCTATAGTGACCTCTTCAGAAGTTAGAAACATTTAGGTGGTAAAAATAACATCTTTCTGTACTGTCATGCCGCTTTGCACTAATTCCTGAAAAACACCAGTGTTAATAAATAGACATGAGCGAATATCTTCGGCTCCCTCCTTATTCGGTAAGCTATAGCGCTTACCAAATAAGCTGCCACGGGAACCCGGATCCCTGGATCGTTCCTGCTGATCAGCTGTTCAGCGCCGCATCAGCATGTGTCACGGCTGTGTGACAGTCACAACACACAGGCTCTCCATGCATGTAAGCGCTATAGCTTGCCAAATAAGGAGGGAGCCAAAGATATTGGCTCATGTCTATTAATAAACTGACAGCAGTTTTGAATTCGCTTTTTAAAATAGTATTCCTTTTGTTAGTTTCCAATACATAGATCCCCACAGTCAGTGGCATAACTAGAGTCAAATGGGCCCCAGTATATAGCTATATATATGTGCGCCCTCTATACTGGTATATATCTCTCATCCTGGTATATATCCCTCATCCTGGCCCTATCCTGGTATATACAGTACAGACCAAAAGTTTGGACACACCTTCTCATTCAAAGATTTTTCTGTATTTTCATGACTATGAAAATTGTAGAATCACACTGAAGGCATTAAAACTATGAATTAACACATGTGGAATTATACATTACACTTTACAAAAAAGTGTGAAACACATGAAAATATGTCTTATATTCTAGGTTCTTCAAAGTAGCCACCTTTTGCTTTGATTACTGCTTTGCACGCAGAAAAGGTGAACGGCTGGACTCTACATGCCTGGTTCCCACCGTGAAGCATGGAGGAGGTGGTGTGATGGTGTGGGGGTGCTTTGCTGGTGACACTGTTGGGGTTTTATTCAAAATTGAAGCGGTGAACGGTCCAGCTCACCCCAAACCATCTCGTTTGGGTTCAGGTCTGGTGACTGTGGAGGCCAGGTCATCTGGCGTAGCACCCCAACACTCTCCTTCTTGTTCAAATAGCCCTTACACAGCCTGGAGGTGTGTTTGGGGTCATTGTCCTGTTGAAAAATAAATGATGGTCCAACTAAACGCAAACCGGATGGAATAGCATGCTGCTGCAAGATGCTGTGGTAGCCATTCTGGTTCAGTATGCCTTCAATTTTGAATAAATCCCAACAGTGTCACCAGCAAAGCACCCCCACACATCACACCACCTCCTCCATGCTTCACGGTGGGAACCAGGCATGTAGAGTTCATCCGTTCACCTTTTCTGCATGCAAAGCAGTAATCAAAGCAAAAGGTGGCTACTTTGAAGAACCTAGAATATAAGACATATTTTCAGTTGTTTCACACTTTTTTGTAAAGTGTAATGTATAATTCCACATATGTTAATTCATAGTTTTGATGCCTTCAGTGTGATTCTACAATTTTCATAGCCATGAAAATACAGAAAAATCATTGAATGAGAAGGTGTGTCCAAACTTTTGGTCTGTACTGTATATCGCCCATTCTGGTATATGCCCCTTATCTTGGGCCTTATCCTGGTATATATCTCTCCCATCTTGGTATATGTCCCCCGATCTGCCTGTTCTTTAGTGTATAGAAGAAAATAAACCTTTATACTAACCAGGGGCATACATAAAAGTCATGGGGCTCCATAGAAAATGTATAATGTATCACCATTGTCATCCAAGGTATAATGCAACCCATAGCCATCTATAAAGCATAATGCAGCCTATAGTCATCCTATAAAAATCACACACTAAATTTACCTAAATGATGGTAATACACAGAATGCTAAAAAAACGTAAAGTTTATTGAAAAAAATGGATAAAATTCATTTAGAAACAGGTCAGAAACAACAGCAAACCAGGGACTTATACCATAGACACCCCACAATGTACAATTCAGAAATATTTGTAGCTAAAAAAGTACATATATCTGCAATATAAAGACCAAAGCACACTGATAGTTGGGGTCTATGAAAGAGCAAGGTGTACAGCGTATGAGCTACTCACTCCAATTGCACTATGCCCAAAAACCACCAAACCTCCAACAATGGTAAAGATACGCAGGAAATCTATAATAAGAGGAAAAACATAGCTACCTGAAATAGCACATGGATGTCCTGGCGTCCCTGCTACCCAGGACATCCACGTGCTATTTTCAAGTAGCTATGTTTTTCTCTTACTATAGATTTCCTGCGTATCTTTACCATTGTTGGAGGTTTGGTGGTTTTTGGGCATAGTGCAATTGGAGTGAGTAGCTCATACGCTGTACACCTTGCTCTTTCATAGACCCCAACTATCAGTGTGCTTTGGTCTTTATATTGCAGATATATGTACTTTTTTAGCTACAAATATTTCTGAATTGTACATTGTGGGGTGTCTATGGTATAAGTCCTGGTTTGCTGTTGTTTCTGACCTGTTTCTAAATGAATTTTGTCCATTTTTTGTCAATAAAGTTTACGTTTTTTTAGCATTCCTGTGTATTACCATCATTTAGGTAAATTTAGTGTGTGATTCATATATTTTGTGTCAGGGATGCAGTACCCCCATGAGAGAGGGGGCTATCCTACTAATTAAGACTATGCTGTGATTATATAAAAAAAAAAAATCATCCTATAAAGTATAATGCACTCCCATAGTCATCCTAAAAAGTATAATGCACCCCCATAGTCATCCTACAAAGTATAATGAACCACCATAGTCATCCATAAAGTGTAATGCACCTCTATAATCATCCGTATTAGTATAATTCACAACCCTTATCCTTCATATAATAGAATACACAGACCATAGTCCTCCATATAGTTTAATGCACCCCATAGTCATCCATAAAGTGTAATGCACTCCATAGTCATCAATAAAGTATAATGCACCCCATAATCATCCCTAATGTAATCCATAAAGTGTAATGCAAGCCCACAGCCATCTATAAAGTATAATGCACCCCTATAGTTATCTTTAAAGTTGTAATAATTATATATGTATATATATATATATATATATATAGGGACTACGGAATCTGATTGTGTGGGATAATACGAAACTGAGACCAAAGTTGATACAATTACGCATATTAAACAAGTGTGACAAAACTAAACAGAGCACTTCACTTCCTGCAATAGTAACAAAAACACAGCACAATACGGAATGATGCAAGTAAAGCAAAATTAGCAGAGCACTTCATGCAATTATAACAAAAACACAGAACAATGTGGAAATGTCCAGAGTGACTGAAGAGTGGGGTGCAACCGCTAATATGAACCAGTCCATCAGTAAACTGACGTAGGCGTGCACAAGGCACAAAACGTAGGAGTTCAGCAGAAAGTAGAGTGGAAATGCACACGGCACTTAAATGTAGAAGTCCAGCGTGATACAGGAGCGGCATAAACAGGAGAAGGTCGCTATTTATACTTTTTGGGCTGAAAGTCCAGCACAAGTCAAGCAACGCAGCCCAACCAAACACAGACTTAGAGGAAATGGTGAAGTCAGAATTCCTTCCTAGCCACAGCAGTTCCAGGGGCTATTAGCTCCACAAGAGAAGTCCAGACCGTAATAGTGCACAGACAGAATCACGGATATGCACAGAGGACAGTAGGCAGCAAAACGTGGTAAGGCAGAGCACCGAGTTACAAGCAGCAGCAGGTAGTCCACCAGCAGACCAGCAGGAGCTCAATAGTCAACAGCAACAAAATACTCTGGCAAAGAGGAGCACATGACCTGGACTTAAATAATCAGGACATGCATGAAGTTCCATGACGGAGCGAGATATGAGACTCCATCTTGGATCAGGGCAAATAGGCACAAAGGAAAGTCCGGAATCCTTTCAAAAGTATAATGCATCCCCATAGTCATCCAAAAAGTATAATGCACCCCATAGACATCCTATAAAGTATAATTCCCCCATAGGCATCCTTTAAAGGATAATGCACCCCATAGTCATCCTATAAAGTATAATGCACCGCCGTAGTCATACATAAAGTATAATGCACTCCGTAGTCATCCATAATGTATAATGCACCCCATTGTCATCCATAAAGTATAATGCATCTCTATAGTCATCCATAGTAGTATACTGCACAGCTCCTATCCTTCATATAATTTAATGCACTTCTCATAGTCCTCCATATAGTACAGTCATGGCCAAAAGTTTTGAGAATGACACAAATATTATATTTTCACATGATCTGCTGCCCTCTGGTTTTTATGTGTGTTTGACAGATGTTTTTATCACAGACAGAAATATAATAATTGCAAACATATGAGTAACAAAAGCTTATATTGACAGTTAGAATGAGTTAATGCAGCAAGTCAATATTTGCAGTGTTGACCCTTCTTCTTCAGGACCTCTGCAATTCTCCCTGGCATGCTCTCAATCAAATTCTGGACCAAACCCTGACTGATAGCAGTCCATTCTTGCGCAATCAATGCTTTCATTTTGTCAGAATTTTTAGGTTTTTGTTTGTCCACCTGTCTCTTGATGATTGACCACAAGTTCTCAATGGGATTAAGATCTGGGGAGTTTCCAGGCCATGGACCCAAAATCTCTATGTTTTGTTCCCTGAGCCATTTAGTTATCACCTTTGCTTTATGGCAAGGTGCTCCATCATGCTGGAAAAGGCATTGTTGATCGCCAAACTGCTCTTGGAGGGTTGGGAGAAGTTGCTCTTGGAGGACATTCTGGTACCATTCTTTTTTCATGGCTGTGTTTTTAGGCAAGACTGTGAGAGAGCCGATTCCCTTGGCTGAGAAGCAATCCCACACATGAATGGTTTCAGGATGCTTAACAGTTGGCATGAGACAAGACTGGTGGTAGCGCTCACCTTGTCTTCTCCGAATGAGGCGTTTTCCTGATGTCCCAAACAATCGAAAAGGGGATTCATCAGAGAAAATAACTTTACCCCAGTCCTCAGCAGTCCACTGCCTGTACCTTTTGCAGAATATCAATCTGTCCATGATGTTTTTTCTGGAGAGAAGTGGCTTCTTTGCTGCCCTCCTTGAGACCAGGCCTTGCTCCAAGAGTCTCCGCCTCACAGTGCGTGCAGATGCACTCACACCTGCCTGCTGCCATTCCTGAGCAAGCTCTGCACTGCTGGTAGCCCGATCCCGCAGCTGAAACACTTTTAAGAGATGGTCCTGGTGCTTGCTGGTCTTTCTTGGGCGCCCTGAAGCCTTTTTGGCAACAATGGAACCTCTCTCCTTGAAGTTCTTGATGATGCGATAGATTGTTGACTGAGGTGCAATCTTTCTAGCTGCGATACTCTTCCCTGTTAGGCCATTTTTGTGCATTGCAATGATGACTGCACGTGTTTCTTTAGAGATAACCATGGTTAACAGAAGAGAAACAATGATGCCAAGCACCAGCCTCCTTTTAAAGTGTCCAGTGGTGTCATTCTTACTTAATCATGACAGATTGATCTCCAGCCATGTCCTCATCAACACTCACACCTGTGTTAATGGAGCAATCACTGAAAAGAGGTTAGCTGGTCCTTTTAAGGCAGGGCTGCAATGATGTTGAAATGTGTTTTGGGGGATAAAGTTCATTTTCTAGCCAAATATTGACTTTGCAAGTAATTGCTGTTAAGCTAATCACTCTTTATAACATTCTGGAGTACATGCAAATTGCCATTAGAAAAAGTGAAGCAGTAGACTTTGTAAAAATTAATATTTGTGTCATTCTCAAAACTTTTGGCCATGACTGTATAATGCACCCCATAGTCATCCATAAAATATAATGCACCCCATAATCATCCATAAAGTATAATGAACCCCATAGTCATCTCTAAAGTATAATGCACTCCATAGTGGTCCATGAAGTATAATACATCCCCATAGTCATCCTATAAAGCATAATGCACCCCCATAGTCATACATAAAGTATAATGCATCCCCATAGTCATCTATAATGTATAATGCACCCCATAGTGATCCATGAAGTATAATACATCCCCATAGTCATCCTATAAAGCATAATGCACCCCCATAGTCATACATAAAGTATAATGCATCCCCACAGTCATCTATAATGTATAATGCACCCCATAGTGATCCATGAAGTATAATACATCCCCATAGTCATCCTATAAAGTATAATGCACCCTCATAGTCATACATAAAGTATAATTCACCCAATAGTCATCCATAACATATAATGCACCCTCATTGTCATCCATAAATTATAATGCACCCCATAATCACTGGTAATGTATCTCTATAGTCATCCATATTAGTTTAATGCACAGCTATTATCCTTGTTATAATGTAATGTACAGCCCATAGTCCTCAATATAGTATAATGCACCCCAAAGTCATCCATAAAGAATAATTCACCCCACAGTCATCTATAGAGTATAATGCACCCCATAGTCATCCATAAAGTATAATACACGCCATAGTTATACATAAAATATAATGCACCCCATAGTCATCCATAAAGTATAAAGCACCCCATAGTCATCCATAAAGTATAAAGCACCCCATAGTCATCCATAAAGTATAATGCACCCCATAGTCATCCATAAAGTATAATGCCCCCATAGTCATCCTATAAAGGATAATGCACCACATAGTCATCCTAAAAAGTACAATGCACCCTCATAGTCATAAAATATAATGCACCCATAGTCATCTATAAAGTATAATGCACCCCATAGTCATCTATAAAGTATAATGCACCCATAGTCCTCTATAAAGTATAATGCACCCCATAGTTATCAATAAAGTATAATGCACCCCATAGTCATCTATAAAGTATAATGCACCCATAGTCATCTATAAAGTATAATGCACCCCATAGTTATCAATAAAGTATAATTCATCCCCATAGTCATCCATAAAGTATAATGCCCTCCGTAGTCATCCTATAAAGGATAATGCACCCCCATAGTCATACATAAAGTATAATACACCCCATAGTTATACATAAAATATAATGCACCCCATAGTCATCCATAAAGTATAAAGCACCCCATAGTCATCCTTAAAGTATAATGCACCCTATAGTCATCCATAAATTATAATGCCCCATAGTCATCCTATAAAGGACAATGCACCACATAGTTATCCTAAAAAGTACAATGCACCCTCATAGTCATAAAATATAATGCACCACATAGTCATCTATAAAGTATAATGCACTCCATAGTGATCCATGAAGTATATTGCATCCCCATAGTCATACATAAAGTATAATGCAGCCCATAGTCATCCATGTACACATGACTCACAGAAAGAAATAGCATAGTCAATTCAGTTGTATAAATGTGACTGAAAATTACACCATATCCATAATGCCCTTGCTACTAATTGGAGAGACTAGTAGGAACAAATTGTCATAGAAATGAATCAAAGAAGAGAGGAGGAACACGACGATTAAAGAGTTCAATCAAATATTTGAAATGTAACAAAACTTTATTGGTTAAAATACATGTGTGAGCAAGCAGGGGAAACAAAAGACACACATGTACATACTGTAGATGAGGTGTGTATGGGGAGCGCAAGTTGGGAGCAATATAATATATATAAACCATAAATCACAACAAATATATATGATGGTGATATATATTGACCATTATAATTCTATTCTGCAATGAGCACCAAATGGTAGGCATCAATCATCTATATGGACGCAAGCAAAGGTCAATAACTCTAAACAACTATTATCCAATATGTTACCTATAATGAATGCAATGTAGGGGCTCCACAGTAGCAGCATAAGTCCCTGGCAGTGGTGAGGAGGAAGCAGATGGGTCAATAGTTGAAGAGGCAGATAATAAATGAAGGCACAAGAGACTTCCTGCTTCTACAAAGAGCAGAGAAAAGAGAATAATTATCTGGTAGAAAGGCAAAATGAGCAGTTGTAAGTACACAGTGCTGTATAATATGATGACATCAAAATGTTAAGAGGATAAAAACTTTGATCGGAGGAGCGATACTTAATCTGAGATCCCTGCTGCTAGTCTTATACCTACCAGCTGCCATCTTCATCGGTTCTAGACGCCACTCCGGTAGGTCTCCAGCACTTTATGACTTGCATGATTGCTCCAATGCTTTCAGGGTGATCTGGAAGTCACAATTCAATATAAGTCTAGGAGAGCAAAAACAAAGCCAAAACGATGCTCAAATAGACTTAAACTGAGAGTTAACGACCATTACCTCTGACTTTCAGTCAATTAGAAGTTGTGGTCACAAGAAAGTGGTGCGAGACAGCAGCGGCACCATGAATAAATGAAGATGGCTGCTGGTAAGTATAATACTTGGGTCAGGGGCCTTACATTGGTGCCACTACACCAGAGATGAAATAAAAAAAATGCTGACAAACACATTCATAAACCTAAATCTAAAAACACATGTATGCATACTTATTTACACACACATATACTCCCATACTGGCTCAATGATGTCCCTAAGCACCCCTTCAGTTTCTATATCTAAGGATAGCGGTTTTCCTAATATTTTAATATCTGAGTGGTAAATAGGTGGTTGCCTAGCGTTGTCTGGTGTTAGGAAGTTATAAGGCTTAAAAGTTGACCAGCAATTTCTCATTTTTACAACAAAATTTACAAAACCATTTTTTTAGGGACCACATCACATTTAAAATCAGTTTGAGGGGTGTAAATGAAGAAAATACTCAAAAGTGACACCACTCTAAAAACTGCACCCCTCAAGGTGCTCAAAACCACATTCAAGAAGTTTATTAACCCTTTACGTGCTTCACAGGAACTGAAGCAATGTGGAAGGAAAAAATTACCATTTAACTTTTTTTTACAAACATTTTACTTCAGAACCATTTTTTTTATTTTCAAAAGTGTAAAAAGAGAAAATGAATCATAAAATTTGTTGTGAAATTTATCCTGAATGTGACGATACCCCATATGTTGGGGTAAACCACTGTTTGGGCGCACGGCAGAGCTTGGGAGGGAAGGAGCGCAGTTTGACTTTTTCAGTGCAGAATTGGCTGGAATTGAGAACGGATGCCATGTCACGTTTGGAGAGCCCCTGATGTGCCTAAACAGTGGAAACTCCCCACAAGTGACCCCATTTTGGAAACTAGACCCCTAAAGGAACATTTCTAGATGTGTGGTGAGCACTTTGAAGCCCCAATTGCTTCACAGAAGTTTATAACATAGAGCAGTGAAAATAAAAAATCATATTTTTTCCACAAAAATGATCTTTTCGACCCCAAATTTTTATTTTCACAACAGTCACACAAGAAATAGTGAAATATATGCTGATACCCCATATGTGGGGGGAACCACTGTTTGGGCACATGGCAGAGCAGAGATTGGAAAGGAAGGAGTGTCATTTTGGAATGCAGACTTTGATGGAAGAGTTTGTGGGCATCATGTTGTGTTTACAGAGCCCTTTGTTAGCGACGGCTGGATTTGAACCTGGATCTGAGGCATCAGTGGTCCCCCAGCTAGGTCTAAGCCAGGGCAGATGCTGCTTAGCTTTGTTGTCAATCCCATCGTCTAGCCAGTACAAGAGAGTACAAGCTGTCTCCAGGGTCTGTGTTAATAGGAGCCTTAAACATAGGTTACAGAAGGAGAAAGGGCTGTTATAGCCTAAGTCCAGAAATGCCTGCACTGAGCATGTCCGTGACATGGCGAACCAGGATTGGTGGTTAATGTCAGCTGATCCTCTGACCTGGCATCGCCTGATTGGTCACGGATGACGTCATCGGTGATGCGATTGACGAGATGGCTGGGGGCGGAGCTTTGCCCTTAAATAGCTTCTCTGTCCGCGGCGCGTTCAGATCATACTATGTTAGGCAGTGCTCATGTGTGACGTACCAGAATCTGGGCTCCACATGCTCTTTAGCTTTGCTCTCCAGGACCTGCCAATGCCAGAGTTCGCTCAGCTAATTAGCACAGGACCTTCAGGCAGGTTTAGCTTATGGTAGCCAATGTGGCGCAGTCTTGCTATGAATATAGGGTAGCTATACACCCTGAGCAGACTGCGGGGCGCGTAACCTGTAGCCAATGTGGCGCAGTCTAGCTACGAATATAGGGTAACTATACACCCTGAGCAGACTTCGGGGTGCGTAACCTAGGCATCGCCTACCAAGCTGAACAGAGAGTTGCTCAGTCGGGTCTCACGCCGGCTGGTAGCACGAACGCCTGGTGTTAGTCGCACACACTTCCTAGCGACTGGCATGTAGCTTCTGTGCAGTCAATAGGGCTACGTCTATACCAGATTGCAGCACATAGTGCAAACCTAATATCAGGCAAGTGGCTTCTGTGCCATTAACAGGGCTACATCTACGCTAGTCGATAGCACATCTCCCATGACGTTAACGAAGATAGTACCAATTCTACATCTCCCCTAGTGTAGTAGTAAAAACAGGAAATGTTGAAATGAACAATAATTGTGTGCTCACCTGGTGCTAAAGAATTACTTATAAGTGAGATAATACTACAACAAATCCCAATTATGGATGGCAGTGTCACATAACACTGCTTCAACCTAAATGGTGTGAATCATAAACTGTTACAACTGCTCTGCGGTTACAACATGCACCATCCCCCTGACGAAGGAATTGATTTCCGAAACGCGCATCGGGGCACATTCTAGGAGGTGAACCACATCATACATTGGCTCCCAGGTAGCTTGCTGTTTCACTGGCCACAGTTTACTCTGCACATTGTTTTGGCTTGCACAATTGCTGCACATCATTTCACAATTTGTGTTTTCCTGTGCACATCTATGTTATTAGATTTCTCCTAATACACTTCAGTGCAGAGCAGTTGTAACAGTTTATGATTCGCACCATTTAGATTGAAGCATTATATGGTAGATCTGTTTGCACACTGCTCTTTGTGCACTGTTTTATGCACTTTGGTTATATATATACCATTATTTAGTTGAGTTATATTGTTTTGTATGCCATATATTCCATATGTATATTTATTTATATACTCTATTACATATGTAGCACCTTTTTCATATTGTTAGCATCTTTATTGGTCACACTGCATTTTTTATATTTGGCATAATGGGAATATGTGCATGATTTTTTTTTTTTTTTTTTTGGCTTACTTATTTTCAATTATTGATCTGATATCTTTTATACAGTTACCTGGCTATTTATATTGAGCAATACATTATTTGGTCATTTGTATTTGTGGTCTCTTTTCCTTTTTGTTTTTGGTATAATTTTTTATATATATATTTTTTTATTTTTTTGTATGTCTGTGCATATTTGATTAATAAAGATTTGTTATTATATGGTATTGACTGGCATTGTATTTTATATCACTTCACCACCTACCCGGTTTTTCTCCTCCATTATCCATATCCTGTGTACCTTGTTCTTTTATCTCCCCTAGTGTGAAGTAACACAGGCGAGATCTAATATTATATTTCTGTTGTCAGTTTTACCCTCATACAAAAGGGGTGTTCGGCAGCAGTGACTTTAACTGCATCGCGGACCCCGGGTTTGGTTGCAATCCATTATTTAATAAAGTTGTTGCAACCGAGCTCATAACACCCTTGATGTGCTTAAACAGTAGAAACTCCTCACAATTGACCCCATTTTGGAATCTAGACCCCCAAAGGGGCTTATCTAGATGTGTGGTGAGCACTTTGAACCACCAAGTGCGTCACAGAAGTTTATAATGCACAGCCATGAAAATAAAAAATCATTTTTTTTCCACAAAAATGATTTTTCACCCCCAAATTTTTCTTTCTCAAAGGTACAGGAGAAATTGGACCTCAAAAGTTGTTGTGCAATTTGTCCTGAGTACGCCCACTGTTTGGGCGCACGGCAGAGCTTGGAAAGGAAGGAGCGCCGTTTGACTTTTTCAATGCCGAATTGGCTGGAATTGGTATACATAACAAAAAACAAGTACAATAATCATGAACAATGAAAGTCTCCAACTGATACAGGAGAAGAGAGGACCCTGCCCGCGACAGCTCACAGTCTACAAGGGATGGGTGGAGGTACACTAGATGAGGGTAGAGCTAGTGGCGGCATGCATGCAACAAAGTCAAATATATGGAGCCTTTATAATGGTGCAGCGAATCCCTAGTCTTCCATTATTATTGACCTGTAGAGATTACATTCATCCCTAGAAGTAATTCATTACACTATTATTATTCAAATTTTCATTATTTCGACTCCTTTTATGCTATTTCAGACTTTATGTAGTTACAAATTGCTATTCTAAATAAATTCTAAATGTGATAAAATAAAAAAATAAAAAACTTTACATGGTTTATTTTTGTTCTATACCATGCTATTTCATATCCTTTTTATGAAGAATAACTACAATGCCTCGATTTTATCACGGTTGTAGATTTGAGTAATTTGGATAATGTACCCTTAAACATTTGCAAATGTGATTGCTTCTATCAATTACACATAGGTTACTATTTTTCATAAGAATATACTTTGTGTCTTTAACAAGATTAGTCATTTCTTAGCAGACAGCCCTATGAATACAATGCATGAACTATACAAAGATTGTCAAGCTAGAATTAGTCACACAGAGATATTGACTCAAAAGACCTCAATAGCTTGCACTTGTGTAATGTACATAGAATATCTGAATGCATTACATTGGTTTAACAATTACCTACCATTAGTCACTGTTAGTAGATTTAAATTGCTGCCTTTTTATATTAAGCACTCTTTTTAAGAGATGTGAAAATGTCATGATGGGACTTTTCATTCCAAGCCTAAAATGAGTATTAATAAATAACTGCCTGTCATTTTATTGTCACCCAATATGCTTTAATTAACATGACTAAATAAGCACATTTTTAATGGTTATTCATCTCAGGTCTGGCTTAGTTTTTAATAACCATATTAATATTTCCTCTGTTATTTCCTTCATATAAATACATAAACAGATACTTACCACTATTTAGGTACCTTTCTTTCTTATTGAATAAGAAAAAGAGATATTTTAGATTTCATTTTGTGTGCGAAGATTATTTTCCTTATTGCTCTGGAAAGTATCAATCTACAATGTCATTGATTTTAATGAATGCATTTATAAATGAAAGAATCAGTTAGCAGTGAATCTGTCAGTAGGATCAACTCGGCTAAGCCAACTATATGGGCATGTAGGTCATAGAAAGCTGAATAAAATTATACCTTGATATCTGAGATCTGTTGTCTTATTCCAGTGAAATCTACATTTTTCTTAATATGTAAATGAGCTGTTAAGATCTAAAGGAGGGCCGGATATAGATCTCCCCAAGAATCTGCCTCCAGAGCTTATTTTAAATGAAAGAGGCCATTACCAGTGTGAACCATGTAATGACTGACAGTCTGCTCTCCTGAGTTACTTGTCTCACACTGGTAACTCTAACTTTCATATAAAATAAGCTCTGGAGGCAGATTCTCAGGGAAATCTCGGTCCGGCCTATAGATTTTAAAAACTCATTTATATATAAGAAAACATGTTTTTCTCTGTAATAAGATTCACAGATTTCTAGATACCATTTTATTCAGCTTCCTATGATCTACATGCCCATATAGACGGCTCAGGAGCGTTGATCCTAATGACAGATTCACTTTAATGTCCAGTGCAGGTTATTTTGAAGTGAATGGATAGTGTTTTTATTTACCTGGTATATCAAATTGTGATTTGGCAGTAAGCCATTCCAAATAATATAAGTAAGTAGGATGAAGAAAGTGCTGATAAAGAAGGGCTTATTTTTGCATAAAATAAGACTTATTACCTTTTGTTTCTAGACAAATGGAAGCAACTAATGCACAATGTCTGTAATACTGTGTACTGAAAATGTAACCAGATATAATAGCTGTCGTGGGCATCAATGTTTCCTCAGCAAATATAAAAACTAAGTCAGGAAATGAATTCTAACTGTTCTGCGCGTATCTGAGGTGCATCGTGGTACAAATAATCAGATTACCAATCCAGCGTGGAATAGAATATTATATACTATATTGATATTACAGACATCATGCATTAGTGATTATCACTGTGCAGATTATTTGACCTTGTAAAGAAGAATAACTAAAATTGGTTTGCTTTATATACACATAAACAGTATATATATATGTATATATACATATATATATATATATATATATATATACATACACAGTATATACATATGGTGAAATAAATAGTTACATTAAAGTAATAACTGTCAATGGCCATTGTACTATTCCCAATATCTAGGAGTTGCATACTGAATATACTTACAATATCAATACTTCAGTGCATAGAAATATGTATCAGTTAATGTGGGCACATTACGAGTGATTGGTTTTTCTTTTAGAGCGCAAGGTTATGATAGCTATTATTTGACTCTGTTCAGTCCTGTGCAATTGAATTTATTTTATATTTCACCTGATTCATGCTACCCAAACCTCATGCAGTATGAATCACAGCCTAGTTGCATGATTAATCGGTCCCTTGCAGCATATTTTTCTATATATATTTTAAAGTTCTGTCCGTGGACCATAGCCAGATATAACATTAGTCAGGTTCTGTCCAACAAGCAGGCTTTCCTTTGCACCATTCAAGGTGCCTGACAGGTCTCTTGCTATGGGAAAGACCTGCCAATCATCTGGAGTGACCATGAGGGAAGCGAGTCGGTGCTATTACTGGACTAGTCTTGTCTCTGGTTATGGTTTCCTGCCAGATCTTTAAAGTATATTTTCTCTGAAACGCTGGACCATTTCAGAGAAAAATATACCTGGCTGCAATTGATCAGCCAGACTTTGATTCATGCTGGCTGTTGTTTGGGCAGCATGAATCAAATGACAGGTTCTCTATAAAATGTGCAGTTTCACCAGCTCAAATGTTTAAGGAGCTATTTAGTGAACTTAGGATGTAGATACCTCTGTGTGTGGAAAATGATGTGGATGTCTCTAAACAATGGGAAACTGTGCATTTTACAGTTCTGAAGATCCTTTACAAGTGGAAATGATTTCACACAACATCTAACTTGCCCAAGCTGGATTGCTCTGCCAAGTTTAGCCCAAGTAAAACCCTTGTAGTCCAGGAAGATCATCAATGACCTCTGTAACAAAGTGCTCTAGAGAGATAAAGCACAAATACAGTTTTTACTACAAAAAATGTTGCAAAAACTCAAAGACAGCATTATACTCTAACAACCTGATACAAATTGTAAATCATGATGTTGGAAATCTGCTATTTTTTAATTTTATTTACATGCTTATATAGCGTCAGCGTATTTTGGAAAACTTTACAGACATTGCCTTTCCCCACTGTCTCCTGTGAAGACCACAATCTGAATATTATATTAGTATGTTTGCACTGTGAGAGGAAACCACGCAAATTCAGGGAGTCACCATACAGTCATGTTTTGGGGCTGCTTTGTTGAATAAAGCCCTTAGCAGCTCACATCCTAGAATTTGTTGTTTTTCACATGACTCATTCTATAATCTCTTGTATTTCTAATTTCAATCTACAGACAAGCCAGGTGTATTGTGGTGGGCCTATGCTTTGCCCTAGTTTTGCCAATCTCATTATGTTTATGTTTGAGGAAGAGTTTATCTATAAAAGTGGGCATTTCTCACATATTTTTACTCGATAATTGTAAGTTTTTAGATTTGCAATGACAGGTCTAGAATGCAGTAAAGACAGGTGGAAAATGCCCTGTTAGACATTTAAATGGTGTGATTGCTGGGTTACGCACCAAGACTACAGTCATGGACAAAAGTTTTGAGAATGACACAAATATTAATTTTTACAAAGTCTACTGCTTCACTTTTTCTAATGGCAATTTGCATATACTCCAGAATGTTATAAAGAGTGATCAGCTTAACAGCAATTACTTGCAAAGTCAATATTTGGCTAGAAAATGAACTTTATCCCCAAAACACATTTCAACATCATTGCAGCCCTGCCTTAAAAGGACCAGCTAACCTCTTTTCAGTGATTGCTCCATTAACACAGGTGTGGGTGCTGATGAGGACATGGCTGGAGATCAATCTGTCATGATTAAGTAAGAATGAGACCACTGGACACTTTAAAAGGAGGTTGGTGCTTGGCATCATTGTTTCTCTTCTGTTAACCATGGTTATCTCTAAAGAAACACATGCAGTCATCATTGCAATGCACAAAAATGGCCTAACAGGGAAGAGTATCGCAGCTAGAAAGATTGCACCTCAGTCAACAATCTATCGCATCATCAAGAACTTCAAGGAGAGAGGTTCCATTGTTGCCAAAAAGGCTCCAGGGCGCCCAAAAAAGACCAGAAAGTGCCAGGACCATCTCTTAAAAGTGTTTCAGCTGCGGGATCGGGCTACCAGCAGTGCAGAGCTTGCTCAGGAATGGCAGCAGGCAGGTATGAGTGCATCTGCACGCACTGTGAGGCGGAGACTCTTGGAGCAAGGCCTGGTCTCAAGGAGGGCAGCAAAGAAGCCACTTCTCTCCAGAAAAAAACATCATGGACAGACTGATATTCTGCAAAAGGTACAGGCAGTGGACTGCTGAGGACTGGGTAAAGTTATTTTCTCTGATGAATCCCATTTTCGATTGTTTGGGACATCAGGAAAATGCCTCATTCGGAGAAGACAAGGTGAGCGCTACCACCAGTCTTGTCTCATGCCAACTGTTAAGCATCCTGAAACCATTCATGTGTGGGGTTGCTTCTCAGCCAAGGGAATCGGCTCTCTCACAGTCTTGCCTAAAAACACAGCCATGAATAAAGAATGGTACCAGAATGTCCTCCAAGAGCAACTTCTCCCAACCCTCCAAGAGCAGTTTGGCGATCAACAATGCCTTTTCCAGCATGATGGAGCACCTTGCCATAAAGCAAAGGTGATAACTAAATGGCTCAGGGAACAAAACATAGAGATTTTGGGTCCATGGCCTGGAAACTCCCCAGATCTTAATCCCATTGAGAACTTGTGGTCAATCATTAAGAGACGGGTGGACAAACAAAAACCTAAAAATTCTGACAAAATGAAAGCATTGATTGTGCAAGAATGGACTGATATCAGTCAGGATTTGGTCCAGAAGTTGATTGAGAGCATGCCAGGGAGAATTGCAGAGGTCCTGAAGAAGAAGGGTCAACACTGCAAATATTGACTTGCTGCATTAACTCATTCTAACTGTCAATATAAGCTTTTGTTACTCATATGTTTGCAATTATATTTCTGTCTGTGATAAAAACATCTGTCAAACACACATAAAAACCAGAGGGCAGCAGATCATGTGAAAATATAATATTTGTGTCATTCTCAAAACTTTTGGCCATGACTGTAGTGTAGTTAAACAAAAAATCTTCAATGAGGTTGTTATGATGTAATCTTAACATCAATTTATTAAAATTAAAAGGGAAACGTTAAGGGGGAAGTTTTTTTTGTAATGGAGAGGATGATGTCATATTTCTGAATGCTATACATACTATATACAGTCGTGTGAAAAAGTGTTTTCCCCCTGCCTGATTTCCTATTCTTTTGCTGTTTGTAACACTTAAATGTTTCAGATCACCCCAAAAAATTAAATATTAGACAAAGATAACACATGTAAACACAAAATGCAGTTTTTAAATGAAGATCTTTATTATTAAGGCAAAATAAATCCAAACCTACAGGGCCTTGTGTGAAAAAAATGTTTGCCCCTTCATCTTAAAATATAAATTAACAGTGGTTTATTGCAATCTTTGGGGAGTTCAAATTCCCTAGCCACACCCAGGTCTGGTTAATACCACATCTGTTCTGAATCAAGAAATCACTTAAACAGGCCTGCCTGACAAAGTGAAGTAGACCAAAAGATCATGAAAAGCTAGACATCATGCAGCAATACAAAGAAATTCTGGAACAAATGAGAAACAATTTAATTGACATCTATCTGTCTGGTAAAGGTTATAGAGCCATTTATAAAGCTTTGGGACTCCAGCGAACCACAGTGAAAGCCATTATCCACAAATGGTGAAAACATGGAACAGTGGTGAACCGTCCCAGGAGTGGCCCGACCAAAATTACCCCAAAAGCGATAACTCATCCAAGAGGTCTCAAAATACCCCACAACAATATTCAAAGAGCAGCAGGCCTCACTTGCCTCAGTTAAGGTCAGTGTTCATGGCTCCACCATAAGAAAGAGACTGGGCAAAAATTGCCTGCATGGCAGAGTTCCAAAATGAAAACCACTGCTGAGCAATAAAAACATAAAGGCTCGTCTAAGTTTTGCCAGGAAAAATCTTGATGATCCCCAAGACTTTTGTGAAAATACTCTGTGGACTGATGAGACAAAAATTTAACTTTTTGGAAGGTGTATGACCGATTACGTCTGGCATACAGTTAACACAACATTTCAGAAATGGAACATCATACCAACAGAACAATATGGTGGTGGTAGTGTATTTATATGGGGCTGTTATGCTGCATCAGTGCCTGGAAGACTTGCTGTGGTAAATGGAACCATAAATTCTGCTGTCTACCAAAAATTCTCAAAGAAGAATGTCCAGCCAACTGTCCATGACCTCAAGCTTAAACGCACTTGAGTTATGAAGCAGGACAATGATCTAGAATGCAAGTACACCTCTGAATGGCTTAAGAAAAAAAAATTAAGACTTTGGAGTGGCCTAGTCAAATTCCTGACCTTAATCAGATTGAAATGCTGTAGCATGACCTTAAAAAGATGATTCACGCATGGAATCCTCCAATGTGGCTCAATCACAACAATTCTGCAAAGATGAGTGGGCCAAAATTCCTCCAGAGCATTGTAAAAGACTCATTGCCAGTTATTGCAAACACTTGATTGCAGTTGTTGCTGCTAAGGGTGTCTCAGCCAGTTATTAGGTTTAGGGGGCAAAAACACTTTTTCACACATGGCCCTGTAAGTTTGGAATTTTTTTTCCTTTAGTAATAAATACTTTTATTTAAAAACTGCATTTTGCGTTTACTTGTATTATCTTTGTCTAATTTTTTTCATTTGTTTAGTGATCTGAAACATTTAAGTGTGACAAACATGCAAAAGAATAGAAAATTAGGCAGGGGGCAAACACTTTTTCACACCACTGTAAGTTTAACAAGCAACTGATGAGGTGGAAACATGGCATAATTCAGTGAATAAATGTGACGATGAGTCACTCCTCACAGACATCCCATGAGTTAGGGAAGTCAAGTAGTCCAATATGATAAGCCAGGAGTCCACATCATAAACAGAAGGGTGAGACAAAGGCATAGTCACCAGTCAGGTCACTGTCTGGTGTCAGAATTCCAAGAAGGTAGCGGATCAAAACAAAGGGGCTGTGCAAATGGATGGTCAAAGGCAAATTTAAGTTGGTCAACAAATATCAAAATATAAGAACTCAGAGCACAGAACAAACACACACCACTTGAGTTATAACAGGAAGTTGTTACAGATTTACTACTACAGAGAGGAGCCAGAAGACTGCAGCGTTTGATTTCTCCTAATCCTGCAATGATTGCAAATTCACCTACTTATTAAATGGCGTAAATTTCTTTAGGCAGTGCAGGGGTTAATCTGATTAAGAGAGCGTAGCCACCTGAAATGCGTTGATGTTGCATATCATATAACTGTCAACGCTGATGCTGTTTTACCCTCTGCTGAGCTCTCTTGGTGAATAAAGAAAGAAGCTTGTTCACAAGTTCGTTGAGCTGGATTTCTCTTGTTTTTGGTGAATCTGCTCTGTTGAGATCTCCTTGAGCATTTAGGCTCTCAGCTGTGCATTGTTAGCCACTTCCATCTCCTATATAAACTAGGCCCTGGCTAGCACTCATTGTCAGAGAGATAGCTTATGCTGCATGGCTGGAGGTTGTTGTTGAATATTTTAGGAGAAGGCTTTTGGTGGATATATAAGTGACTGTTGCTAGATTTTCAGTGTGTGATAATTCCCTTTCTTCTCCTACTTTGGTTTAACCCCATCCTTCACTCTTCGCTGCATTCCTCTGTTATATGTGTGAGTATATTTGCATGTTTGGTATTTTTCATTATCCCTGTTCGTATTACCTTTTTAGTCTGGTTGGTGTATTACGGTACACTACGACTTCCCTCTTCCATTGGTGGGGAGGGGTACAGACTGAGGGCAGATTCAGGACTAAGGCTAGGTACGTGGCCCTGACATCTTCACCATCAGAAGTAATCCGGGAACAGAGCAAGTTAGGGTGTCCCTATCATTAGGGACAGGGAAGGAGTCCCTGGTCTCGGGACACCCAGCAGTGTTTTAATCATTGCTAGCCAACTAAATAGCTGCCATGGCTATAACTCGCATACATTTCTGGTGCTGCTTTGCTCTGCTTATCCTCATGTCAGGCCACCATGCTGACTCCTCATGCAACACTTCTAATTCTGCTGTATATCTCTGATGTCTCCTCATACAGTGAAGGAAATAATTATTTGATCCTTTGATGATTTTGTAAGTTTGCCCACTGCCAAAGACATGAACAGTCTATAATTTTAAGGGTAGGTTAATTTTAACATTGAGAGATAGAACATCAAAAATAAAATACAGAAAATCACATTTTATAAATTATATAAATTTATTTGCATTTTGCAGTGAGAAATAAGTATTTGATCCCCTACGAACCATTAAGAGTTCTGGCTCCTACAGACCAGTTAGACGCTCCTAATCAACTCGTTACCTGCACTAAAGACAGCTGTCTTACATAGTCACCTTTATAAAAGACTGCTGTCCGCAGACTCAATTAATCAGTCAGACTCTAACCTCTACAACATGGGCAAGACTAAAGAGCTTTCTAAGGTTGTCAGGGACAAGATCATACCCCTGAACAAAACTGGAATGGGCTACCAAACCAAACGTAAGATGCTGGGTGAGAAGGAGACAACTATTGTGCAATGGTAAGAAAATGGAAGAAATGCAAAATGACTGTCAATCGACATCGATCTGTGGCACCTTGCAAAATCTCACCTTGTGGAGTATCCTTGATCATGAGGAAGGTGAGATATCAGTCTTAAACTACACTGTGGGAACTTGTTATTGATCTCAAGGCAGCTGGGACCACAGTCACTAAGAAAATCATTGGTAACACATTACGCCGTAAAGGTTTAAAATTCCTGCAGAGCCCAGAAGGTCCTCCTGCTTAAGAAGGCACTTGTGCAGGCCTGTCAGAAGTTTGCCAGTGAACACCTGGATGATCCTGTGAGTGATTGGAAGAAGGTACTGTGGTCAGATGAGACAAAAATTGAGCTCTTTGGCATTAACTCACCTCGCTGTGTTTGGAGAAAGTGAAATGCTTCCTATGATCCAAAGAAGACAGTCCCTACTGTCGAGCATGGAGTTGGAAACATTATGTTTTGTGGGTGTTTCTCTGCTAAATGCACAGGACTACTTCACCGCGTCAATGGGAGAATGGATGGAGCCATATACCGTAAAATCCTTAGTGACAACCTCCTTTCCTCCGCCTGGACATTAAAAATGTGTCGTGGCTGGGTCTTCCAGCAAGACTGTGATCCAAAACATACAGCCAAGGCAACAAAGGAGTGGCTCAAAAAGAAGCACATTAAGGTCATGGAGTGGCCTAGCCAGTCTCCAGACCTTAATCCCATAGAAAACATATGAAGAGAGATGAAGCTCCGAGTTGCCAAGCGACAGCCTCAAAATCTTAATGATTTAGAGATGATCTGCAAAGAGGAGTGGACCAAAATTGCTCCTGACATGTGCACAAACCTCATCATCAATTACAAAAAAGTCTGACTGCTGTGCTTGCCCACAATGGTTTTGCCACCAAGTATTAAGTCTTGTTTGCCAGAGGGAACAAATACTTATTTCTCATTGCAAAATGTAAATAAATTTATACAATTTATACAATGTGATTCTCTGGATTTTACTTTTTATAATCTATCTTTCATTGTTAAAATTAACATACCCTTAAAATTATAGACTGTTCATGTCTTTGTCAGTGGGCAAACTTACAAAATCAGCAAGGGATCAAATAATTATTTCTTTCACTGTAGTTTTTGATGGGGGCTGCCAGATCCTGCAGAAATTTAACCCTTCTTTGTCCAGCAGGGTTTGGATTCCCCAGCCAATCACCAACCTGCAGTTGCTATATCAAACAGCACCGTCCTCCACACCTTCCCTGAGGTTAAGGGTATGCCACACTGAACAATATCGCTAACGGGATCGCTAAAAAACGTCACTATTTAGCGATCCCGTTAGCGATGTTGTTCAGTGCGGCATCTGCCAGCGACGAGCTTCCTGCTGTGATCTCGCTCGTCGCTGGAATCGTTCCGGACCCTATTTCTCGTCGGCGCTCCCGCTGGGTAAGTATATATCGCTAGTGTGGCACCTTTTCTTAGCGATTTAGCGGTACTTTTGTACCGCTAAAGTCGTTAAGAAGATCGCTAACGGCGATAGCGTCGTTAACTATATCGCTAAATGTGGCCGCACTTAGTGATATAGAAACAATCCCGCTAGCGATCGCATTAGTATGCGTCGTTATCGTGATCGCTAGCAGGATTGTTTAGTGTGGCAGTACCTTTAGGTTCTAGTGTCTTTTGTCTCTAGCTTAGTCTTCTGTTATCAGCCCAACTTGTCTACTCATCTGTTCTGATCTGTTTGTTCCTGATCCCAGCTTTGTTTCTCAACCTGTGTGGCCCCAACCCTGGACCATCTGACTGTTCTTCTGTCTCACCCCTCTGTATCTCTGTGAAGGAAGTATATAATTGGAAGGTATACCAACGTCAAAGGGTTAAAGCTGCATCCACATATTGCCTCCACAAAAAGGATACAGCATCTGCCTGCTCTTATTCAGGACTTAGGACCACAGGAGAAATCTCCTGGGAGCATGTAGTGGTGTCAAAAATGGAAGCTTCACAGAGCTAGCAGATGGTTGTAATAAGAAGAATTATTTACTATTGTCTGTAAGTAGAGAGGAAGGAGGGGGGAAGACACAGGATATTTGAAATGCCACAACTTGGCTCATCATCCAGACACAGACAGCATCCTTTGAATGGTCCAATCCGAGTCAATATGTGACCCTTTCATTGTCTGACAGTAACATATTTTGGGAACTCACCACCCCATGTGTTTGATGAGTAGTGACAGGGTTAAGTAATCGGGGTGTGCTGAATGTGTCGCAGTGTGATTTATGCTCATTTTATTACCTAAAACAGAGGTTGAGAGCTGCATTGTGTGAGAGTAGATAAATTAACTTGTGCAGGGCACTCCACGTCACGCTGAAACGAGTGTACCTGACATTTTGGTGGCAAGTGGTGGGTTAGAGGTTGTTTTAACATCTATTAGAGCATTATTACTTGGTTTAAACATGTATTCACTGGGCTAAAGAACTGATATCCTTGAGAGGAGTGCACCAGTTCTACAAGGTTCAACTTAGTGCTTACGTAGACATACTGGCAAACAGTTAGTTTCCACTTCATTTTTTTCTTTTCTATCTTTTGTATGGCGAAAACCTGTTTACCGATATGGCAGACACATGCAAGAAGCAGAGTAAGGAGGCATAGAGGAATAGAGACAGCAGACAAATCCAATGATCTGCTGATTGGTGCTTTGATGGAGCAAGACTTGGAGCAGAGTAACGTGGCACTTGGACAAATAGAAAGCCCGACTCAGAGGAGCCAAGCAATGGACCTTATCCCAGGAACAACTTTGGGGTACTAACAATGGCTGTTCTGGGGTGAGCAGTGACTTTTCTTTGAAAATGACCTTAAAACAGCTGCAAGAATTTGATGCCAATTTGTTATTGCAGCTTTTTCTACAGTAAAAACAGGCAGAGAGAAAAGCTGCTGCTAATGCTGTAGAAAGTCAGGCTGGGAGAAATTTCCAGCTTCGAATGGCCAATCTACCAAGGGGTAGCAGTTCTCAACAACCCTATTCCCATGATATAGATCCAATGAGACAGCACTTGGAAAACTTCCCTGTAATGGAGAAAGATGGAGACTTGGAAGTTTTTTGCTTACTTTCCACCAGAGCTAGATGGGGACTATGAATCTATAAAGGAGGTCATGCTCAGGAAATCCAAACTCACCCCAGAGGTATATCGAAGAAAGTTCCGAAATCTACAGCTGGGATCAACTGACAGCTATGCAGATGTCATGCGCACCTTGAGGACCACATTCAATCAGTGGATCCGTGGACTTTCTGTTACCAGCTTTGAAGAACTAGAGTATCTTATGGTTAAAGATCAATTCCTCCTCCATATATGTCCCATGGATGTATGACAATTTATGTGTGATCAAGAGCCAAAGACTGCTGATCAGGCTGCAAAGATTGGTGACTCTTATGTGGCCAACAGGAAGCCATCGGGATTCAGCTGGAAGGTAGTTCAGCCAATTGGTGACCCCTCTTCCTTTGCCAGACAGTGCCCAGGGCATTCTACATCTACTTCCTCCAGGGCCCCTGGGATCAAGCATTCTTTTACTGATACATGTCAATGCTTTACATGTAACAAAGTGGGACATGTTAGTGTTGCTTGCCCCTATAGGTAGAAAGGCCCCAGTATAACCAGCAAGCCGTTGGGGCCTTCACCTTCTGTCTTGTTTGTGGCTGGCTCTGATGTGAGGAATAATGCGAACTGTCTGTCTCTCTGGGCAGTAAAGTTGCTATTGGCCTCAGAGACACTAGAATAGAAGTGACCCTGGTGCATCCAGAATTGGTGACCCCTGCGGATATAATTCCAGGAAAGACAATGTCTGTATCCAGAGTTGGGGGCCAGCCTGTGTGTATCTGGACTGAGGAGCATTGAAAGGACTGAGGGAAGTGGGTGTTTCAGACACCATCCCTACCAATGTGTTGCCAGGCACGGGCTTGCAGGATGGTATCCCACTATGTCCCTGCCTTGCAAATGAATGTCACAGAAAAGGTAGAAGCCAGTGACCCTACCGAGAGCCTGTGTTAATTCGCAGTCAGGCTACTGCTAAAACTCAACCCCAAGGATTAGAGGATGAGTCTCAGAATGAACTGCCAGAATAGGAGGGCCTTCCTATGGCCCAGGAGCCTCCCCACATGGTAGACATAATGAGGTTTCCGATAGCAGACTCAAACCTCTGACCACAGTCTGTCATTCCCCCTATGCCTAGCAGACCAACTCCCTTCAGTTATTGAGATTCCTCTTGTTGGACACTTTGAAGTACAAAAGACTAAAAGCCCATCTATACCACTACCAATGATTTATAAGCCTTTCTAAGGAGTGGCTGTGGATATCATAGGGCTACTTGCAATACTTCATAGCTCTAGCATATGCTCTATTGTTCCAGTTGTTGACTATGCTGCGCACTATGCAGAAGCTGTGGCGTTGTCTTCCATATGAACTGATAAAGTGGCCAATGCACTGCAGACTTTATTTTCTCATGTGGGATTCCCCAGGGAAATGCTGACTGATCAGAGTATCCAATACATTTCTAATCTTATGCAAAGTCTCTGCTAGAAAATGCAAGTGCAACTTCTTGTAGCTAGTCCCTATCGTCCACTAACCAACGGACTATGTGAGCATTTGGTTGGAACTATAAAACAAATGCTCGACATGCTGGTAGAGATGGAGCACCCCCAAGGGCCGTGGGGTACTCGGACCTGAGTCGGACGGTTCTTAAAGAGGAAGTGTCACGGCAGCAGTGACCCGGTCCATGGCCCTGGGTGTCCAATAAAAATGAAAAATATAAAGTAAAAGGTGAATAGTTTATGGGGAAATGAGTTTGTGACGCCACTTGTGGTACTCGGCAATGAAGGTGTTAGCCGACGCTGCTTCAGAATCCACTGGGGCTGATGGAAATGCAGCAGAGTTGTTACAGCTCTCCACAGGTAGAGCTAGGCCTCAGGGCAGCTGTATGTGTAAGAAATGATGATAGTGGATGGTGGTTGTAGTGCAGGGCAGATGACGAAGTAAATATTTTTGAGGACACAGCAGGGTGCAGTCTTTTCAGTTTATTCACAGTTCTTTGGTACAATCCCCAGCCGGGGTGCTCTGTCCTCCGGGGAGGTAGTTCAGACAGCTCTCAGGTAAATTGGGGTACACTGTGTCAGAACCCCCTTCAGATATTCCTTTCCTGGCTGTCTCTCTGCGCTGGCTCCCTCTTTTCCTGCCCTGCGCCTTCACACACAGTGTCCAGAGACAGCAGCCTCGGATCCTGTCGGGCGACGTTCTCTAGGTAACCTTGATCCTTGCTGCCTTTTCAGTGAATGAGTGTAGATATGGCTGCAGTACATACAGTCACTACAGCCTCTGGTTAGCTAGCTGAGTCCTTAGTTTCTCCACTAGACTGGGGCCGGTCTCCTTACTGCTACCTGGTCCTCCACCTGACTGCAGTCAGCGTGATACGGGCCCCACGGGTGGATTCCTCACTACCTGTGCCCCTAGTACCCCTTCTTTCTCCTTCTGGAGTCACTCTCTCTGTCTCCTTTGTCCTTCCTTTCTTCTCTCACTTTAGTCTGGGACGAGCTCCTTGCTCTTTCAATCCCCTCAGTCGACTCCCTCTGGTCTCTCAGACCACAGCTCACTCCACTCACTGACTCCTCCCCACCTCCCTTTCTCCATCCACACCCTCTACCCAGTCCCTCCCTGTGCCTCAGAGGTCTGGTGTTGGATGAAAGTGTGTAGGTTCTGGGCAGTGCCCCCTCCTTACCCGAGAGCAGAGAGGCTCATGAGAATTTGACCCAGGCGAAAATGAACCAGAAGGTTTGGATGTTCATTTGTTGCAGAACAAATTATAGGCTTCATGGGAGAGACCATACCGGGTATTTAATTGTTTAAATTATGGTAACTATGTTGTGACACTGATTTGACTTACAAAATGTCGAAAACTTTGTCATGTTAATGTGCTGAAAACTCGTTATGACCAGTAGGTCTGTGTTTTACCTGTCTGCAGCATGCCTGAGCAGATGCTGGGGTGGGTGACCTGCTGCAGAGATTTAACAAAGCAGGTCTGACAGTTAAGTCAAGGAAATTTCAGATAGCCATGCTGGAAGTACCATACCATGGACAACATGTGGTGGGGCGGGATCATAAAACCTGAACAAGGGAAAATAGAATATTTCTTGTAATCACTGTATATTTTTATATTAAAGCTTCCAATCTTTAAAATGTTTGACCTTGTATGCTCTAAAATAATCCAATAGTTTTCAGAGAGCATGTGACCTTTTGGTTGTCTGACAGTAACATAATTTGGGGACTCATCAACCCATGTGTTTGATGAGTGGTGGCAGCGTTAGGTAATCAGGGTGAGCTGAATATGTCAGGGAGTGATTTATGCTCACTTTATAGCTTAAAACAGAGGTTGAGAGCTTAATTGAGTGAGAATAGATACATTAACCTGTTCAGGCGCATTTCATATCACGTGCTGAGAAGTGTGTATGTGACAACTTTGCATACCTGCTCTACCCCTTGGTCAGCTCTTACAAGTCCAGACACTGCTCTGGAGTTGCACCTGTTGGCTATCCTGTGGCCCAAGCGTATCCTCACCATCAAAGGCGATAGTGAAGACAAGGTAGCCACTTATTCAAGCCCCTCCAGTATAAGCCCAGCCAGTGGCTCAGTGGGTCCACACCCACCAGCATTACAATAGCCAGATAATCACCCAAACAGGAGACATCTGGAGGAAACCCAACAAGCCCAGCCAGATTGGACAGCTGAGCTGTCATTCAAAATACTGACAGCTCAGCATGCCCCTGCCTCAGATTGGGTTGCTTAGCTGTCACTCACAATCCTGACAGCTCATCACAACTCTGATCCTATAGGAAGGCTGATCTGTCATTCTCAGCATCCTTGGGTCACTGTGAGTGGTCAAATCGTGACAATAAATTATTTAACTTTACTTAAATCAATTGCTTTTTTGCATATTGGTTGCACTGCATTTTTTTTATTATACTCTGCTATGGTTTCTATCAGAAAGTTCCCCAAAATTTAGAGAGGAGTTTCATTTATTATTTGAAATAATGGGTCAAAGTCTACAGGTATCTAATATATTACAATGCATTTTGTTCTGCCCATCTGCGTACAGGGCAGTATATATTGTATTGTGTGCTGGTTTTGTTTGTTATTGCACCATCTAGTGGTGGCTGAATTTATAGCCTGTGCCTTTAACAAGCAGATAGAGTGTTGCATTGTGGGATTGAAGCAAGGTATGCTGAGGAGAAGAAGCTCCATTTTCTTTTGTGTACTTCAGGGAACACACGTGTTCATGTGCTCTCCTGTAACCTCTCCAACTTGAGTTTGCTATCCTGGTAAAGCATATCTGGTAAGATCAATATCTTCTCTAGCAATGCAGTGTTTAGGAGGTTATTAACTGTATAGCAGCCAGTGCATAGGAGATTTTATTAGAATCCTGTGTATTCCCATGTTAAAGTTTGCATCATACTGTATACTTTCCTGTTAATTATAAAGTGTCAGCTGTGTGATTATTGCCCAGTACTTATCTATGTCATTTGTATTTTTATAGTTTTACTGCGCATGTTCTATACTGTTCACCAATAAACAAGTTAGACTACAGAGGACAGTCTGCTTATTTGGAAGATAGAATGGTGGTTTATGCTGTATGCTAGATTGCACTCCGTGTCAACGTGTATGAAGGCAGAACTTCTGTCTCCTTTCACGCATACAGTAAAACAACTGGGTGAGGAGGCATATTCTGTAATCCGTTAAGTACTGTTCTGAATGCTCTCTTTTTATAGGAAAAGTACTGAGGGTAAAGCACACAGAGGGAGCAAAGGATGAAGATTGCAAAAGTCTTTAAGGGTAACTGTATTTTCAATTAATTTTACAGAAAAATTTATCCTGTGTGTAAATGAGGAATAACACCAAATTTGTCTATTATACCAATCGTATCCTGTAT
Organism: Oophaga sylvatica; assembly: GCA_033576555.1. NCBI lineage: Eukaryota > Metazoa > Chordata > Amphibia > Anura > Dendrobatidae > Oophaga > Oophaga sylvatica. The sequence goes on along the minus strand of JARQOD010000001.1, from coordinate 674,775,879 downwards.
TTTCACCAGGTTTCCCCTCTCCATGCTCCACCTTTAATTTGGAATCCACACTGAGCTGAGCACACAAGGATGGATTACAGCTCTTCATTCCTTTTCTAGCACACAGAGACAAGCATCAGTGGAGTGAAGGTAATGACACATCTGAAGGGTGTGTTTCCACTATCCGGAATTCTTCAGTAATTGCTGCGTGTTTGACGCTGTGCGCTGGCGCAGCGTCAAACACGCAGAGTCCAGATGTTACAGCATAGTGGAGGGGATTTCAAGAAATCCCGTCTCCACTATGCTTAAAAACATGCAGGCGGCAGACCTGCGTTAACGGACATGCGGCGTGTCTTTTTAGACCGCCACATGTCCTATTCCCTTGCGGCGACGCTGCGTCGCCGCAAGGGAAATAACACAGGCCTGTGTAGCGGTGCGGTCATTCCGGATGTGTTCCGGATGTGTTCCATGAACACATCCGGATTGACCGTGCGTTCACTAGGGGGCGGGGCTTTGGGCGGAGCGGACTTTCCGCTCCGTCCAAAGCGCTGTGGTTCTGGATCGTGGAGCCACAGCCGAAGTGATCAGTGTAGATTTGAATCCAGCTGTGGGGTGAGGTAAATGACATGTTTGAAAGTTCAGGAAATATTTCTATATCTTCCTTAGCCTTTTTGCTCACTTTCATATTCTAGTGTGGTAAGCATCTCACTACCTGACTTTGTGTATACCTTTTGAGGAATATTGTGCGGCCAATACAAATATATTGCTATTTAATACTTATGGACTTTATTTTTTAAATGAAAGAAGAAATGTGACCTGTGTCACATAAAGCCTAAAGAGTAGCGATAAGTGGATCTTTTGAAATTTGGAGAATTTCACAAACAAAAATCAATTTGTGGAGAATGAATTTGGCAAACTACATAATTGAAAAGCCTCTGTCTAGAACATTTATGTAAAATACTGTGAGTTCCCTTGGAGTCAATTAAACACGTTTTGAGATTTGTAATGCAAACACTGCCTTTTAATTTACAAATGACTTCAACCTATCTGGTTAGGGGAAAACAGATTGTAACCAGAGGCAGCAATATCATGTTTAACAGCACAAAGCAGACTTTTTAGGCTAACTAAATTGTATATAAAGGTTAAAAATTATTCATTTTGGGGGGCAAATACATATATTGCTGTTTTTTTATAGACTGTTGATGTAAACTGAAAAACTGAGGATGGTGTGTGGAAACAATGATGTGCTTACTGAGGATAAGGTCATGACAATTGAACAGGATCTGGAAGAAGTGTAGGAAGAGACAGATTAAACAGACCAGATCCCAATTATGAAGGCCTCATCCTCTGTCCAAGATGTGGTGGTGAAGCATTGCAATCAAATTATTTACCCAGTGAGCTATGAAACTCATGTATCGTCCCTGGACATAATTATTGTTCCAGGTATCTATAGTGCACAGCACTTTAAGAAAGATAAGTCCAAAGACCGGCAGATGTTCTCCTGCACATGAAAACAGAAATTGAGCACCCATTTCGGTGAGAAATAATGGCAGATTTGTATCTTACAGCGAGACTGAGCAGTTGCCATAATTTTTTGAAAGGCACCAGAATCCACAAGATGAAAAAGATGCAAGTGTGGAGAAATGGGGGGTCGTCGGGCGCCCAAGTCTCCTAGCTGAAACCGCATGGACCAGGGATCGTCCCACATAATGCCCGCTCTCCTGTTGAACGTGGGCATAACACTACATAGACAACACAGGGTTAGGGTAAAACAGTTTGGAAATACTTTATTGAACCACAACACCCAATAGCAAATAGAACAATCCCAACAATTACCCCCAACATGGTGCACATTACAGGGCCTCACACTTCCGCTGACTCGCCTGGATGATGATAGATGTTACGTCAGAGCTCCCGGGGTCGATATTTCATCTGTGATATACACACACAGAAGAGATATTGACAAGCATAGGGAGATGACCGAGAACAGTCTATAGAGTCCGTACAAGGTCCAAAGCCAGTTGACACAACATCAGAGCTCCCAGGGTCGCTATTCCACCTATGATATACACACAGAGAAGAGATAACAACAAGCGTAGGGAGGTGACAGTGCATACTGTCCATACAAGGTCCAAAGCAGTTGACACGAGAGTCACCACCTGGCTTATCTGACCATCTCCATGGAACCAGGCGACCAGCGGGTACCAAAACCTGGCTTTCTCCAAACATATCCATGGTTAAGAGATGGTCACTGGATCAGATCTGTGTCCTTCGAACCAGAGCCGACGACCCCTAGGTTGATTCCCATAGAATCATAGATCCATGTCCATCGTGATGTTGCCATGTTGAATTGGCTTCAGTCCTGTCTCTTGTCCATTGAGTGTTGTGCAGAATGTCCGACTGGTAGCTCTCTGTGACATGAGATGAGATCAGATCTGTTCTCTCTGTCTCTTTTTTATTTTTATACCCGAGGCATGTAAGCTATTTTTAGATTTACCCAGTGTGCTTCAGTTCATCCTCACAGCCTTTCCCTATCTACCTTCAAAGTCAACAAACTGGTTACAAAATACAATAAACAATTAGCATATCAGCTCAAATAAACACAGATAAACACACACTATGTACAAATCACTGTTACAGACTTATATAGTATGTTAAATTGTACGGATAAAAAGTAAATTCTTATTGGTTTACAAAAACATGGTTGTCTGGGAAATTAAGATACAATCTGGTTTCTTCACTGCAAGTTGAATTGATATAGCAATGGAAGACTAGGGGAATGTGACTGTTTCCTCAAGACATAGTCAACAATGGATATTTGCCTTCTCAACGGAGAAAGAGGAGGAGGCATACTTCGAGTACGACACGCAGTATAGGAGGGTGATAATGATGATGGTGGTGATGATAAAACAGAACAAGTGCTACCTAAGAGTGTGACTTGGCTGATAAAAATGATAATTACTTACCGATAATTTGATTTTCCAGAGCCATGACAGCACCGACGTGAGAGTATGGTATCCGCCCCCAGGAACAGGAAACCTGCAGCAGAGGTAAAAGAAGGGGGCGGCACCTCTCCCTCAGTTTGTTTCAAAGTATGCAAGGTAACCGCCAAATTAGTCCATATATATATATATATATATATATATATATATACATATGCTACTTTATCGGACCATAGATACGTTATCTACCTTCTTTATATACAAATTTATACACACACTTTTTTTTTGTACATCACACAACCATCACCAAGATAGGTCGGGAATTAATACGGTGCTGTCATGGCTCTGGAGAATCAAATTACCGGTAAGCAGGGCTGGCTCCAGGTTTTTATGAGCCCCAGGCGAAAGAGTCTCACTGGGCCCCTTTAACACAGACCACGATTCATAATGCACAGATACGGCAGAGAAATATGGCTATAGTACAATGCCAAACACTTAACTTCTTCCATTACATGAGTGATGTCTATTGTAAATTCTACAATAGCTCAGAAACCACCAAATCCTCACAGCGCACAGTACAGACTGGACAGTACATTCCTCCATACAATATTATGGGCACCACATAGTCCTCCATATAGTATTATGGGCCAAATATAATGCTCCATAAAGAATATTGGACCCCAAATAATGCTCCATACAGGATACTAGTCCCCATATAATGCTCCATACAAAATATGGAGCTCTCCTCTGCACTGTGCTGCGTTCTGCACTGTTACGGCTCAGGAAAGGGCGCTGTGGAAAGACTCCCCATTATCATCATCATTGCTTCCCCATCATCATCATCATTGCCTCCCCATCATCTTCGTCTCACCATCATCATCATCATTGCCTCCCCATCATCATCATCTTTGCCTCCCCATCATCATCATCATTGCCTCCTCATCATCTTCACCTCCCCAACATCATCATCATTGCCTCCCATCATCTTCGTCTCCCCATCATCATCATCATCATCATCATCATTGCCTCCCCATTATCATCATCGTTGGCTCCCCATCATCATCATTGCCTCCCCATCATCTTCGCCTCCCCATCATTATCATTGCCTCCCCATCATCATCATTGCCTCCTCAGGAGGTCGGTGACTATTGCTACAGCAATGGCGGCCGCTCCAGTGTCACACCAATCCATTCACTCATCTCTGGTTACTACCTGACCTGTGGAAAGGTCGGTGATCATTTGCTTATATACTGTGGTCTGCCTAAAAAAAACCCACAAAATATATATATTTTATATCCTTGTGCCATAATGTGTTTGGCGTAGGAGAAGTGTCTGTGTGCACGTATGTGCTTGCGTGCAGCACTGCAAAGGCTGTAAATTCAGACACATGCACTTCTATACATTTAGATCTGCTGAGTCCTCACCACCATCACACATACTGTGCACATACAGCACCACACACAGACAGCACTGCAGCACTCGCTCACATACACACACACAAAGCACCGCACTACATACACAGATGCAGGCAGACACAGACACACAGACACTGATACACACAGACACACACACACCTCACATCTCACCTGTCCGGCGCCCGCGCTTACTCTCTGCCACAGCCAGCCGCTGAATGAAGACATCATTCAGCGGCGCTGCTGTGAGAGGAAGCGCCGGCGCCCTGCAGGCGCCCCCTGGAGCCCGGAGCTGCGGAGGCACAGGGAGAGGTAAGTATTGCACTGGCTGCTGCCGGAGCCCTGAGCAAGCAGGGGGGCCCAGTGGCAGCGCTGGCACCGCTCTCATCTGCTAACGGGTGCCGGGGGGCCCACTCGCCTGCTCAGGGCCCCGGCACTTGCCCGGGTAGGCCGGGTGCTGACGCCGGCGCTGCCGGTAAGTAATTATCATTTTTTCCCTTCCCCATGACAGCACCGACGTGAGAGGAAGAAATAGAAGAGCCTCCTAGGGTGGGACAACAGCAGATAATACCTTCCTACCAAAGACAAGATTTGAGAGTCCTAGATCTAGCCTATAATGATGAAAAAAGGTGGAGGGTGATGACTTTACCGCTGCTTTGCAAATCTGTTCTATTGATACATTTGCCCATTCGGCCCAGGATGTCGCGAAAGCCCTTGTGGATTGAGCCGTTACACCCAGTGGGGGAGTCTGACCTGACGAAGAATAGGAAAGTGAGATAGCCATGCGCAGCCAGTGTGCAATAGTTGCTTTGGAAGCTTTTTTCCCCCTGTTTGCCCCCTGGAAGGAGACAAAAAGGGCTGATGACTGTCGCCAGGATTTTGAGACTTATATATATTGAAGTAGGCAACGTCTCACATCTAAACAATGAAAGGTTTGCTCTCCCTGGGATTTTCGGTTGGCACAAAACGAGGGTAGAATTATTTCTTGGTCCCTGTGAAACTTTGTATTAACCTTCGGAAGGAAGGCTGGGTCAGTTTTTATAATCACTCTGTCATCCATAAAGGTAGTGTGCGGGGGATTTACAGGGATAGCTTGCAGCTCGCTGACTCGTCGAGCTGATGTCAGGGCAACCAAGAGTACCATTTTTAGTGTCAAAGCATTTACTTAAATGTATGTAATAGGCTCAAAGGGGATGCAGTCAAAGCATTCAATACTAAATTTAGATCCTAGGGAGCCACTGTAGGTAATAATTTTGAAGGTTTGGTTGAAAAGGAAGCTCGACTGAACCTCCCGACCCAAGGATGATCAGCCAGTTTTTGGTCAAATAACGCACCTAGTGCAGAGACTTGCACCTTTAGGATGCTTATAGACAATCCTCTTTCCAGCCCTTTCTGGAGGAATTCTAGGACTTCTCTGATTGGGACTTTTTGGACTGTTTCCGACAACCGTCATCCTTAGAATTCTAGGAACTTTTGCCAAATCTTCTGATATTTGGCCGAGGTGACTTTCTTCCTACTAGTGAGCAAGGTGGTCACCAAGGGGGCTGAGAACCCTTTTGCTAATAGGAGTCCCCTCTCAAGTTCCAGGCCGTGAGATGTAGTCTGTGAACCTGAGGATGCTCCACTGGTCCCTGGTGTAGTAGATCCGGGACATCAGGCAAGATCCATTGGTCCGAGGCAGATATGCGTGTGAGCCATGTGAACCATGCTCTTTTTGGCCAGAAGGGCACGATAAGAATTACCCGGGCCTTGTCTTCCCGTATTTTCCTCAAGACTATTGGTATTAGGTGAAATGGGGGAAAAGCATACGCTAGTTTGAACCTCCAGCGGTGCAGTAGCGCATCTACCCCTTCCAGTTGTTCTCTCGGATTCAAGGAGTAGAACCTGTTTACTTTTCGGTTCTCTTTCGTGGCGAATAGGTCCACTTCTGGCATGCCCCAGTTGACACAAATTTTCCCAAATATGTACTGATTTAGGGACCACTCTCCTTGGTGCAGTACATGCCGACTTAAGAAATCTGCCACCATATTGTCAGTCCCTTTTAAGTGTGTGCTTGACAGGGATAACAGGTTGTTCTCCGCCCATATGAGCAGATCTCTTGCTTCCACCATCAGGGATGGTGATCTTGTACCCCCCTGTCGGTTTATGTAAGCCACCGTTGTGTTGTTGTCTGACAGTATTGTAACATGTCTTCCTTGTACTTCTTTTACTTGAAGAAGTGCTCGCTTCACCGCTGCCAGCTCCTTCAAATTGGAGGATGTTATCATCATTGAGGCTTCCCATTGGCCCTGGACAACCCTGCCCGTCAGGTGTGCTCCCCACCCTGACGGACTTGCGTCCATGGTTAATACTGTTAGGGTCTACGGAACGCACCAAATATAAGATGTAGAGAGGTGCGTTCGCAGCCCAGAGTCCACCGTGCAGGCGGAGCCTGCTGCTAGTAATATGGCGCAAGAAGTGAACTCTGTTATCCGGCAGAGTCGCCAAAATAAATGCCGTAACGCGCTGTGGCAATATGTGCGAACTCTGTTATTTCACAGAGCCGCTAGAAGGAGTGCCGCAGCGCTATATGACGATGTGTGCGAACTCAGTTAACACCACTGAGTCGCAAAGTAAACACGCTAGGGCACTGTCTAGCATTGAAAGCGAACCCTGTTGCATCACAGAGCCACTGAGACAAACTTCTGTGTCCTGTTAGGCACCCAGGTACACAGTTGACTGCTAAGCGAACATAGAAAGTGATCATGCGCTGATGTCCTCGCGGGAGCCACCCGCAATCTATGGCGTCTGAACGCCAGGCCCTGAATACGGCAATCAAACTCCTCACCGGTTATGCCGGTAATCTAAGGCATCTAAGACACCGACCCTGACCAGCTAGCATACCAAGCTCCTCACCGATTAGGTCGGTATTGTAATAGCGTATTTCAGCCGCCCTAACCACACAGACAAATGACCATACTGGCGCAAAGCATATAACGGTTGATACTAGCGCACGGCCGTGCAGTAAGGACAGCCTTTTATAGCAGCCACGAGAAAAAGACCTTCCAGGAAGGACCAATGGGAAGCTGCTTCAGAACATCAACAGCCACAGGACCTTCCTGAAGGACTAATAGGAGTGGCAGCTGTATCTGAGCATGTGACCCCTGATCTCCAATGGGAGATCTTGCCCTGGGCAACAAAGGACTTAGTCCCAAATCTGCCTGCTCCAACACTGGTTGCAGCAGCAAGTCTCTGCACAGTACTGGGCTGGGCAAGATGCTGGGACCGACGTCTCTGCTGAGCAGGAACCACTGCGGCCAGAGACGGATGGGGGACCGCAGCGGGAACAGCTCGAGATTCCCCCTGTGCAGGAGTGGGAACTCGAACCCTAACAAATACCACTTGGTTCTGAATTGACCAGGGTACTGCTTTGCTTAGGTTTTTGTTGTTTTGCCACCACTCTAATGAATTGTGGACTTGAGGCGTTAAGGTGAAGCGCCGATTCAAGCTGGCCTGGATCTTTTGCCTGCTTAGCCAAGATTTGCCATTGCAGTTCTCTTGTGTGGCTTTGTGCCCACTGGACCGCCGGAATTGTTGCCGTCAAGGTGCCCAATAGTGACATCGCTTGTCGGATTGACACGGCCTGACCTGGTTGTAACTGTCGTATCTTGTGCTGGATGGAGTACATCTTCCTATCTGGGAGGACACATTGTTGTTTGATGGAGTCCAACAGTATCCACAGAAACTCCTGTGTTTGGGATGGGATTAGTTTTGATTTTCTCTCGTTTATTATCCATCCTAAACTGGTCAATACTTCTAGTACTCTTGCGACTGCTTTCCTGCAGTTTTTTTCGGTGTCTGCTATCACGAGAAAGTCGTCCAAATAGGGTACCAGCAATATATCTTCTTTCCTCACAAAGGATGCCACTTCTGAAATTAGCTTTGTGAATATACGAGGTGCCACTGATACCCCGAAGGGGAGACATTGATACTGCAGATGAGTAGGAACCTGAGCAATCTCAGATATTTTTGGTGTTCCTCCCAGATAGGTACATGGTAGTAGGCATCTGTTAGGTTGATCACTGCCATGTAGCAGCCTGGTTCGAGTAGCTTCACTGTCAATCTTAACGTCTCCATCTTGAACCTCTCCACCCGGATGTACTGGTTCAATGCCTTCAAGTTGAATATTGTTCTTAGTGAACCATCTGGCTTTGGAGTAAGGAACAGGGTACTGTAGAATCCTTCTCCTACTTGGTGATTTGGCACTTTCGCTAGCACTTCTTTCTTTATGAGGAGAGTGATCTCTTTCTCTAGTGTGGCTTTGTTCCTTTTGGCAACTTGGGTTATTTTTAGACGCGGCGGGAGGCTGAGGAAGTTTAGTCGCAAGCCTTCGGATAGCAGATTGGTTACCCACCATGAGGCGGGCAACGCTGACCATTGGTGTACGAATTTCTGAAGTCTTTCCCCCACCGGTATACTGGCATCATTGACGTTTAGCATCTGGTCTGGAAGGACCCTTACTAAAGAGGAACCCTTTTTCCTTCCTGTCCTTCCAAGGTCTTTCCTGCAAGGACCTGTCATCTGTCCAACTTCTGCCCCCTTTGTTCCCTGATCCACGAAAGGATGAGCGAGCATCACTCCAACGGCGTCTTGATATAGGCGGAGGTGGGAATCGTTTCTTCCTATCCGACGCCTTCTCCAAGATCTCGTCTAGCGTTTTGCCAAACAGGTATTGCCCCTCACAAGGAATTGCGCAGAGTTTAACCTTTGATTGGAAATCTGCTGCCCAATTCTTTAACCATAATGCTCTGCGACCTGAATTAGAGAGAGCACATGCCCGGACGGTCCCTCGCACGTAATCCACTGCAGCATCTGCCAGAAAACCTGCCGCTTTCTGTAATGATGGTATTGCCTCCAATAGTCTCTCCCTTGGACACTTATTTTTAATTTGATCACTAAGTTCTTCTAACCATTTGACCAAGGCCCAAGTGGTACAAGTGGCAGCTACCCCAGGCTTAAACGACCAGGCCGATGTTTCCCAGGCTGATTATAGGAAGGCATCCGCCTTTTTGTCAAGTGGGTCTTTTAAGGCCCCCATGTCTTCAAACGGTAAAGCTATTCCTTTGGAGGTACTAGCGATGGCAGCATCCTGTGTAGGCGCCTTTTCCCATTTATCGCAAATTTCCTCATCAAAGGGGTATTTCCGTTTTAACGCTTGTGGAATGGACATCTTTTTGATGGGCTTTTTCCACTCTCTTTTTATTAAATTTAGCAAATTATTATGAAAGGGGAAAACTTTAAGTTTTCTCCCTTCCAGATTACTGAACATTGATTCCTGCACCGACCTTTGTTCCCTCGGTGTCTCAACCCCCATGGTAGACCTGACCAATTTTAATAATTTTCCGATGTCTTCGGATAAAATATACGGGTGGCCATTTTCCTCGTCCGAGGAATCCAGGTCTGAACTTGCAGAGGGCCTTAGCTCCGCCGGTTCATCTTCCGACTCTACGACACTTTGTACCATAGGAGAGGTGGGGGTGAGGGGTGGGTCCAGAAGTGAGAGCAGTCTGCTGTCTTAACTGCTCTTTTACAGTTGTTTTCACTTCCTCACGGATGATGGCTTTAATATTCTTTAATAGGGACGGCGATTCTTCCACCACCGTTCTCTCTAGACACCAGCCACACATTCGCTTGCCATACATTCTGGGAAGAGTTTTCTTGCACAAAGCGCAAGCTTTGTTCTTTTGCTTAGTTGTGGCTTTTTTACCCTAGGGAAAGGGGGACAGAATAAGGGCCGTCATTCACGTGTTCTTTGCCTTACAAAGGCACTCACCCACCGGCCCTCATCCGGCATGTGCTCCTTAATTGCGGGGTCCATTTTCACCCTGGGAGCTGTCGCCGCTTCACCGCTGCCGGCGGTAGTTTATATATGCAGGGGTGTTTCAGGGGAGAGTGGTGTGCGCGCCTCTGGAGCGGCTTCCTCCCGGAAGTGTCCAGCACACTGCTTCTCCCGGCGTGTGTCGTCACTTCCGTTGCGACCGAAAGTCGCTCCACTCAGTCGGGTCCAGCGTCATGGTGGACACGCCTCCCCGGCTCAGCCTCCTGCCCAGAACGATCGCCGGGGAGTCCATCAGAGGAGCGAGACGCGGCCCAGGCAGACCCCAAGACGCCGGGATGAAAAGCACGTGCCGCCACGCTCAGCTGCAGTGCCCCCCCACGGACCTCGGCCTCCAGACTGGTTCATCAAGGGGAGATCCCCCTCAGGTAATTCACCTGCTCCAGGTATCCACCTGCAGGAACAGGAAACCAAAACTGAGGGAGAGGTGCCGCCCCCTTCTTTTATCTATGCTGCAGGTTTCCTGTTTGTGGGGGCGGATACCATACTCTCACGTCGGTGCTGTCATGGGGAAGGGAAAAGAACAAGCATGGTGAGAATGGGGAGGAGTAAATGTTGAGATTTTCTCTGATTGGTGACCAGCTTGATTTTCCCAAAAAAGCAGGTGATGTTGCTTTATGTGCTGATGAAAATATTTAGTTCCTAATCTATAAGAGACGGGATGTCCACAGCTTATTTTTCTCATGTGGAATTTATAGAGTAGGGAAGAAACATTTGGCAACAATGTGTAAATGAACTCCCACTCATGAGAAGCCCACATGTGTCATTCGCAACCAAAGCAACCAGATGCAATAGAACATTCTTCACCAACAGCATGTGCTGTATACCTGCTCCAGAACTGACAGCAGGAAAGGCAGATATGGCCTTAGAAGATTTTTTAATACATTTCATCTGTAATGTGTATTGCTGATGCCCGCAACCTCATCCTCTGATGACCTCAACTACTTGTCATCTCTGTTTGGTTCCCAGGTTTTGTCCAAAAAGAATCATCATCTTCACCGTCATCCACAATTTGACTGAAAAGTGCTTCTGTCTGTAAAATGGCCAGTAATACTGGTTTGCCATAGCTTAGACAGAAAGTACCATGGACAGTGTCCCTACCACATCAGATCACAGAACCTTCAACCCAGATTGGCATTATAATCCCGTTGTCTATCTCCTCTAGCACCATGTTGTCCGAAAACAAATGCTAACTTTTCATGTCTTCCAAAGTATTAACTGGAAGAAGTTTTTCAGGCATAGTATGATCCTAAGCCCAAAGGGTACTGTACAGTCATGGCCAAAAGTTTTGAGAATGACACAAATATTATATTTTCACATGATCTGCTGCCCTCTGGTTTTTATGTGTGTGTTTGACAGATGTTTTTATCACAGACAGAAATATAATTGCAAACATATGAGTAACAAAAGCTTATATTGACAGTTAGAATGAGTTAATGCAGCAAGTCAATATTTGCAGTGTTGATCCTTCTTCTTCAGGACCTCTGCAATTCTCCCTGGCATGCTCTCAATCAACTTCTGGACCAAATCCTGAGTGATAGCAGTCCATTCTTGCACAATCAATGCTTTCATTTTGTCAGAATTTTTAGGTTTTTGTTTGTCCACCCGTCTCTTGATGATTGACCACAAGTTCTCAATGGGATTAAGATCTGGGGAGTTTCCAGGCCATGGACCCAAAATCTCTATGTTTTGTTCCCTGAGCCATTTAGTTATCACCTTTGCTTTATGGCAAGGTGCTCAATCATGCTGGAAAAGGCATTGTTGATCGCCAAACTGCTCTTGGAGGGTTGGGAGAAGTTGCTCTTGGAGGACATTCTGTTACCATTCTTTATTCATGGCTGTGTTTTTAGGCAAGACTGTGAGAGAGCCGATTCCCTTGGCTGAGAAGCAACCCCACACATGAATGGTTTCAGGATGCTTAACAGTTGGCATGAGACAAGACTGGTGGTAGCGCTCACCTTGTCTTCTCCGAATGAGGCGTTTTCCTGATGTCCCAAACAATCGAAAAGGGGATTCATCAGAGAAAATAACTTTACCCCAGTCCTCAGCAGTCCACTGCCTGTACCTTTTGCAGAATATCAGTCTGTCCATGATGTTTTTTCTGGAGAGAAGTGGCTTCTTTGCTGCCCTCCTTGAGACCAGGCCTTGCTCCAAGAGTCTCCGCCTCACAGTGCGTGCAGATGCACTCACACTTGCCTGCTGCCATTCCTGAGCAAGCTCTGTACTGCTGGTAGCCCGATCCCACAGCTGAAACACTTTTAAGAGACGGTCCTGGCGCTTGCTGGTCTTTCTTGGGCGCCCTGGAGCCTTTTTTGGCAACAATGGAACCTCTCTCCTTGAAGTTCTTGATGATGCGATAGATTGTTGACTGAGGTGCAATCTTTCTAGCTGCGATACTCTTCCCTGTTAGGCCATTTTTGTGCATTGCAATGATGACTGCACGTGTTTCTTTAGAGATAACCATGGTTAACAGAAGAGAAACAATGATGCCAAGCACCAGCCTCCTTTTAAAGTGTCCAGTGGTCTCATTCTTACTTAATCATGACAGATTGATCTCCAGCCATGTCCTCATCAACACCCACACCTGTGTTAATGGAGCAATCACTGAAAAGAGGCTAGCTGGTCCTTTTAAGGCAGGGCTGCAATGATGTTGAAATGTGTTTTGGGGGATAAAGTTCATTTTCTAGCCAAATATTGACTTTACAAGTAATTGTTCTTAAGCTGATCACTCTTTATAACATTCTGGAGTATATGCAAATTGCCATTAGAAAAAGTGAAGCAGTAGACTTTGTAAAAATTAATATTTGTGTCATTCTCAAAACTTTTGGCCATGACTGTAGGTAAGGGGACTTTGGGACAGAATAAAAACAGGTGACATTGATGGATTGGAAATTCCTCTATGTACAACATTAGCTTTTATGGCAGTGGAGGAGGTGAACTGAGCAGAACGCTGATTCCAGCTGATGTGTTGCTGTCAGAAGCTACATCACTTTGCTGTGATTGAGATTAGGGATAGGACATATACTCCATTATGCCCTCCACTTCCTCATTGCTTATTAACTTGCCAGAGTTTGCAAATGAGACCAAAAGTGACTTGCATTTTGTACTGCTACTGCCGGGAATGTTGTTTCCAGCAGTACCAGTCATAGTAGAATTGCTGTTAGAGGCAATCATATCCTTATCTTTTGCTCTGCCATGTCCGTTGCTTGTGCCATATTTTGGTTTAGCATACATTTTTTTTTAAAGTGTAGCGTTTAATTTGTATGTAAACTTTGTTAAAATTGTAATCAATTTTTGGTTTAAAATTCTCCCACCCCTTACAAAAAATCTTAACCCAAAATAAAAAGAAACTTTCAGCTACAGCCAGCAGTATTGATGTGGCACATAAAATTGTTAAATGCAACTAGTCAAACAGTTGCAAAATCTTAACCCCTCATTGAAGTTGGATTTTTTTCAGTTTCAATTTTTATTATTTTTTTTATTTAATATTTTTTAAAATGGTGTATAAACGGTGTCCAAAATAACAAGTAATGTAATAAAATCTAAAATGCTAGGGTGCAAATTGCTACATGTAGATTCACCAATGGTAACAAACATAAGACAACAACAGCAGTACTGTCATGGGTTGATGAGGAAAAAAAAATGCAACGTGACTTTAAAAAATAGGGTGCGACCACCTCCCATAAGAAAGCACATGCAACTGGACACTCTATTCAGATGGCATGTGTTAAGGATCGAGTTCCCACTACTGCACAAGGGGAATCTCGAGCCAGTTCCGCTGTGGTCCCCCATCCGTCTCCAGCTGCAGTGGAGCCTGCTCAGCAGAGACGTCAGTCCCAGCGTCTTGCCCGGTTTAATACTGTGCAGAGGATGACTGCTGCCTCTCCAGGTCCTGCTTTTAAAACCAGTGCAGGTCAGCGGCGAGCAGACGTATTTGGGACTAAGTCCTGTGTGTTTCCTTCTGAGCATGCCAAGGGTAAGGTCTCTCATTGGAGATCAGGGGTCACATGCTCTGGCACTGCAGCGACTCCCATTGATCCTCCTGGAAGGTCCTGAAGCTGCTCGAGTTCTGGGCAGACTTCCATTGGTTCTTCCAGGAAGGTCCTGCAGTTGTTGCTGCTATAAAAAGCTTGCATGACCGCATGGCCGTGCGCTAGTATCAAATCTGTTACGTGCTTGCGCCAGTGTGGTCATGTATGTGGTTAGGTTCTGCTGAAATAAGCCACTAGAATACCGGCACCTCCAGTGAGGAGTTTTGTATGCACGTGTTCAGGGCTCGGCTGAAAAACGCCATTAGAATACAGGCTACTCCGATGAGGAGTTTATTGCTTGTGTTCTGATTGCATGACCACAGACTGCAATCCGCTTAGCAGTCATCTGTGTCGCCTGTGAGTCTGACAGGACACAGTCTTTGTCACTGCGGCTCTGTGAGGTCACAGAGTCCGCTTATATCGCCATATAGCGCCACAGCATTTTTGGTTAGCGACTCTGTGGAATTACAGAGTTCGCCCATATCGCCATATAGTGCTACGGCGTTTACATCTGCGACTCTGCGGGATAACAGAGTTCGCTTATACTGCCTATTTACGCCATCTTACTAGTAGCAGGCTCTGCCTGCACGGTGGACCCCGGGCTACGAACGCACCTCTCCTTAATATCTATCAGGTGCGTTCCGCAGGCCCTTAAGAGCGTGTGAATGCTTCTAAATTTAGACTATTGGAGGAATGAAGAGGGCTCAAAAATTATTTAAAACAATGCATACACTTTAGTAGGTAATCACTTCGGTTTAAGTTTCAGGATTATGTATTTATTTCTAAAAATAAAAAAGACTGCGTGCCTTGACAAAATAGGATGGGACTAGACAATCTAGGTAGAACCAGGTCTCAATAGCAAAGATGTGCAACTGGCCAATGTATTAGCGTGTTGCGTGTACACGTCTAGTATCACACGACATGGAGTAATCAAGCGGGCTAAAATTTAAACTACGAGTACATTTTGGTAGGTAAACACCTGTGTTCAAGTTTCAGAAGTAGGGAAGTTTATCTTTAACCCCTTTCTGACCTTAGATGTACTATCCTGTCCATGTGACGCGGGCCAATTTGACCATGGACGGGATGGTATGTCATATGCAATCGGCCGTGCTCACTGGGAAGCGCGGCCGATCGCGGCCAGGTGTCAGGTGATTCTCACAGCTGACACCAAGCACTAAGTGCCAGGAGTGGTCACAGTCGGCTCCCAGAACTTTAACCCTTGTAACACTGTGATCAAACATGATCTCAGCATTTCGGAGCCGGCACAGGGGCTGACAGACCCTCTGCCTTTGGATCAATCAGAGACCCGTGGCATGCTGAGGGGTCCTGATCGCTGCTATGGAGACCCGGGTCTCAGAAGCTGTAAAACTTCCTGTCATGCGCAGTGCATGTCAGGAAGTCTCACAGGCTAGTGTACAGAAGCTACTGCACTGACAGCTTCTGTAGCATGCAGATGCTGCTTCATCTATATGATATAGAAGCGATCAGCCTGCACAAAATCAATATCCCATAGTGGGACAAAGTGTAAAAGTGAGAATTAAATAAAAAATAAATTTTTAAATAAGTGTATAAAATAATAAAAAATTATAAAAAATAATAATAAAAAAAAATATTTATTCTATCAATAAATAAATATTTGAATAAAAAAATATAAACAATAAAAGTACATACAGTGCCTACAAGTAGTATTCAACCCCTGCAGATTTAGCTGGTTGACACATGCGGAATTAACTTGGCATTGTGACATTTGTACTGTAGATCAGCCTGGAAGTGGGAAATGCACTGCAGAAAAAATTTTTGTTTTAATTTTTTTTTTTTTTTTAAAACTTTAAAAGTTAATTCAGAGTGTCATTTATTATTCAACCCCTCAAACCACAAGAATTCTGTTTGGTCCCCCTAAAGTATTAAGAAGTAGTTCAGGCACCAAGAATAATGAGCTTCACATGTGTGGATTAATGATCTCTTTTGCCAGCCTTTTCTAACTATTTAAGACCCTCCCCAAACTTGTGAACAGCACTCATACATGGTCAACATGGGAAAGACAAAGGAGCATTCCAAGGCCATCAGAGACAAGATCGTGGAGGGTCACAAGGCTGGCAAGGGGTACAAAACCCTTTCCAAGGAGTTGGGCCTACCTGTCTCCACTGTTGGGAGCATCATCCGTAAGTGGAAGGCTTATGGAACTACTGTTAGCCTTCCACGGCCTGGACAGCCTTTGAAAGTTTCCTCCCGTGCCGAGGCCAGGCTTGTCCGAAGAGTCAAGGCTAACCCAAGGACAACAAGGAAGGAGCTCCTGGAAGATCTCATGGCAGTGGGGACATTGGTTTCAGTCAATACCATAAGTAACGTACTCCACCGCAATGGTCTCCGTTCCAGACGAGCCCGTAAGGTACCTTTACTTTCAAAGCGTCATGTCAGGGCTCGTCTACAGTTTGCTCATGATCACTTGGAGGACTCTGAGACAGACTGGTTCAAGGTTCTATGGTCTGATGAGACCAAGATCGAGATCTTTGGTGCCAACCACACACGTGACGTTTGGAGACTGGATGGCACTGCATACGACCCCAAGAATACCATCCTTACAGTCAAGCATGGTGTTGGCAGCATCATTCTGTGGGGCTGTTTCTCAGCCAAGGGGCCTGGCCATCTGGTCCGCATCCATGGGAGGATGGATAGCACGGCCTACCTGGAGATTTTGGCCAAGAACCTCCGCTCCTCCATCAAGGATCTTAAGATGGGTCGTAATTTCATCTTCCAACAAGACAACGACCCAAAACACACAGCCAAGAAAACCAAGGCCTGGTTCAAGAGAGAAAAAGTCAAGGTGTTGGAGTGGCCTAGTCAGTCTCCTGACCTTAACCCAATTGAAAACTTGTGGAAGGAGCTCAAGATTAAAGTCCACATGAGACACCCAGAGAACCTAGATAACTTGGAGAAGATCTGCATGGAGGAGTGGGCCAAGATAACTCCACAGATCTGTGCCGGCCTGATCAGGTCTTATAAAAGACGATTATTAGCTGTAATTGCAAACAAGGGTTATTCCACGAAATATTAAACATAGGGGTTGTATAATAATTGACCCACACTTTTATGTTTAAAATTTATTAAAATTCAACTGAGCAACATAACTTTTTGTTTTGTAAGATTTATGCTTCTGTTAATAAATCCTACTCTTGTTTGCAGTTTGAAGGCTCTAACTTATTTGCATCTTATCAAACCAGCTAAATCTACAGGGGGTTGAATACTACTTGTAGGCACTGTATATTGGTATCGCCGCATCCATAACGACCAGACCTATAAATCTCTCCCACTAGTTAACTCCTTTAGTGAACACCATAAAAAAACATGTCAAAAAACAATGATTTATCATCATACCGCCGAACAAAAAGTGGAGTAACACGCGATTAAAGAAACGGATATAAATAAACTAGTAACGCTAAAAACAGCATCTTGTCCCACAAAAAATGAGCCACCATACAGTGTCATCAGTGAAAAAATAAAAAAGTTATAGCTCTCAGAATAAAGTGATGCAAAAATAATTATTTTTTCTATAAAATAGTTTTTATTATATAAAACTGCCAAAACAATTTAAAAGTGATATAAATATGGAATCGCTGTAATCGTACTGACCCGAAAAATAAAACCGCCTTATCAATCTTACCACACGCGGAATAGTGTAAACGCCCCCCCAAAAGAAATTCATGAACTGCAGGTTTTTGCTCATTCTGTCTCCCAAAAATCGGAATAGAAAGCGATCAAAAAATGTCATGTGCCCGAAAATGGTACCAATAAAAATGTCAACTCATCCTGCAAAAACAAGACCTCACATGACGCTGTGGGCCAAAATATGGAAAAATTATAGCTCTGAAAATGTGGCGATGCATAAACTTTTTTTGCATTAAAAAGCATCTTTTAGTGTGTGACAGCTGCTATAAAAACCTGCTATAAATAGTAACTCAAACCCCCGTTTATCACCTTAGATAGGGAAAAATAAAATAAAAAAAGTATTTATTTCCATTTTCCCATTAGGGTTAGGGTTGGGGCTAGGTTAAGGTTGGGGCTAAAGTTAGGGTTAAGGTTGGGCTAAAGATAGGGTTGGGGCTAAAGTTAGGGTTAAGGCTAAAGTTAGGGCTAGGGTTGGAGCTAAAGTTAAGGTTAGGGTTAGAGTTGGGGCTAGAGTTGGTGTTAGGTTTTGGATTACAGGTACAGTTGGGATTATGGTTAGGGTTGGGATTAGGTTTAGGGTTGGGTTTAGAGTTAGGGGTGTGTTAGGGCTAGGTTTGTGGTTAGGGTTATGGTTAGGATTAAGATTAGGGTTAGGGGTGTGTTGAGGTTAAGGTTGGAGTTAGAATTGGGGTATTTCCACTGTTTAGGCACATCAGGGGCTCTCTAAATGCTACATGGCGTCTGATCTCAATTCCAGCCAATTCTGCGTTGAAAAAGTCAAATGTTGCTCCTTCCCTTACGATCTCTGCCATGCGCCAAAACAGTGGTTTACCCCCACATATGAGGTATCAGCATACTCAGGACAAATTGCAGAACAACTTTTGGTGTCCAATTTCTTCTGTTACCATTGGGAAAATAAAAAATTGGGGGTGAAAAGATAATTTTTGTGAAAAAAATATGATTTTTTGTTATTATGGCTCTACGTTATAAGCTTCTGTGAAGCATTTGAGGGTTCAAAGTGCTCACCACACATATAGATAAGTTCCTTAGGGGGTCTACTTTCCAAAACGGTGTCACTTGTGGGTATTTCCACTGTTTAGGCACATCAGTGGCTCTCCAAAAGCGACATGGCGTCCGATCTTAATTCCCGCCAATTTTGCATTGAAAAGTCAAACGGCGCTCATACGCCTCCAAGCTCTGCCTTGCGCCCAAAAAGTGGTCACTCCCACATATGAGGTATCAGCGTACTCAGGACAAATTGCACAACATCTTTTGGGGTAGAATTTCTCCTGTTACCCTTGGTAAAATAAAAAAAATTGCATCTCAAGTAAATTTTTCGTGAAAAAAAGTTAAATATTCATTTTTTTTAAACATTCCAAAAATTCCTGTGAAGCACCTGAAGGGTTAATAAACTTCTTGAATATGGTTTTGAGAACCTTCAGGGGTGCAGTTTTTAGAATGATGTCACTTTTGTATATTTTCTATCATATAGATCCCTCAAAGTGACTTCAAATGTGATGTGGTCCCTAAAAAAAATAAGGTGTTGTAAAAATGAGAAATCACTGGTCAAATTTTAACCCTTATAACTTCCTAACAAAAAAAATTTTGTACCACAGTTGTGCTGATGTAAAGTAGACATGTGCGAAATGTTATCTATTAACTATTTTGTGTGATATAACTCATTTAAGGGCACAAAAATTAAGTTTGAAAATTGCGAAATTTTCAAACTTTTCCCCAAATTTCCATTTTTTTCACAAATAAATGCAAATTATTTTGAAGAAATTTTACCTCTTTCATGAAGTACAATGTGTCACGAAAAAACATTCTCAGAATCGCCAAGATCCGTCAAAGCGTTCCAGAGTTATAATCTCATAAAGGGACAGTGGTCAGATTTGTAAAAATTGGTCTGGTCATTAACGTGCAAACCAGCCTCCGGGGTAAAGGGGTTAAAAAAATGTTGTTTTCCAAAACAGAGAGATTGCACTTTCATTTACAAACTGAAACAAGCCTTGAATTTAAAATTTGGATTTAATTGCAAAATCTGCAATGAGTGGTATAAAATTACCTTTGCTTGCTTGCACTGATTGAAAAATAATAAAAAAGCCGTTATTCAAGTGCTTTTCCTGCAGGATATCACAGAAGAATTATTTCACAGTCACACAGTCAGTGATGTTGATGAGACTGCTACACAAGGGCACTGTATATCACTTGGATTTCTATTTACAGACTGAGACTCTCTCTCCAATTTTGAGTCTTGTACATTAGACTATATACGGTAATTCTGGAAGTGTCCTTTTATGGCTACCTGTTAATGCATTTTTGTTTTCGGGAATTAATCTGCTTCATCCGCTTTATCCCGGATTTTATCTTTGATACAGACATGAGTCACAAGAATGTGATGTCATGTATCACTCTTCCTCCCTGGTCTAAAAACGCATGCGGCATACCAAGCACTAGGTGATGTAGAGAGTTAGCAGAACACTAGCTGCCCTTCGCTACATTCCAACATGGCCCCATTGCTCTATTCTCTGGAGAACCCAAGGACTCACACATGGTGAAACACGTTGGAATGCACTATTCCTAAGATAAATTAGATGTTTGCCATATTATTTATTACATGTTATTTTGTGCGGACTTAATGGAGTGATCCAATCATATATCCCATAAACGTGCAAAACACCAGTCTTGATGAATTAAGGCCCATATCTTAATGCCAGTCTTCAGAATGGGGAAATGAAGGAAACCAGTCCAATGTGCAAACATCCATATTTAGGTACACCTTGGCATGATTGGATGGTTTTGTGCTTTTTTATAACAAAAAGTGTACTTAATTCCTTATATTTTTAACATTTACAGCAATATTGGAGTTCATTTATTTATTACCCGAAGTGTGCTTGACACATTGTGTATGTATATGTCTGTATGTTGACCACATAGCATATTTGTGCACCTATGCATTAATTTAATATTGTAAAGGGTAGTAGAAGCTTTGCAATTTATGTTGCTTTTTTTTTTGCTTCTAAGAAAATCACTGATGAAACACTTTTTTTGCCTACCAGGGAACTCAGTGACACCAGAATGAGCCCTTATCAGTAGAATTATAGAAGGTTTCATATTTTGCCAGCTATAAATCTATGCTTTCAACTTTCCACTGTGAATGTCTACAACAAAATGCAATACTATTTATAGAGAATAATCACCGCGCTAAACTGAGGTGAGGACAGTGAATATCGATGTGAAGTACTCACAAATGGTATTGAATGTAATTAAATCATACTTACTCGCACTAACATTGGTGATGCAGTGAGCATAGAATACCAGTAGATTATCAGCTGTGGTGGTCAACTGACCGGTGGTGCTGCTGAAATAGTATATATGACCTGATCACTGCATTGTAAAAAAATTCAAAAAATGCAACATATATACTTAAAAAAATGGACTTTGAGGTCATCAAACACTGCTAGTTTGCTCTTACTTGTGTTGGTGGTACAGTGTGCTAACGGGAGCCGTGCGGTATGGAGAACAATAGTCGGTAACCCAGTGACACTGAGAATTGGGATTACCAGCCTTCAGGAAAGACACCACAAGATGCAGTGCTTTGGACGGTCTGTTGCTAAGCACAGAGGAACGCCAGTACCTCACGTGCTCCAGCCAGAAGCGACGCTAATGGATGTGGCGTTGTAAGGAGGGGGAGGAGCTAGTGTGACGTTACAAAGCTGCAGGGACATGTGCGTTAGCCTAAGTGTTTTAAGGGGTATCTCCCCTCTTCATCAGGGCTGTACCCCCAGTGCACAGACCGTCCTTATAAATCGACCCCCTCATCGGTCAATTAGTTGTACACACCTGCAATTAATTAAGGACATGTTGTAGCTACTGGTCACAGTTTGTTGTTCTATTTTGTGTGTGGTTTTGGAAATAAGGAAAAAAAAAGGCTTTTATACATATTACTTCTGATATTGATCCAATAGTATAGTCCACTGATGGAGAACCTATGGCACGCATGCCAGAGAGAGCATGCAGAGACCTCTCAGCTGGCACGCGTCCTCGCCTCATCCTTGTACTGCAGGTTCTTCTCACACATTGAGCTGTGCGGCCGCGGAGCTGAATGATGATGTCATCCAGCTGCGGCTGCACGATCAATGTGTGAGAGGAAGTGAGAGGAAGGAAGCTGCTGGCGCGCAGAGAGGTGAGTGTGGCCGCTGTGGTGTGTGCGTTGAGTGAGGCCGCTGTGATGTCTGTGTGTGTGGTGAGTGTGGCCACTGTGGTGTGTGTGTGTGTGTGGTGAGTGTGGCTTCTGTGCCAGTGAAGCTGCTGTGGTGTGTGTGTGTCTATGATGGTGAGAGGGCCAATGAAAGAGGGATGGTGAGAGAGCCAGAGATGGGGAGAGGGCCAATGATGGCGGTGATGGTGAGAGGACCAATGATGGGAGTGATGGGGAAGTGAGCCAGTGATGGGGAGAGGGCCAATGATGGGGAGAGGGCCAGTGATGGGAATGATGGGGAGAGGGCCAATGATGGGAGTGATGGGAGAGGGCCAATGATGGGAGTGATGCGGAGAGGGCCAATGAAGGGAGTTATGGGGAGAGGGCCAATGATGGGAGTGATGGGGAGAGTGCAATGTTGGTGGTGGGGGAGAGGGCCATGATGGGGTGATGGGGAGGAGGAAATGATGGAGGTAGTGGAATTGACAATTTCTACATTTCTACATGAAGGGGATCATGATGGGGCAAATTTCTGCATGAAGGGGATCATGATGGGGCTATTTCTACATGAAGGGATCATGATGGGCATTTCTACATGAAGAGGATCATGATGGGGCATATTTCTGCATGAAGGGGATCATGATGGGGCATATTTCTGCATGAAGAGGATCATGATGGGGCATATTACTACAAGAAGGGGACAATGATGGGGCATATTACTACAAGAAGGGGACAATGATGGGGCATATTTCTGCATGAAGGGGATCATGATGGGGCATATTTCTGCATGAAGGGGATCATGATGGGGCATACTTCTGCATGAAGGGGATCATGATGGGGCATATTTCTGCATGAAGGGGATCATTATGGGGCATTTCTACATGAAGGGGATCATGATGGGGCATATTTCTGCATGGAGGTGATCATGATGGGGCATATTTCTGCATGAAGGGGATCATGATGGGGCATACTTCTGCATGAAGGGGATCATGATGGGGCATATTTCTGCATGAAGGGGATCATTATGGGCATTTGTACATGAAGGGGATCATGATGGGGCATATTTCTGCATGGAGGTGATCATGATGGGGCATATTTCTGCATGTGGAGGATCTTGATGGGGCATTTGGCACGTGTTGGCACTTCGTTATAAATAATTGGTTTTTAGGTTGCAGTTTGGGCACTCGTTCTCAGAAAGGTTCGCCATCACTAGTATAGTCAATACATTTTTAAAGCTGCAGGTGTCCAAATGTATGTATGTATATATGCAACTAAATTAGTTCAAAATAAATGGATTAGCATGATATCGAAAATGGAGTGAAAGGTGTCTTAATTAAATTTTTTTTATTAATATTCGTCTTAAAATATGTGTTGCACTATGAATTGGTGGAATTCAGGATTTGCTGTATTCTATAGAATAAAAAATAAAAACAGATTAAAAAATAGGAATTTTATTTATTAAAAAGGAAGGTATAAAAAGTATAAGAGTTGGGGACAAAGAAAGGGATCAAAAACCAGTACGAAAATAATAATATATATATATATATATATATATATATGTTAAAACAGTTTCTAGGGCTTATTCATTGATATTAAAGTTGTGTAACTAAATGAATCTTGGAAAAAAAAATCTTGCTTAAAAGACAATTACGAGTATAAAAAAAAATGAGTGAATTAAAATGCGTATAATTCAGTTTCTTGATTTAAACCAGTTGGGGCTAGACTGTAGAGGGTAAATATCCACCTTGATTCCACCCTGGACATGGCTTTAAGGAAATCGCCCTCCTTCCGATTCTTGCAGACCAATTATATACCGCAAAAAGTGATTCCAAGGCAAGAATGGTTGTGCTTTTCAAAAAAAATGGCGGGACAGTGGATGCCCTTTAAAAGCATGGCTGATGTTATCAAGGTGCTACTTGATCCTGTCCATCAAAAGCCTTTTTGTGCGGCCTACATAAATCTTGTCACATGGATATTTAGGCTAAGTGCACACGTCAGGAATTTTCGCTTTTTTTTCCCGTTTTTTCCCGCGGCAAAAACGCGAAAAAAAAACGCAAGCATTAAGCATCCTATTCATTTAAATGGATTCCGCAACATGTTCATTAATTTCGCGTAATCTCGGCGGAATCGCCGCCATAGGAATGCATTGAACCGCTTACTTTCTGCGTGTGGCTATGCCCACCATGTGCAATGTAAGCGGTTCAAGTGCGGATGGTACCCAGGGTCTGGAGGAAAGGAGACTCTCCTCCAGGCCCTGGGTACCATATCCCTGGTAAAACAATAATTAAAATAAAAAATGATAGTCTCACCTTCTGGCGGCCCCCGCAGCTTTCCCGCCTCTCAGCGACGCTCCCGTTCCCAGTAATGCATTGCGAAAATCACCCCAGATGACGTAGTGGTCTCGCGTGATGCTACGTCATCTGGGGTCTGTCGCAATGCATCCTTGGGAATGGGATTGGCCGGGAGCGTCGCTGAGGACCAGGAAGGCTGCCGGGGCCGCCGGAAGGTGAGAATAGCACGATTTATTATTTTTTTTATTATTTTTATATTAGATCTTTTTACTATTGATGCGGCATAGGCGGCATCAATAGTAAAAAGTTGGTCACACGTGTCAAACACTATGTGTGACTCGTGTGACAAACCTGTCAATCAGTTTTCCAAGCGATGCTACAGATCGCTAGGAAAACGCTAGCATTCTGCCAGCTAATTACGCTTGCAAAACGCTAGTTTCTGGCGGGAATACGCATATCAAAAAAATGCGTATTTCCCGCGGCAGAGAAGTGCGGGATTACCGCGGAAATTTCCGCGGCAATTCCGCAACGTGTGAACTTAGCCTGAAGGATATAGATCACCCCTGTTGTTAGGCACATGATATTGGCTTTGATGTAGTATTGATTTATCTTATTTGAATCTATAAAGGAAGTGTATAATTTCTTTTCAATTGATGTTCGTTTACAACATGAACATTTGCCACATGACATGTGTATGTGTTATATATTTCCCCAGAACCGATTTTTTTTGTTGCTATTGTTATTATTAGGGATGACCGCATTCGTTGTTGGTGCCAGTAGGAGACCCAAGTTTGGAGCTTTTTTATATACAAATTTAGGGTGTTTTGGTAATAAATCTCCAATACATTTGTCCCCCTGCAACACGGCCAGTGTTTATGGTTAATACTGTTAAATTGTTTATATCCTGAATGGAATTGAGTGATTATAGGCAGTTGATGTATTTGTTCTTCTAGGGTAGATGAATTGCTGATATTTTGAATTTTGTATATCAAAGATTCCCTAGGTATGGCCTCTACCTCCTGTTTTGCTTTATCCAAGGCTGTTAAACTGTATCCCCTTTCCTCAAATTGTGACGTTAGGTAGTTAGTTTCCTTACGATAGTCTTGAATATTGGTGCAGTTCCTCCTTATCCTGATATGCTGGCCTCTTGGGATATTTGTTAACCAAACAGGCAGGTGACAGCTATTAATATGAATAAAATTGTTTGAATCTACATCTTTGCAAAATCATTTAGTCACCAATTTGCTGTTTTCTACGCAAATTGTTAAATCCAAAAAATTAACACTAGTATGGCTGAAGGAAGGAGTGAAATCTAGGCCATAGTTATTAGAATTCAAGCCAGAAATGAATTTTTTTTAATTAAGACACCGTTCACTCCATTTTCTATATCATGCTAATCCATTTATTTCAAACTAATGTAGTTGCAAATATACAGTACAGACCAAAAGTTTGGACACACCTTCTCATTCAATGATTTTTCATGACTATGAAAATTGTAGAATCACACTGAAGGCATCAAAACTATGAATTAACACATGTGGAATTATACATTACACTTTACAAAAAAGTGTGAAACAACTGAAAATATGTCTAATATTCTAGGTTCTTCAAAGTAGCCACCTTTTGCTTTGATTACTGCTTTGCACGGAGAAAAGGTGAACGGATGGACTCTACATGCCTGGTTCCCACTGTGAAGCATGAAGGAGGAGGTGTGATGGTGTGGGGGTGCTTTGCTGGTGACACTGTTGGGGATTTATTCAAAATTGAAGGCATACTGAACCAGCATGGCTACCACAGCATCTTGCAGCGGCATGCTATTCCATCCGGTTTGCGTTTAGTTGGACCATCATTTATTTTTCAACAGGACAATGACCCCAAACACACCTCCAGGCTGTGTAAGGGCTATTTGACCAAGAAGGAGAGTATTGGGGTGCTACGCCAGATGACCTGGCCTCCACAGTCACCAGACCTGAACCCAATCGAGATGGTTTGGGGTGAGCTGGACTACTCACCACTTCAATTTTGAATAAATCCCCAACAGTGTCACCAGCAAAGCACCCCCACACCATCACACCACCTCCTCCATGCTTCACGGTGGGAACCAGGCATGTAGAGTCCATCCGTTCACCTTTTCTGCGTGCAAAGCAGTAATCAAAGCAAAAGGTGGCTACTTTGAAGAACCTAGAATATAAGACATATTTTCAGTTGTTTCACACTTTTTTGTAAAGTGTAATGTATAATTCCACATGTGTTAATTCATAAATTTGATGTCTTCAGTGTGATTCTACAATTTTCATAGTCAAGAAAATACAGAAAAATCTTTGAATGAGAAGGTGTGTCCAAACTTTTGGTCTGTACTGTACATATATACATGTAAGGTTCTGTGTACATGTTCCTGAAACTCAGTTTGTTCGTCAGCCATTTTACTTTCTGTCTTGCTGCAGCTATCTTGCCCTCAGTCAAAATGGAGTTTCCAGCTTGCATGTTCCCGCCCTGATTCTCTCCTTTTGCTTCTTAAGCAGCCACAGCTGAGCAATCAGTGCTTCAGAATCTAGCCTCCAGTGAACCTGTGACCTGACTCCTAAAGCCTTGGACCTTGTACTCCAGCTATTCCTACTGAGGAACTCTGAAGCACTTGTGGACTCTGAACCCTGCTCTTTGAAAGACCCACGTTTGCATGGACTTACGCACAAGACGCTATATGAACTGTACTACATACATTACAAGATTCTGAAGCCCAAAACGTTAGTGTCTGCTGGGTCTGGAAAGGCTGTGTCTGCTGTAACTGTGGATATCGGATGTCCGGTTGTACTTTCTGTGATGACAGTGGTTGTGACTTCTCACAACCATTCCAGGTGAGCAATTCCCTTAAGTGTTTTTTTTTCTGCAGTGTTACCACAGGTAAACACTATTGTTTTTTTTTTCTTCTCTTTTCTCTTTTTTTGTCTGCTGTAACTGTGGATATCAGATGTCCGGGTGAACTTTCTGTGATGATAGTGGTTGTGACTTCTCACAACCATTCCAGGTGAGCAGTTCCCTTAATTTTTTTTCTCTCTGCAGTGTTACCACAGGTAAACACTATTTTTTTTTTTTCTCCTCTCCTCTTCTTCCAGTACTCCTGTCTTAAAAGATCTGGAAAATGGAGGCCCGCATAAAGGAACTTTGCGGAGTGACTGATAATATCCTTGCAGATTTGCAGAATATAAAGACCCGTTTTTCAAGCCTACAGGACCTCACTAATCACAATTTGCAAGTGTTTGGACAGACTGCCCAGGATTTGCGAGCCAGGATTGAGGTTCTAGAAGAGCGAGTCCAGGCTCCTGCCGTAGCCCCGAGTTCTGGGATTCCCAAGTTGCCCCCTTTTCGTTTTGGCGGTGAACGTGAGAAATTCAGGGGATTTATTAATCAATGCAATCTTTTTTTTTCTGCACATGCTTCACAATTTCCCACTGAACGATCTAAGGTGCTTACTATAATTATGTTGCTTACCAACAAGGCTTTGATGTGGGCAAACCCTCTGATTGAGACTGAGGATGATTGTTTGAATCACCTTGATGCTTTTATTTCAGCCATGGGGCAGGTGTTTGATGACCCCAATCGAGGTGCAACAGCTGAAGCAGCCATGTTAGCTTTGCGCCAAGGTAAGCACTCGGTAGCTGAATATGCCTTGGATTTCAGGAGATGGTCCCTTGATACCACCTGGGACAGTTCCGCCAAAAAATCTATTTTTCGAAAGGGGTTATCTCCACTGATTAAGGATGAACTTGCTCGTGCCGACCCTCCCACTGCGTTAGGTGACTTTATTAACTACTGCATCCGTATTGATACTCGTCTGACTGAACGCAGGCAAGAGAGATGGTTCGAAAGCAATCGCACTAACCTTTTCCTACCTTCCTCTCCAGCTAAGGAACCTTTGAGTAGGATTACACGGGAACCTGAACCTGAACCCATGCAGGTAGACTCTTTACAACGACGGGTTAGTGATGCACGCAAGGAACATCGTTTTAAGGAGAATCTATGTTTCTATTGTGGTAAGTCAGGGCACTTCATTATAAACTGCCCCAGCCGTTTTCGTAAGACTACTGCAGCACTCATTCATTGTGAGTGTTGCGAGAGGGGATCTGTCAGGTCCGAGCCTCAGGCTCCAGAGAGATCTGTAGCAACAGATCTTGATTTCTCGGACTTAAACTCCGTTACCTCTGAGGACGTTGACTGTGTAAACGCTGCCATTTTTCAAGTTTCCTCAGCGGTGTCCCAGCTGAGTTGTAAGAAAAACAATTCTCATTGCTTTCTTTCCATCAAACTCTGGGTTGATTCAGCTTGGGTGTCTAGCTCTGCTATGATCGACTCAGGGGCAAGTGGAAATTTTATGGATGTCTCCTTTGCTCTGAAACAGGGGATACGTTCAGTGAAGAAGGCTACTCCAGTACAGATGGAAACTGTGGATGGCATTCCCAGCCGGTGTCGGGGGCCCACTTCATTTTGAAGGTTTTTAAAAAAAATTTTTTCCTTGGGTAAATGCTAAAAAATTAAAAATTTTTTATAAGGGGCTTCAACCAATTTAAGGGGGACAATCGGGGGTAGAACTGACAGACTAAAAAATCATTCCAAAGAAAAAAAAGAAAAAAGAAAACTTTACGTAAAACTTTTTACACAGATTGTAAAACCAGAGATTTTTTCTCTGAACTAAAAGTATTATTGACTAACAAATCTTAACAAGGAATATGAAAAATGATTAATTGAATCATGACAGATTGAGCGATCTGCCGATATCTAAAAATATCGGATCAAATGGTATCGCCGTATCACTAAAATCCATTCCGCCGGGGAACCCATGAAGTCAGGGGAACAAAATTTGCAACTAAAAAAAACCTTTATTTCCTTTTTAAACACAAATATCACACATAGAAACATATATTTAAATTTATATATATAAAAAAAAAAATATAAACATGTCATTGTGACATAATAAACATATATTTTTTTTTTTTTTAACACTTCAAAAATTTAAATACCCTTTTAAATTTTGCCGGGTAAAGCCGCTTCTGTGAAAAGACAAACACCCGACAAAATACTTTTGGTACATGGGTTTAAACCATGTCTTTTCATGTCATTTGCTTTAAAATAAATTCTTTTTGTAAAAAAAAGGGACTTTTTTGCTCAATTTTTACACCTTTAATTCCCCTACAGGTGTGAAATTTTGCACACATAGACTGATGTAATTGTTTGTAAAATCAATACAAAGGACATGAAAAGACTGGTTAACCCTATTACCCCAAAAAATTTCAGTCGGGTTCCTGCATTTTACAAAACCGCAATTAATTTTTGGCAATTTATACTATGTAGAGTGTATGAACTAAAATATAAATATTAATATGTGTCACAAATTCAAGACATGTATAATAAAAATATAAGAGGTGAAAAATTGTTTAAAAAAAATGGGGGGCTCCCCCCTTTTTTTCGCAACCAACAGACAAACCCACAAATGGGGCAGAAATAATAGCCCAAGAGGCCCTTTTATTTTTGGCCCCCCCTGGCTACTAACATCTGCCCCCAGACACCCCAAAAAGACAAATCTATAATTAGTTCGCCCTTTCTGCACTTTCCCGCATTCCCATTCCCGAGCGGTGGGGGAAGGGGGGAAAGGGGGGTTTAAAACCACCTGGGAATTGAAAGGTGACCTTAACCAGGTAAAATTTTAGAGCTGTCAATTAGACAACTACAATTTTTTAACCTATTGCAGAAATAAAAATAAAACACCACATTTAAAAATTAAAAAAAAAAAATTTTAATGAAATAAAACACTTTTTTTTTTACCCCTTTTTTGACTGCAAAAACCATTTCCTGTAATAAAAAAAAAAAAAAAGAAAATTAAATTTTACCTATCCCATGCACAGTGGGACCACGGGTAATCCTTCAGAAAGGGGTTTAAAGTTTACTGCAGGGACGCAGCAATGCTGCAGCCTCACATAAACCCCCAAATGAAGGTTCCCCCCTCCTGCTGCAGGGAGGAAAGGGGAAAGCTTAATTGATTGTTTCCACTTTTATTTTGGGCAGCCGGGGCACAATCATGATGTCAGAGGAACTGTTAACAAAAATAGGGGGTTTTCCCCCTTCAAAAAAAAAAAAGGGGTGGGCCCCCCTATTTTTTTAAAAACCCGCCTGATAAGCAACGGGTGAGCAGTGCGTTCCGTAATGAACAGACCAAGCAGCGCATGGGGCCCCACAGGGAGGGGCCCTCGACCGGGGAGCTGTGCGACACAGTACTACCAGGGGGCGGCGGGGGGGGCGCAGCTCTTCTATAACTCACCCCCCTGGGCGGTCCGGGGGCCCCTGCCTTCCCCACGGGTTTCCGACGCCTGGGTTTTGCGGTCAGGGGTACGCCTTACCGTCATGAATACCACATATTAAGACTTTAATAGCTGTCCCCGCTGACCGCTGAACACGGGCGGAGACCTGGGAGAAGACAGGGGGTGCACAGACCACGCCGGGGAAGGGTATTTTAAGGTATTTACCTCCCCCCTTCCCCCTTGCTCCGCCCTTGCTGCAATGTTTCAGGTCAAGGGGGCGATATGTCGTTAGTGCGCCCGCGCCCTCTGCCTCATCTTTTACGTGGAGGACCCCGAAACAGCGGCACTCACAGGGGAAAAGGACAGTAAATATCTCAGGTGCGGGCCCGAGCGAGCGGGGACTCGGCACCTGGTTCACCCCCCTCTCGGAACCGCACCTGGCCCCCAGCGACAAAAGTGAGAAAATTTTTTTTTTTTTTTTTTTGGGGTTCAGCACTGGGGCAGCATAAGGCCAACATGGACATCAGGGGGGACAATCAAGGGGCATAATAAAAAAATTTTTTTTTTTTTAAATGTGTCCCCTCACGTCTGGCACTTTACATTTACAAGGGTTTTTGGGGGTTTTTTTTTTTGGGGGGGGCCCATTCAGCTTTTTGCTAGGGGCCCCCCTTATTTCTATTACCCCCGCTGCGGGGGCATGGTTTTAAAGGGGCTGTTAAGGAGCCAATACCCCTGGCCTTGCCCGCAGCATGGGGCTGGGTACCTTGGGCCCACCAGAGAAAAAATATTCTTGGGGGCCCCCATCATACTTCCCCCCCTTGAAGAAGGGAAAGGGGGAAAAAAGGTGGGACGCTGTGCCTGTGCAGCAAATTTTAGGCCATGCCACGTTGCACCACAGACGCCCCGGGTTGGGGGGTGCTTATCCAGGTGTGGGGGGAGATCCCCAGGGGGACCACCTGGGCCACAGGAGCACCCCCCGAATTGTAGGGGGGGCATACAGCAACCCCCAAAAATTTTGAAGACGGGGAAAAGGGTTAAGCTGGGGCGCGCTACGCGCGCAAATTTTGCCCCCCCCCGACCACACCCATTTAACAGCTAATCACCCCAACCCCGGCCCCCCAACGTAACCATTTGCACTGCTGATCACACTGACTGGTAAGGGGGGGGACAGTGGGTTACGGGGGAAAAAAAAGAAATAGCGGGAAGAAAAAGAACAAACAGAGAAAGAAAAGAGGAAAGAAAAAAAAAGAGAGAAAAAAGAAAGAACAAGAGCGAGAAAAAAAAGGGAGAAAGAAAACAGAGAGAACCCAAGGGTAGCTGGGGTTTTTTTGGTTTTGTGGGGCGAAACTTCTGAGGGGGGCCCCTAATCAAGAACCCAGAAAAAAGACCGCTATGTTCCAAAATAACTATATATAAAAAGACCAAATTGATATTACCGCCATATGGCTGTGGTAAAAATACCAGTCCACGAACAAAAAGATTCAGCACAGGGGCAGATAATGATTACCGCGATGTCTTTCTAATGGAATTGTTCACTTTTATTTCTTTTCCCCCTGGCCCACACCGACATACACTTCTCCAGCCGGCTCACCAGAGATTAAAAAAGACACATTTCACTTCTCATATTTTTAGCACTGTTTTTGGCACCAATTGGCTTTCTCAACCGCAAAACTCCTCATCCGCTGAACCCCCCAAACGCCCTGCTGCCGATTGCCCTTTCTGCACCTAACCCCAATACTGGCCCTGCTCCGTATGTGTCCCTATTACGCACGGAACCCCAAACGAGCTGCTCCGCCGTATGTTCCCTATTTTTGCACGTGAACCCCAAACGAGCTGCTGTGCTGCCGATGGTCCCCCCTTTTTGCACCTCTGTGTGGGGTTTGTGTGACCTCAAATTTTAAAGCACCCCTCTAAAAAAGAATGCCGGGGGGAAGTGCCCAGAAAAAAGTGACCACATTTTTCCCTAGACTGTAATAAGCCCGTGGCCCCTTTGACAGTCACAGTAACCCGAGTTCCATATAACATAATGTCCACTTTACATTTAAAGTCCCAAAACTCCCCCTGTACAACTCCCCTATACCAAAAATGCCCTCACGATAATACTGACCCCTTAATGTCCCCAAAAAATTTAATGGGTCCAAACCCGTATATCCCCCCGATAGCTCCATACAGCATAATACACAATATCCTAAAAAAGATAAGCACCCCCAAGCAGCCTCTATATTATAAAAAAACCCCCCTGGCAAGTCTAAATATAACACCACCATAGGCACCGCTATATTAAATGCACCCCCATGGGGACCTCTGTGTAAATGCATCCCCATAGGGATCCTGTATATAAGCACCCCCAAAAGGACCTCTGAAATATAAGCAGCCCCCAATACGCCTTTTAGTAAATGCCCCCCCTTAAAAAAAAAAAAAAAATACTCACCTCCCCTCCTGTCGCTCACGTTCTCCCTCTCACGTCTGACACGGGGGGCCCGGGATTTTAGTCACGCGCCCCCGTCAGACCTGAGAGGGGATAGGGGGGGAAGGACGCTCGCTCCTTCCTCTCTATGCGCAGCTGTATGGGGGGGTGCCGAACAGCTGCCCTCCTGACGGGGGGGGGGCCCACTGCGCCCCGGGCCCCCCCAACGCCTGTCAGGCCCCAACTTCTGGGGGGCAGGGGGAAAATCGATTCCCCGCTTTTCCCCAAATGTAACGATCGGCGGCTGTGCACGCCGAACATTACTGTAGCGTAGCTCCGGGGGCCCCCCCCGGCGGGGGGGGCCCGGGGGCCCCGCCCCCTCTCCCCCGGGACCTATCCTTTAAAAAACAGGGCCCACCACGCAGGAGCTGGGCCCACCGGAGGGTTTTCCGTGTCCCGGTGGCTCATCCGACCCCTTGCCCCCATAATCCCCGGCCAACATCGCTTTTCTTTGCGGTTTAAAAAAATGGGGATCCCCTCAAAAAAAAATTGGGTGGGGTCCCCCCTATTTTTTTTTAACCCCCGAGAAGCGACCGCTGAGGCCGGGTTTTGGCTGTTAAAAGGGCCAAGATCCGGGGCCTTGCCGCCTGATAAAACCGCCACACAGTCTGCAACTTGGCTATTAACAAAAAAAGGGACCCCTCAAAAAAATTTCGTGGGTCCCCCCTATTTTTGTTAAACCGCCGATGAAGCAACCGTAAAGGCCGGGGTTTTTAGGTGGAAGGAACCAATATCCAGGGCCCCCTTGCAAGCCTGAAAAAAACCAAAAGGCCACAAAAAGTCTTTTTAAGCTTGGTTTTTAAACAAAAATAGGGGCCCCCCTCAAAAAAAAACGGCGTAGGGGGTCCCCCTATTTTTTTTAACCACCCAAAGGGGTAAAATGCAGACGCTGCGGCCGGGAAAATTAAAAAAAGACTGAAAAGGCCCGGGGATTTTGGCCCAAAACACCTGATAAACCCGGGGCTAAAAAAAAAGCCCCATTTTTTGGCATCAAAAGAGGGGCCCCAAAATTGGGGCCCTTTTTCCCGGGGCTTTCCCCCACCCCCCTTTTGTACGGTGGCATGTGTGTAAAAGGGGGGTTTAATGAAAATTTTAATTGCACTTTGACAATAAGCCCTTTTAAAAAATTGGGAGGGGCTAAAAAAGGGGACACCGCCCCCTTAAAATTAACCCCAAAATTTTTTTTAAAGTATAAAAAAAGAAAAAGCAAAAAAAAGTTTTAAAAAAAAAAATAAAAGAGAAACACAGTTTTTCATTTCTTTTTTATACCTTTTTTCCCGGGCGACCCAAAATCGACCCCCCTGAAAAAAAAGGGAAAAAAAAAAACAAACCAAAAAAATTAACCACCGTCCCGACGCACCCCCATGTAACCCCCGCCCCCCCCGACGATCCACCTGCAAAAACGCAAAAAACGGCAACCCTTTTTCCCTTGCAACGCACCCTTTTGATTACCTGTTCCCGGGGGGGGCGGAAAATTTTCCCCCGGACTCCCCTTTTTAAGGCCGGGGGGAATTACCCAGCAGTCCCTGCAGTTATCGCGAGAAACCCCCGGGGGACCGGGGGGAAAAATGGGGGGCGGCCATAAAGCAGCCCCGGGGGGTGCCGGGGCCGGGGGGATCTTTTCCAGGGAAGTGCCCCCTTAAACCCCTTTTTAAAAAACCCCCCCGCCCCGGGCACTGACAGTGCCCCTGAAAAATTCCCCGTTCCGGGGATCCGATAAAACACAAAATCGGAATTTTTTAAAACGAAAGCCCAAAAAGCTAATATCGGCCGAAAACCCTATTTTTGCAGTATCGAAACGCTCAAAACTAATCATACCCTTGCTGCATTTTTCATTTTAAAACACTGTTTTGAACCCCAATTAAAAATTTCATTTTTTTATTTTAAATTTTTTAAAATACTGCAAAAATTGGTTTTAAATTTTCATTTCAACGTAAAAAAAAAATTTGAAAGAAATCTGCAGAAAAAAAAACCTCCCCAAAAGGGGAGGCCCCCCAAACCAAATAATTTTTTAAAATTTTTTTTATCTTCTAAAATTTTGCTGCTTTTTTTTGAAATTAGAAAATTTTAAAATTTATTATACTGTAGATGAGGCTTAAAGTGTTCCATTTGTGGCAGACACTTAATAGTTTTTTTTTAATGACTTTTTCTACCCCCCCCCCTATTTCCTTAAAAGATTGGCCTTTTCCAGCTAATTTCGGTTCCAAAATAATAAATTTTCCCGTGTTTTAAAAATTTAAGCTTAAGAGCGGGCCCCGGATATTTAAAAAACCCCCCAGAAGGCAAATGTTGTTTTAAACCCAAAATTTACCAATCAAATTTGACCGTAATAAAACCCACCCCCATTTTACAATTCGACCACTGTAAATAAAAATACCCCATGATAATAGAAAAAATTTTTTCGAATGCCCCTTTTTTTTTTAATTTTTTTAAAAAAACCCCAAAAAAATTTGGGGAAAATTTTATTTTTAAAAATTCAAAAATTTTCAAATTTTAAAATTTTAATCCTTTAAAAAAAGGGGGGGGATATGTCACACAAAGTGGGGTTTAAAACTAACTTTCCCCCCCTGCTACTTTAAAATCAATAAATTTTTTTTAAAAAAAAATTTTTTTGGGGTTTTGGGAATTAAAAGGGTTAAAAGTTGACCAGCAATTTCTCTTTTTTTAAACAAAATTTATAAAACCCCCTTTTTTTGGGGGCCAATATCACATTTGAAGTGACTTTTGAGGGCCTATATGATAGAAATACCCAAAAGTGACACCAT
This sequence comes from Oophaga sylvatica, assembly GCA_033576555.1. NCBI lineage: Eukaryota > Metazoa > Chordata > Amphibia > Anura > Dendrobatidae > Oophaga > Oophaga sylvatica. The sequence goes on along the minus strand of JARQOD010000001.1, from coordinate 674,739,960 downwards.
TCTAAAAATTGCACCCCTCAAGGTACTTAAATCCACATTCAGGCTAAGTGCACACGTTCAGGAATGTTTGCAGAATATTCCTGACAAAAACTGACTTTTTCAGCGGTAAAAACGCAAATGCTTTTTCTCGGGTTTTGACGCGTTTTTTTGGCTGGATTTTGCTCGTTTTTACCGCAAATTTTTCCTGGAACATTCTAGCTCAATAATATGCGGGGAAACGTTATTTTCCGAAAATTAATGAACATGCTGCTATTTTTTTCCGCGATTGCGTTTTCTTGAAGAAAAAAACGCACCATGTGCACAAAAATGGCAGAATTCATTCTAAATAATAGGATGCTGAAATCATGCGTTTTTAAAGCGTTTTTTGCCACGAAAAAATGCAAAAAAACGAAATATTCCTGAACGTGTGCACTTCCTCAAGAAGGGTTAATCAACCCTTCATGTGCTTCACAGGAACTGAAGCAATGTGAAAGGAAAAAAAATCATAAAAATTTACTTTAGACCCAAACATTTTTAATTTCACAAGGTAACAGCCAAAAATGACCCCCAAAACTTGTTGTGCAATTTCTCCTGAATATGCTAAATACCTTATTTGTGGAGGAAATCTACTGTTTGGGGTGCACAGCAGGGCTTCTGAAGGGAAGTAGCGCCATTTGACTTTTTAAATGTAAAATTTGCTGGAATAATTAGCGGATGCCATGTTGCATTTGGAGAGCCTATGCTTAACCCCTTAACCCCCAAGGGTGGTTTGCACGTTAATGACCGGGCCAATTTTTACAATTCTGAACCGCTGTCTCTTTTATGAGGTTATAACTCTGGAACACTTCAACAGATCTTCGCGATTCTGAGACTGTTTTCTCGTGACATATTGTACTTCACGTTAGTGGTAAAATTTCTTCGATATAACTTGCGGTTATTTTTAAAAAAACAAAAATATGAAAAAAATATTGAAAATTTTGCAATTTTCAAACTTTGAATTTTTATTCCCTTAAAACAGAGAAATATGTCACACAAAATAGTTTAATAAATAATATTTCCCACATGTCTACTTTACATCAGCACAATTTTGGAACAAAATTTTTTTTTGTTAGGAGATTATAAGGGTTAAAAGTTGACCAGCGATTTCTCATTTTTACAACAAAATTTACCAGCCATTTTTTTTAGGTACCACATATAATTTTAAGTCACTTTGAGGGATCTATATGATAAAAAATACCCAAAAGTGACACCATTCTAAAAACTGCACCCCTCAAGGTACTCAAAACCACATTCAAGAAGTTTAATAACCCTTCAGGTGCTTCACAGGAGCTAAAGCAACTTGGAAGGAAAAAATGAATATTTAACTTTTTTAGTCACAAAAATGACTTTTTACAAACTTTTTTTTATTTTCACAAGGGTAAAAGGAGAAAAATGAACAGATAAAGTTGTGCAATTTCTCCTGAGTACGCCAAAAACCCCATATGTGGGGGAAAACCACTGTTTGGGCACACGGCAGAGCTCGTAAGGGAAGGAACGAAGTTTACTTTAACAAACCAAAATTGGCTGGAATTGAGATTGGACGCCATGTTGCTTTGGAGAGCCTCTGATGCGCTTAAACAGTGGAAAACCCCACAAGTAACACTATTTTGGAAACTAAGTCCCCCTATGGAACTTATCTAGATCTGTTGTGAGCACTTGGAACGCCCAAGTGTTTCACAATAGTTTATAATGCCTGGGTGTGAAAAAAAAAAAAAAATTTCCAAAAAAAATGATTTTTTAGTCCCAAATTTTTTGATTTTTTCCCAAGGAAATTGGACCCCAAAATTTGTTGTGCAATTTGTCCTGAGTACGCTGATACACCATATGTTGGGGGGGAAACTGTTTGGGCGCACGGCAAAGCTTGGAAAGGAAGTTAATAACGTTTTGGAATGCATACGTTCATGGGGTCATGTTCCGTTTGCAGTGCCCCAGATGTCCTAAACAGTGGAAACCCCCCACAAGTGACCCCATTTTGGAAACTAACCCCCTAAGGAAACTCATCTAGATCTGTGGTGAGCACTTTAAAACCCTAAGTGCTTCACACAAGTTTATAATGCCCGGCAATGAAAATAAAAAAATCCTTTTTTCTCCCACAAAAATTATCTTTCAGTCACCAATTTTTTATTTTCCCAAGTTTAACAGGAGAAATTGGACCACAAAAGTTGTTTTCCAATTTGTCCTGAGTACGATGATACCTCATATTGTGGGGGAAACACTGTTTGGGGCACGGCAGAGCTCGGAATGGAAGGAGAAACCATTTGACTTTTTCCATCCAAAATTAGCTGGAATTGAGATTGGACGCCATGTTGCATTTGGAGAGCCCCTGATGTGCCTAAACAGTGGAAACCCCCACATGTGACCCCAGTTTGGAAATTAGACCCCCTAAGGAACTTAGCTAGATCTGTGGTGAGCAATTTGAACCCAAAGTGCTTCACACAAGTTTATAATGTAGACCCGTAAAATTAAAAAATCAATTTTTTTTTCCACAAAAATGATCTTTTCATCCCAATTTTTATTTTCCAAAGGGTAACAAAACCCCAAAACTTATTGTGCAATTTGTCCTGGGTACGCTGATACCCCATAAGTGGGGGTAAACCACATGTTTGGGTGCATGGCAGAGCTCGGAAGGGAAACGAGCGCCGTTTTGACTTTTCAACGCAGAATTGGCTGGACGCCATGTCGTGTTTGGAGAGCTCCTGATCTGCCTAAACAGTGGAAACCCCCCACAATGACACCATTTTGGAAACTAGACCCCTCAAGGAAATTATCTAGATGTGTGGTGAGAACTTTTGAACCCCAGGGTTTCACTTAAGGTTTATAAGACCCGAGCATGAAAATGAAAAAAAACTAATTTTTTCCACAAACATGATCTTTTAGTCCCAACTTTTTATTTTCCCAAGGTAACAGGAAAAATTGGACTCCAAAAGTTGTTGTCCAATTTGTCTTGAGTACGCTGATACCCCATATGTGGGAGAAAACTACTGTATGGGCACACGTCAGGGCTCGGAAGGGAAGTAGTGACGTTTTGGATTGCAGACTTTGATGGAATGGTCTGCGGGCGTCATATCACTGTTTGGAGAGCCCCTGATGTGCCTAAACAGTAGAAACCCCCCACAAGTGACCCCATTTTGGAAAATAGACCCCCAGGGAACTTATCTAGATGTGTGGTGAGCACTTTGAACCCCGAAGTGCTTCACAGAAGTTTGTAACGTACAGCCGTAAAAATAAAAAATCTTTTTTTTTGTTACAAAAATGATTTTTCGCCCCCAATATTTTATTTTCACAAGGGTAACAGAAGAAATTGGGACCCAAAAGTTGTTGTCCAATTTGTCTTGAGTGCGCTGAACCCAATATGTGGGAGAAAACAACTGTTTGGGCACACGTCGGGCTCGCAAGGGAAGTAGTGACGTTTTGGATTGCAGATTGATGGAATGTCTGCGGGCGTAATGTTGCATTTGGGGAGCCCCTGATGTGCCTAAACAGTGGAAACCCCCCACAATTGACCCCATTTTGGAAAAATAGACCCCACAAGGAACTTATCTAGAGTGTGGTGAGCGCTATGAAGCCCCAAGTGCTTCACAGAAGTTTAATAACGTACAGCCGTAAAAACAAAATAATCATTTTTTTTTTTGGCAAAAATTATATTTTTAACCCCAATTTTTTTATTTTCCAAAGGGTAACAGAAGACATTGGACCTCAAAAGTTTATTGTGCAATTTGTCCTGAGTACGTGGGGTAAACCACTGTTTGGGCGCATGGCAGAGCTCCGAAGTGAAGGAGCACCGTTTGACATTTTCGACGCAGAATTGGCTGGAATTGAGATCAGACGCTGTTATGTTTTGGTAGCTGAGAGAGCAGGCAAAAACGGCAATATACCAGAGAGGTTGGAATCTACTGATTGCAGCACCCTGACTAACCACCACAACTAAAGGCAGCCGTGTAGCGCTCCTACGTTGTCCTAGACGCCTCGTCACAGCCTGAGAGGCTAACTACACCTAAAGATAGAAAGAGGAAAGCTATCTGCCCCGAGCAGATCCCCAAAGAACATAAGAAGCCCCCAAACATGTAATGGGGTTAGACAAGAGGAAATACAGACACAGACAGAAAATAGTATAGCAAACGCTGGGGCCCAATCTGCCTGGACAGAAAAGGATAGGAAGGATACTTACTGCAATCCAAAAAAAACCCTAAAAAAAAAACCAACGCTACTAATTGCAAAAACACCTGAGATCACACGACCTCTACCACCTAAATTAGTTCTCTGGTGTAACAAAACTAAGCCGCAGCCACAGAAAAAAAAACTGGAAAAGGCAAATGAACAAATAACAGTGGCTCCAGAGGAACTGAGAGGTGCCCAAGCCCCCCGAGGAGGGAACCTGGCCAACCTCAAAGAAATGCAGAGAAATATGCAAATGGCAAGCACAAAAACAAAAAACAGAAAATATCTTATCTGAGAGCAGGAGAAGAGGCAAGACTCAGCAAGCTTCCAAGTGAACCAGGAAACAACGTTGAGACAAGAAAAATTGATCACCGGCAACCATGATGGGGGGAAACCTCCCTTATATCCAACTAGTCCGTGATTCCTGATTTCCAATCCTCATTGAATGGTTCAGTACCGTTTGTAACCACCAGAGGGAGCTTCTGCTCAGAATTCATTTCTAAAACATTCATAACAGTACCCCCCCCTTGAGGAGGGGTCACCGAACCCTAATTTTGCAACCAGGTCGGTCAGGATGAGCTCAGTGATATGCACGGATCTGTCCTCCTAGTATGGATGACCGAAGCAAACACCCAAGAATTGTCCTCCTGACCATAACCTCTCCACTTAACCAAATACTGGAGTTTCCGTCTAGAAAAACGAGAATCCAATATTTTTCTCAACCACATACTTCAGATTGCCCTCAACCAAAACAGGGTCAGGGGGCGCAGCCATAGGAACCACTGGCTCGACAAACCTCTTCAATAAGGACTTGTGGAACACGTTATGGATCTTAAATGTCCCTGGAAGAAGTAAACGAAAGGAAACAGGATTAAGAATCTCCATGATCTTATAAGGTCCAATGAACCTAGGCTTAAACTTAGGAGATGCAACTCTCATAGGGATATTTCTTGAGGACAACCAGACCAAGTCCCCCACTTTAAACTGAGGACCATCATCCTATGCCGGTTGGCAAACCGCTGGGCCTTCTCCTGAGAAGGGACAACCTCTCCACTACCTGGTCCCAAATCTGCTGCATACGCTCCACAACAGAGTCAACCACCCGACAGACAGAAGCCTCCGGCTGTCCCGAAGAAAATCGAGGGTGAAACCCAAAATTGCAGAAAAATGGAGACATCGAAGTGGCAGAGCTTGCCCTATTATTAAGAGCAAACTCAGTCAAAGGCAAAAAAAGAGACCCAGTCATCTTGATCAGCAGACACAAAGCATCTCAGATAAGTCTCCAATGTCTGGTTTGTTCTCTCAGTTTGTCCATTGGTCTGAGGATGAAAAGCCGAGGAGAAAGACAATTGAACACCAAGTTTAGAACAAAAAGTCCTCCAAAATCTGGAAACAAACTGGACTCCTCTGTCAGACACAATGTTCTCAGGAATGCCGTGTAACCGAACCACGTGCTGAAGGAACAAAGGCACCAATTCGGAGGAGGAAGGCAACTTAGGTAATGGCACAAGATGTATCATTTTGGAAAACCTATCACAAATCACCCAGATAACGGTCATTCTCTGAGAAACAGGGAATCAGAAATGAAATCCATAGAGATATGGTCCATGGTCTCTTGGGCACAGGCAATGGCATCAACAAACCACTAGAGCGAGAGCAAGGCTTGGAGCGAGAGCAAATCCCGCAGGACTGCACAAATTCTCTGACATCACGAGACAAAGTAGGCCACCAAAAGGACCGACTAACCAAGTCTCTGGTACCAAAAATTCCGGGATGACCGGCCAACGCGGAACAATGAATCTCAGACATCACACTCTTTTTCCATCAGTCTGGGACAAACAATTTCCCAATAGGGCAGCGCTCGGGTTTATCCTCCTGACACCCTTCCAGAGCCAGTCTCAAATTAGGCGAGATGGCGGAAAGAACTACACCCTCTTTCAAAATAACATCAGGATCAGATAACTCAGGAGAGTCCGCAAGGAAACTCCTCGAGAGGGCATCCGCCTTAACATTCTTAGTGCCAGGAAGAAAGGAAACCACAAAATTAAAACGTGTGAAAAGCAAGGCCCACCTGGCCAGTCTAGGATTAAGTCGCTTGGCTGATTCCAGATAAACCAGATTCTTATGGTCCGTGAGGACCACCACCTGATGTTTGGCTCCCTCCAGCCAATGTCTCCACTCTTCAAAAGCCCACTTCATGGCCAATAACTCCCGATTACCCACGTCATAATTACGTTCAGTTGGAGAAAATTTTCGAGAGAAAAAGGCACAAGGGTTACTTTTAGAGGTCTCTGGATCTCTTTGGGACAAAAAGGCACCTGCCCCAATCTCAGAGGCATCAACCTCCACCTGAAATGGCAGAGAAACATCAGGCTGCCGTAGAACAGGAGCAGAAGTGAATCTCTGCTTAAGTTCCTGAAACGCAGAGACTGCCTCAGGAGGCCAATTCACCACATCAGAACCCTTTTTGGTCAAATCAGTCAATGGTTTAACAATAACAGAGAAATTACCAATAAATTTACGATAAAAATTGGCAAAAACCCAAGAATCTCTGAAGAGCCTTTAATGAAGTAGGTTGGACCCAATCACAGATGGCCTGAACCTTGACCGGGTCCATTTCAATAACAGATGGGGACAAAATGAATCCCAGAAATGAGATCCTCTGTACGCCAAAAAGACACTTTGATCCCTTCACATACAGAGCATTCTCTCTCAAAATCTGGAACACAGTCCGAACATGTTTCACATGAGAGTCCCAGTCATTGGAAAAAATCAAGATATCATCCAAATAAACAATCAGAAATTTATCCACAAAATCCCTGAAAATGTCATTCATGAAGGACTGGAAGACGGAAGGAGCATTAGTGAGCCCAAAGGGCATCACTAGGTACTCAAAATGCCCCTCTTGGGTATTAAACGCCGTCTTCCATTCATCCCTGTGCTTAATGCGAATAAGGTTATACGCCCCCCTGAGGTCAAGCTTGGTAAACCAAGTAGCACTTTTCACCCTGGAAAACAGGTCAGAAATCAAGGGTAACGGATATTGATATTTCACAGTGATATTGTTCAAGAGACGATAATCAATACACGGCCTTAATGAACCATCCTTTTTGGCCACAAAGAAAAAACCGGCACCCAAGGGTGAAGAGGATAGTCTGATATGACCCTTCTCCAATGACTCCTTGATATAAGACCGCATAGCGTCATGTTCAGGTACAGACAAGTTAAAAAGGGACCTTTAGGGAATTTACTACCAGGCACCAATTCAATAGCGCAGTCATAGCTCCTATGGGGGGGGGCAAGGATGCAGATTTACTTTCGCTAAACACATCAGAAAAATTTGTCAAAAAGTCAGGAACATCCTGAGCCTGGGGAGAGGCAGAAAAAACAGGAGTGTTGGCGTTAACACATTGGCAGCCCCAACTGGTTACAGACACAGATTTCCAATCCAAAACAGGATTATGAGACTGTAACCAAGGGAAACCTAGTACAATAATGTCATGCAGATTATACAGCACCAAAAATTTGCAACTCTCCTGATGATCAGGTTCAACCCTCATTATCACCTGAGTAGAGAACTGGGGTTTATTCTCAGCCAAAGGGGTAGATTCAATCCCCAGTAGGGGAATAGACGTCCGTAGGGGTATCAAGGGAAACCCTCAACGTTTAGCAAAATCAAAATCCATCAGGTTAATAGCTGCTCCCGAATCAACAAAAGCCTGAGCAGAAAATGTGGACAGGGAGCAAATCAGGGTTACAGTCAACAGAAATTTAGTCTGAACACTACCCAAGACAACTGAGCGTGCAAAACGTCTTCCCCGCTTAGGGCAGACTGAAATAGCATGAGAGGCGTCACCACAGTAGAAACATAACCCATTGCGTTTTCGAAACTCATGACGCTGTGCCCCAGAAGCCACTCTATCACACTGCATGGGTTCAGAAGCTGGTTCACAAGGCAACACTATTCCACTCATACCTCTATGCCAATGACATAGAATCATTGAGACCAGAGGGAGCAGGGAAACCCACCATAACATCTTTTACATTCTCTGACAGACCCTTCCGAAAAAGGGCTGCCAAAGCATCATCATTCCATTTGGTCAGAACTGCCCACTTTCGGAATTTCTGACAGTACAACTCAGCGTCCTCAAGCCCCTGATTTAATGCCAACAAGGTTTTTTCAGCTTGATCAGTGACATTAGGTTCATCGTACAATAACCCCAGAGCCAGAAAAAATGCATCAACATTACTCAAAACAGGGTCCCCAGGTGTCAGGGAAAAAGCCCAATCCTGAGGATCGCCGCGCAGGAGAGAGATGACAATTTGAACCTGCTGTGCTGCGTTTCCTGAGGACTTAGGTTTTAAGGCAAAAAACAACTTACAGTTATTTTTGAAATTCAGAAATTTAGCTCGATCCCCCAAAAACAAATCTGGCATGGGGATCCTAGGTTCCACAACTGGCAACCCTGCAAGATAGGTAGCAATACTCCGAACTTCAGTGGCAAGCTGATCCACACGGCCAGACAACTGTGCAAACTCCATTGAGAGAAAAAAAAATCCTCAGCACCCAGAGAGAAAGAGGGAAAAAATGCAAAAAACGGAAAAAAAATAAAAAATCTCTGACAACTCTGACAACTTTTTTATTTATTTTTTTTCACACTATTTTTCCCTTCTGTGGGTACCATATAATTTTCAGTTTGGCCGGTGATACTGTTATGATTTGGTAGCTGAGGAGAGCAGGCAAAAATGGCAATACACCAGAGAGGTTGGAATCTACTGGATTGCAGTACCCTGACTAACCACCACAACTAAAGGCAGCCGTGGAGCGTACCTACGTTGGTCCTAGATGCCTCGTCACAGCCTGAGAGGCTAACTACACCTAAAGATAGAAAGAGGAAAGCTATCTGCCCCGGAGCAGATCCCCAAAGAACACAGGAAGCCCCCAAACATGTAATGGCGGTTAGACAAGAGGAAATACAGACACAGACAGAAAATATTATGAGCAAACGTTGGGGCCCAATCTTCCTAGAAAGAAACAGATAGGAAGGACACTTACTGCAATCCAAAAAACCCTAAAAAAATACCAACTCTACTAATTGCAAAAACACCTGAGATCACACGACCTCTACTAGTTCTCTGGTGTAACAAAACTAAGCCGCAGCCACTGAAAAAACTGGAAAAAGCAAATGAACAAATAACAGTGGCTCAGACAAACTGAGAGGAGCACAAGCCCCTCAGTGCAGGAAAAAATGCAAAAAGCAAGCACAAAAATAAAAGCAGAAAATATCTTATCTGTTAGCAGAAGATGCAGGCAAGACTCAGAAAGCTTCTAAGTGAACCAGGAACCAAAGTTGAGACAAGAACAATTGATCACCGGCAACCCTGATGGGAGCGCGTTTTCCATTGGCACACCACACGAGACCCAGCTCCCAGGTATTATTTCAGTCATGCGGTATATCTTTATTTGATATTTTTCGGTCTGTGTGAGCACCGGCATTTGGTGTTTCATTATCACTATTAGTATTTTTTTGCTCACATGTGGTAGTACACATTTACGGTCAGCACGGTCACTGAGAATTTTATTTCACGCTGCATAGTTCAGCATTTTCATTTTCTCTTTGTCCAATTTTTGTTGTTATTACCAGCACTATACAGACGGTTTTTCCTCTTCTTTTTTTCTTTTTTTATTGCATTATTGCACAATCTGGTATTTGTATTATTGCACTATTGCACCATGTTTATACCTGGTTATTATTTGAGCATTTGTATATTGATATTGATATTATACTAATTACATATACTGCTTACATAGCATACTTATGTGTGGTGTGTCCAATTTTTAAATTTTATATTTATTTTTATTTTCCTTTTTTTGTTTACATGGTTTTTAATTTAACTTTACAATAATTTTTATTTTATTTTGTGTAGCCAATTTTTGTACAATAAAGGCAATATTTAATTACACTTTTGGTCTCGTTGTCTTTTCCCATTCACTGGGTCATCCCCCTCCACATCCTGGGTGTTCTTTTCATATAACTCGGATGGTCTACCATCCCAATTTCTTCAGGTCATATGGGCACACATGTTATTTGCCATCATTATTCATTATTATTATAAATTAGACATAATAGACATATTGTGTGTATCCTATATTTTCTGTTGATATATATTTTTTGTAATTTGCCTTTATAGCATGGATCAAGGATACTGGAAAACCAGTAGTCATCATCCATCATCATTTTGGCAATGCGGGGGTCCCTTTTAAGGATCCGGGACACATAATCACATATGTGGGCCTATGTTCCAGGTGTCAATGATGCACTGCCAGTGGTATGTGGAGGAGCACTTTCAGCCAAATCCACATCCCTCCAGTCACGCACAAACCCTGTACCTGACCTTGGCTAGCCAATATTTTCGCTTGCCCCCTGAGAAGCCTCCTCCTCCCCAAAATAATCATCCCCCTCATCCTCCTCCTCTTCTTCCTCCATCTCGTCCAGTACAGTTCCATGAGCAGACAATGGCTGACTGTCATCAACGCTTCCCTCCTCCTCCTCTTCCTCCTCTGCTGCAGACGCCTGATCCTTAATGTGCATCAAAGTTTGGATGAGCAGACACATAAGTGGGATGCTCATGCTCATGATGGCGTTGTCTGCGTTTACAAGCCATGTGCATTCCAAAAAACACTGAAGGACTTTACAGAGGTCTTTCAGCTTTTACCACTGCATACTCGACAACTCCATGTCTGCCCTCAAACTGCCTGCCCGTGTATCCTCCCAAAAATGCATTACAATCTGCCTCTGTTCGCACAGTCTCTCAACCATGTGCATGGTGGAGTTCCACCTTGTTGCAACGTTTATGATTAGGCGGTGCTTGGGGAGGTGGAGCCATCGCTGCAGCCTCTTCATAAGACTGGAGTCTACGGGCGAGCGACGGATGTGCGAGCACAGTCTTCGCACCTTATGGAGCAGGGCTGTTAACTCCGGATAATTACTTAGGAAGCACTGAACCACCAGATTCAAGGTGTGAGCCAGGCAAGGTATGTGTGTGAGTTTTGCCAGAGCTATGGCCGCCACAAAATTACGGCCCTTATCACCGACTACCTTGCCTGGCTCAAGATGTAGACTGCCCAGCCAGTACCTCCGCGGTGTGTCTGTTGTCACCCAAATACATCATCTTTAAAACAGCCTGCTGACACTTACCACTAGCTGTTCGATGGTGGGACACCTCGTGTGCAACACTGGCAGCTGCGGATGGAGTGCTCGTGTGACTGAGCTCTGTCGAAGAGCTTTCGCTTCTGGAGGAGGAGGAGGAGGGGGTCGAATGTCTACAGCCAACTGTTTCCTATATTGAGATCTAGGCAGCACTGTCCCTCCTCCACTGTTCCCTGTGGAGCCTGCATCCACCACAATAACCCAGTGCGCAGTGATGGACACGTAATGGCCCTGGCCATGCAAACTGGTCCATGCATCTGTTGCGAGGTGCACATTTCCACTCACTGATTGTTTGAGTGCATGGACAATGTTGTCTTTCACATGCAGGTGGAGGGCAGGGATGGCTTATCTAGAAAAGAAGTGCCGACTGGGTAGGTCATAGCGTGGGATAGCGTATGCAATGAGCTCTCGGATTGCTGCGCTTTCAACCAAACGGAAGGGCATCATCTCTAATGAGATCAGTTTGGCAATTTTGGCATTCAAACCCAGTGTACACGGATGAGAGGATGAGTACTTTCTTGTCCTACTCAGAGTGTCTGCTAGGGTGAGCTGGACTTGAGAGCTGCATATAGGGGAACTAGCGGTGGACATGACGGACTGAGAGGGGGTTGGTGATGGTGATGATGGTGGTGGTGATGGCCTAGATTCAGTCTTTCGTTGCAAAAACATTGTGATTCCCTGACTCCTTTGGCCTTGCGACGACACCTCAACATTTCTTTCTGGTGGTGTGCTAACCGGTGGGCTTACAGTGGGGGAAGCGATGGAGCGTTGCTGACTACCTTCAGTCGGAGCAGGTGCACATGTGCTACCTTAGTTTTTGTAGTCCGTCCACACCTGCAAGTGCATGGTCATTAAATGTCTAAGCATGCAACTGGTATTCAAATTTCGGAGATTTTTCCCTCAGCTAAAGGTCCTTCCGCACTTCTTACAGATAACCTTTGCCTCATCAATAGGATTTTGGTCAAAAAAGTGCCACACTGCACTCTTCCTACTATGGTATAAATTTTCAGGGCTTGCACGCTATGCTAATTGGACCATCTGGCCAAGCTGTCCTGCAACTCTTTTTGTTTTATTAACACGTTTTTGGACAGTTACGGGCCTGCCAGATAACCGCTGCTGCGATGTCGATGCCTGATGCGGATCCTCCTCCTCTTCGGAGCTATTGCCAGCGGCACCCTCTTCCCCCAATGGATGCCAATCCGGGTCAACAACTGGGTCATCCATCACCTCCTCTTCAATTTCATCTGCACCTTCCTCTCTGTCACCATGTAAGGTGGTATAGTATGCGGGGAGGGGCACCAGAGTTTCATCAGGGTCAGATTCTGGCTCAGAAGACCGCGAGGGCAATGTAGTGCTGTGGATCAATGTACCAGCATAATCATCTAGCAGTGGCTGTGCATCAGTGCACTCCATGTCAGATTCATCTTGGACTGGGGAATTCAGGATTTGACTTGATAACCCAGGAATGGTATGTGAAAAGAGCTCCATAGAGTAATCTGAAGTGTGGGCTGCCGCATCCTTCACTTTTGGTGGGGGTGAAGGACACAAGGAAAGGTGTTGTTCCTGACCAGGAGCCTGCACTGACAACTCAATGCTTGCATTTTTTGAAATTTCAGAATAGGAGGCGATAGAGCTGGAGGCTGTTTCGGCATTGTAAGACAAAACCTGTTCCTGATGCTCTGGCTTTTAAATCGGTTTGCCTACTCCCAGAAAAGGACGCCTTCCAGTCCTTATTGAGACAGACGACGCCGGCTTTTGCCACTTCCAGCAGATGCACCACCACCACCATCAGTACCAGCTGGCCCCCCACACCCATGTCCGCGGCCTCTTCCACCATACTTCCTCATTTTTGGGAAAATGTACCCAAAATACCAGCAGATATATGGTACTGTATCAGAAGCATACAGCTGTATACAGTCTAGGGATAATTGTACATCTCCGTATATATTTCAGGAGTCAGACACAGACGCTATCAGGCTCAGTATGGATTAGGCAAGAATATAAAAAGCTGAAGAAAGGTAATGTATTAGAAGCGTACAGCTATATATAGTGTTGGGGTAATTTTAAATCTCCGTATATACAGTATTTCCAGAGTCAGACACAGACTCTCACAGGCTCAGAATGGATCACACCAGAATATAAAAAGTTGAAAAAGGGTAATGTATTAGAAGCGTACAGCTGTATACAGTGCTGGGGTAATTTTAAATCTCCGTATATATTTCTGGATTAGACCAGAATATAAAAATCAGATCCACAAGACATAATCACACATGTGGGCAAAATGTTCCAGGTGTCAATGATGCACTTACAGTAGTGGGTGGAGGAGGACTTTCTGCCAAAAAGGGTACTGTATCACAAGGTACAGCTGTATACAGTCTAGGGGTAATTGTAAATCTCCGTATATATTTCAGGAGTCACACACAGACGCTCACAGGCTCAGTATGGATTACACCAGAATATAAAAAGTAGAAAAAGGGTAATGTATTAGAAGCGTACAGCTGTATACAGTGTTGGGGTAATTTGAAATCTCCGTATATATTTCCGGAGTAACACAGAGACGCTCACAGGCTCAGTATGGATCACACCAGAATATAAAAAGTAGAAAAAGTGTAATGTATCAGAAGCATACAGCTATATACAGTGTTGGGGTAATTGTAAATCTCCGTATACATTTCTGGAGTAACACACAGACACTCACAGGCTCAGTATGGATCACACCAGAATATAACAAGTAGAAAAGGGGTAATGTATTAGAAGTGTACAGCTGTATACACTGTTAGGGCAATTGTAAATCTCCGTATATATTTCCCGATTAACACACAGATGCTCACAGGCTCAGTGTGGATCACACCAGAATATAAAAATTTGAAAAAGGGTAATGTATTCGAAGCGTACAACTGTATACAGTGTTGGGATAATTTTAAATCTGCGTATATATTTCCGGAGTAACACACAGACGCTCACAGGCTCAATATGGAGTAGACCAGAATATAAAAAGCAAAAAAGGCTAATGTATCCGAAGATACCAGGCGTATACAGTGTAGGGGTAATTGTAAATCTCCGTATACATTTCCGGAGTCACACACAGACGCTCTTTCAGTACGGATTTGACCGTAATACAGAAGGCAGAAAAACAGTACTGTATCAGAAGATACCAGCTATATACGCTTTTGGGGAAAATTGAAATCTCCGTATATATTTCCGGAGTCACACACAGATAGTCAGCATGTATTTGTCCGTGATACCAGCCGGTGCACGGTTATGTCTGAACTGAGGAGCTCTACACGGGTGGGAAAAAATGAACGCTTGGTAACTGTGCAGAAAAAAAGAATAAAAGTATTAGTGTTGTGTAGGTGCTGTGTAAAAAGCAGTCTGCACAGCAGTGTACACACAGCAATACAGCTAGCAGGCAGCCTAATAATCAGCTCTGCTGCTGCACACAAGAAATTCCTCCCCTGTCACTGGCAGGCAGCCTAATAATCAGCTCTGCTGCTGCACACGAGAAAATCCTCCCCTGTCACTGGCAGGCAGCCTAATAACCAGCGATGCTGTTCACAACAAAATCCTTCCCTGTCTCTGCACACTAACTGTTCAGCACAATCGCTATCAGCACAAGCACAGAATAACTTTTTTTTTCTGCCTAACTCTCTCCCTACTCAGAAACAGCGGCAGCGACTTCTCCCTACGCTAAGATCGGCAGAAGTAAAATGGCGGTCGGCGGTCAGGGCTTTTATAGCCACTGTGACACCACACAAAGCAAGCCAATCACTGCAATGCCCTTTTCTAAGATGGTGGTGGCCGCTGCCCATGTCATCTCGTTGCCCACAGTGTGCGTCCTTGCTCATTGGCTGAGAAAAGGTGCCTGCAAGCATTCTGGGTAAACCGACTTTGGCTCTCAGGTCAACGACCGCATGGCCAACCTAACGCTATGGTCGGGTTTCGCTCGGCGAAACCCGACTTTGGCGAAAGTCAGTGATTTTTGAATCTGACCGACCTGTTTTGCTCAACTCTACTAGCCACATATCGTTATTTTTTTTTTACTTTTGAAAAAAAAAATTCTAACCCCAAATGGGGATCTCCTAAAGCATGCTGACTAACAATTGATTAAACAGCAAGAGGGCAGAAAAATGCTTGCTCAAAGACAGGGAACACTCAAAAATTAGCAAAAAAAATATACATTTTATTAACAATTATACATGCAATTTAGACAGACTACTAAAAACATTTAAAAAACCAAAACATGGTTAGATAACAAGTTATGCCCATAATATGGCAACAGCAATCCTCCACTAGTTTCAGCTGGAAAATTAGTAATACTGTACATGGCTCCCATAAAATGGTTAAAACATCAAAAAATTGAACAAGATACTTGTTCGAAACATGCAAATGCAACCCTGTTAAATTAATGTGCCAATGAAGCTATTAATGCACAATGAATAGACAAAATATTTTAAAAGACTATACTGCCAACCTGTAGAAATAAGAGCCCCTATTCACAGCACCATGTTTTAAACTATCACCTTGGTGGGTGTTATCTAACCATGTTTTGTTTTTTTAAATGTTTCTATTAGTCTGTCTAAATTGCATGTATACTTGTTGATGAAATGTATATATTTTTTGCTAAATTTTGAATGTTCCCTATCTTTGAGCATGCATCCTTCTGCCCTCTTGCTGTTAACCCAACCTTAACCTTAACACAACCTTAACTGTACCACAACCCTAACACAACACTAACCCCAACCTTAACCCTAAGCCCAAATGCAAAGAATGGACAAAAAATTATAATTTCCCCAGGACGTCCCTCATGACAGCATTTATTTATGATAGTCCCATTTATCCTCTAGGGACAGGAAACACACAAGAGGTTAAAAGCCCCCCCTTCCTCCTCACCCCCAGTGTTTTTCCTGTCCCTAGCAGGACAGGGCGCAGCAAGAGGAGCGCGATATACTTAACGTGGCTCAGCAGGATTGGTAGAGATTTAATCTCTTCCCTTCCTGCTGTCAAGAGGCTCCAAAGCTGAAACCTCACTGGGTGGGGGTCCCTCTGCTTGTCAGTGGAGCAGGGGAGCTCCCAATCTTGACGTTTCTTGGCTCCACGCTGCCACCAGCCACTGACAAGTTAGCATGCATTTCCGCATTTCCGGCAGGGAAACACCTTTTGATGGAGCACACTTCCGGTTTAGAGAGGCACTTCCGATCAGGGCAGCGCAGCCTGTGTTCCAACCAGGAACACATGAGAGGACTGTGGGGGTAATCTGATGGCCACCTGGACAAGGTAAGACCAACCCCTTAAAGCTTTTTTCGGTTTCGCATTTTCATTTTTCGCTCCCTTCCTTTCCAGAGCCATAACTTTTTTATTTTTCCATCAATATGGCCATGTGAGGGCTTGTTTTCAGTGGGACGAGTTGTTCTTTTGAACAACACCATT
Source organism: Oophaga sylvatica (assembly GCA_033576555.1). Taxonomy (NCBI): domain Eukaryota; kingdom Metazoa; phylum Chordata; class Amphibia; order Anura; family Dendrobatidae; genus Oophaga; species Oophaga sylvatica. Next base: position 674,723,146 of record JARQOD010000001.1, on the reverse strand, counting down.
GGTTTTACCATGTCATGTACTAGGAAACGGGAAAAAATTCCAAGTACGATAGAATTGCAAAAAAAGTGCAATCCCACACTTGTTTTTTGTTTGGCTTTTTTGTTTGGTTCACTAAATACTAAAACTGACCTGCCATTACAATTCTCCAGGTCATTACGAGTTCATAGACAGCAAAAATGTGTAGGTTCTTTTTTATCTAAGTGCTGAAAAAAAATTCAAAACTTTGCTAAAAAAAAATTGCACCATTTTACGAGACCCGCAGCGTCTCCATTTTTCATGATCTCGGGTTGGATGAGGGCTTGTTTTTTGTGCACCGAGCTGACGTTTTTAGTGATTCTATTTTGGTGCAGATATGATCTTTTGATCGCCAGTTATTGCATTTTAATGCAATGTCGTGGCGACCAAAAAAGCATAATTCTGGCAGTTTTTTTCTCGCTACGCCGTTTAGCTATCAGGTTAATCCTTTTTTTAGCGATAGATCAGTCAATTCTAAATGCAGCGATACCAAATATATGTATGTTTGACTTATTTTATTGTTTTATTTTGAATGGGGAAAAAGGGGGGTGATTTGAACTTTTATATTTATATTTTTTTATATTTTTAAAAACATTTTCTTTTTACTTTTGACATGCTTCAATAGTCTCCAAGGGAGACTAAAAGCTGCCACAACTTGATCAGCTCAGCTACATAGAGGCGATGATCAGTTTGCCTCTATGTAGCTGAATTACAGTCTTGCTATGAGCGCCGACCACTGGGTGGTGCTCACAGCAAGCCAGCACTGACAACCATAGAGGTCTCCAGGAGACCTCGGGTTGTCATGCCGACACACTGGTGACCCACGATCACGTGACGCTGGTCACTGGTGTGCGTATTTCCGGCACAATAGCCAGAAGCACCGTTTGACACTGGCATTTAACTAGTTAATAGCCGCGGGTGGATCGCAATTCCACCACGCGGCTATTGCAGGCACATGTCAGCTGTTCAAAACAGCTGACATGTCCTGGGAAAGATGTGGGCTCACCACTGGAGCCCACATCAAAGGGAGGGAGTCAGACATTGGTGTAAATGCCCGATGTCGGTAAGGGGTTAAAAGGGTGCTGACAGAATGGTGTGCACAGTCTGAACCAAGGAGGTTAATCTGTTACACTCAGAAGCACCAGCCAAGCAGTACTTGGCCAGTGTAAGTAACTCCATAGTGCCTGCTTCACCACATATTAGAGTGGTCACTAAGTAAGAATACAAAATGTTCCATCTTTTATATTAGGATAAAAGGACTCACTTAAGATTTGGCTCCTCTTCCCGGAAAAAGAATGAGGAGATGCCCGACATGCAACACTAAGTTAGCAGATTAATAAAAAAAGACGTTATGTGCGGAGTGTGTTGCAAAATTCCTGAAGGTTGAGCAGGTGTCGTAAACGGATATGCAGGCCATAATTAGGGAAGAGGTCCAGAGCACCATTGCCAGTCTCGTGCCACCGCAGCCAGATCCAAGTACCTCCCATCACAAGAGAGCCATATGGGACATGGAGGAGTCCTCGGAGGAAGCATACCCGTACTCATACTACTCAGAGGAGGAGAGGAAGAAGTATTTTTTCTCATCCGAAAATACGGACGACCTATTGAAGGCTGTAAGAGCTACTATGAAAATTGAAGCAACTGAGGTTACTCACACAATTCAAGATGAGATGTTTGGGGTACTGAGAACACAAAGGGCTATGATCCTGGAAGAATGGGAAGATACAGAAAAGTGCCTGGTCATTCCTCAGAATTTTAAGTCCCGTCTCCCCTTTGACCCATTGGAAATCAAAGATTGGGAAGAAATCCCCAAAGTGGACATTCCTATTGCCAAAGTTGCAAAGAAGACATCAATACCATTTGAGGACTCTTCCTGCCTGCAGAAGGCCTTGGATAGGAAAGCAGAAGGGTTGTTGAAAAGGAGTTGGGAGTCTTCGGCGGCCGTTATTAAGACCAATGTAGCAGCCACCTCAGAAGCTAGATCTATGTGTATCTGGATCAACGAGCTGACCACACAGATTAAATCTACCACCCCTACAGTAGTTATGTCAGAGTCCGTTCCTATGCTAAAAATGGCAGCGCAGTTTATGGCAAATACTTCAGCGGAGTCTGTAAGGTTTGCAGCTAGGAGTAATGTGCTCTCTAACTCGGCACGGCAGGTCTCCTGGCTTAAAACATAGTCAGGGGACAGCCAGTCTAAAAGCAAGCTCTGATCCATCCCTTTCTCAGGTACACATGTCTTTGATCCTGTACTAGACAACATTTTAGAGAGGGACGCTGACGACAAGAAGGGGTTCCCAGTGGAAAAAGCTAGGAGATTGCGTTCCTTTCGTATGCCCCGTCAATCCCCTTGCAAGACTATAAAAGGAAGGGAAAATCAGGCAGTTGAAGTTACCCCAAGGGAGGTAAGGGTAAATCCAACCAGTTTTCCTCCAGCTCACATAGAAGGTCTTGACGCCAGGAAGGTAGGGGGGAGTCTGCAGCTTTTCCTGGGAGAATGGGGAACTAAAACGGACAACCAGTGGATTCTGCGGACCATAGGGGAAGGTTACAGGATAGACTTCTCCCACCCCAATGGCTTTGCACCACCAAATCCCAGTCCCTCTTCACACAAAACAGACTCTGGACAGATGTCAGGAACCTCTTAGAGTTGGGAGCAGTCAAGCTAGTACTTGTTTTAGAGATAGGTCAGGGTCACTACTCCTCCCTTTTCTCCATAAAAAAGCCTTCGGGCAAATATCGGACCATTATACACCAAAAGCCCCTGAATCATTGGGTCAGGTACAGGAGATTCAAAATGGAGACAATAAAATCAAGCATCCAGCTAATAGGGAAAGGCTACGCCATGTGCACGTTAGATCTGAGAGATGCATACTATCACGTGCCAATTCACCCAATCCACCACCAGTATCCGAGGCTCGCTTTAGATCATCAGGTTTTGGGCCATGACGGAGGTGGCAGCTTTTCTAAGGAGGCAAGGGATTATTGTGGTCCCATACCTGGATAACATCCTGCTGGTAGCAGACTCGGCTATCCGCCTCAATCAGCAACTGGCCAATTTTATCAACATTCTAGGGGGCCTGGGTTTGGCAAGTGAACTGGGAGAAATATGACCTACGTCCGGGTACTGTGAAAGTGTTAATCCTTGATTCCCATCACAGGATGTCTTCCCTGCCCAGCATAAAACAAGAAGAAATCAGAAGCAGGATTCAGGCATTGCAGAGGAAGAGGACAATCTCCATCAGATACTCCATGAGGTTCCTAGGCCTGATGACATCCTGCATTCTAAGCATACGTTGAAGTCAGGCTCATTCAAGATGGCTTCAAGGTTCGGTCCTTATGATCTGGAGCAGGCATCACTCTGGCCTAGACAGAAAGATGAGAATCCCGGCCAGTCTAAGGAATTCCCTGTCTTGGTGAATATCCAGGAACAATCTCAGAAGAGGAGTACCATAGATCCTTTCTCCCTGCTTCCATATTATCACCAATGCAAGTTTTAAAGAATGGGGCGCAAAGGTGGAGGGTTGATACCTACAGGGTACATGGTCCCTGGAAGATCAGAAAAGATCCTTCAATTACAGAGAGCTAAAGGCAGTATGGGAGACTCTGCAACGTTGTCTGGATACGGTCAGAGATCATTATGTGAAAGTTCTTTTGGACAACATTGCTGCAGCTTCCTTTCTGCGGTGCCAAGGAGGTCCAAGAGGCCAGCTCCTACAGACCTTAGCAGAAAATATATTTCAGTGGGCAGAAAAGAACGTTCGGTCTATCTCCGCAGCGCACTTGACATGTTCCGAAAACAGATCAGCAGAGAAAAGCTATGGTCCTCCGAGTGGGTATTGAAACCCAGAAGTATTCCACCAGCTGACCCGGAGATGGGGAATGCCGCATATAGACCTGTTTGCTACCCAGAAGAATGCGAAAGTGACAAGATTCTTCTCCTTAAATCTGAGAAACAACCCAGAAGGCATAGATGCCCTATCTCAGAGTTGGGAAGAAAATCTTCTGTATGTATTTCCACCCTTTTCCCCTCATACCGAGGGACCTGAGGAAAATCAAAAAGGAACAATAAACATTGATATTGTTAGCCCCCTTCTGTCCCAAGAGGAGTTGGTTTCCAATGTTACACCACATGGTTTTGGAAGATCTGGTTCCCCTTCCAGAGAGAAGCGACCTGCTGTCCCAGGGTCCCTTCTGGCACCAAGACTCTTGCTTTCTGCACCTGATGGCCTGGATCCTAAGCAGAAAATCCTAAGCTCCAAGAGTTTATTAGACAAGGTAACAACTACCATGCAGGCGAGTAGGAAACCAGTAACTTCAGTGGTCTTTTCAAAGATATGGAGAAGGTTCTGTCCTTATGTAGGGGAATCTACATCAAATTCAGCCCATCCAGACATTCCCAGAATATTGTACTTCCTCCAGAGAAGATTTGAGATGAGCATCAGGCCTATTACACTAAAAGTACAGATCTTTGCTTTATGGACTTCCCTTTAGCAGACCACCCTTGTGTGGAAAGGTTCTCTCAAGCCGTTACTAGGTTAAGACTCACAGTCAGAGAGACTGTTCCACCATGGGACCTAAACTTAGTGTTAGGTATGTTGTACAGATCTCCCTTTGAGCCCCAGGAAGAATCCAGCATCAACTTTCTCTCTATGAAGACTGTGTTCCTGGTGGTAGTCACCTTGGCAACATGTTTGGGTGAAATGCAGCACTGTCAGTTAGGGATCCCTATTTACAGATCCTAGAGGATCGGTTAACATTTAGGCTTGACCCGTCCTTTTTGCCGAAGGTAGTGTCAGAGACAAATCGGAGCCAGGAGATCATTCTTCCATCATTTTGTCATCTACCAAAAACAAGAAGGAGAGGCTGTTTCACACACTAGACGTGAGAAGGGCAGTGATGCGCTGTGTAGAGGTCACAGCTACTTGGAGGCAGGACTCAAACCTATTCATACAATATGCAGGAAAAAATAAGGGTAAAAAAGCCTCGAAATTAACTTTATCTAGGTGGATTACATCAATCATAGTACTAGCATACAAGTTGGAGAAAAAAGATCCCCCGCTTAAAATTAACCCCTTCACCCCCAAGGGTGGTTTGCACGTTAATGACCGGGCCAATTTTTACAATTCTGACCACTGTCTCTTTATGAGGTTATAACTCTGGAACGCTTCAACGGATCTTCGCAATTCTGAGATTGTTTTCTCGTGACATATTGTACTTCACGTTAGAAGTATAATTTCTTCGATATAACTTGCGTTTATTTTTGAAAAAAACACAAATATGGCGAAAATTTTGAAAATTTTGCAATTTTCAAAATTTGAATTTTTTTTCCCTTAAAACAGAGAAATATGTCACACAAAATAGTTAAGAAATAACATTTCCCACATGTCTACTTTACATCAGCACAATTTTGGAACCAAAATTTTTTTTTGTTCGGAAATTATAAGGGTTAAAAGTTGACCAGTGATTTCTCATTTTTACAACAAAATTTACAAAGCCATTTTTTTAGGGACCACCTCACATTTGAAGTCACTTTGACGGGTCTATATAGCAGAAAATACCAAAAAGTGACACCATTCTAAAAACTGCACCCCTCAAGGTACTCAAAACCACATTCAAGAAGTTTATTAACCCTTCAGGTGCTTCACAGGAGCTGAAGCAACGTGGAAGGAAAAAATTAATATTTAACTTTTTAGCCACAAAAATGATCTTTTACAAACTTTTTTTTTATTTTGACAAGGGTAAAAGGAGAAAATGGGCAGATAAAGTTGTTGTGCAATTTCTCCTGAGTACGCCAATACCCTATATGTGGGGGAAAACCACTGTTTGGGCACACGGCAGAGCTCGTAAGGGAAGGAACGACGTTTGACTTTAACAAACCAAAATTGTCTGGAATTGAGATTGGACGCCATGTCGTGTTTGGAGAGCCACTGATGCGCCTAAACAGTGGAAACCCCCCACAAGTGACACCATTTTGGAAACTGGACCCCCTAAGGAACTTATCTAGATCTGTTGTGAGCACTTTGAGCCCCAAAGTGTTTCACAAAAGTTTATAATGCCTGGGTGTGAAAAAAAAAAAAACAATTTTCCACAAAAATGATTTTTTAGTCCCAAATTTTTGATTTTTCCCAAGGAAATTGGACCCCAAAAGTTGTTGTCCAATTTGTCCTGAGTACGCTGATACCCCATATGTGGGGGGGGAAACTGTTTGGGCGCACGGCAGGGCTTGGAAAGGAAGCAGTAACGTTTTGGAATGCAAACATTGATGGGGGTCATGTTCCGTTTGTAGTGCCCCAGATGAGCCTAAACAGTGGAAACCCCCCACAAGTGACCCCATTTTGGAAGCTAGACCCCCTAAGGAACTTATATAGATCTTTGGTGAGCACTTTGAACCCCCAAGTGCTTCACACAAGTTTATAATGCCCGGGCATGAAAATAAAAAATCCTATTTTTTTCCCACAAAAATTATCTCTTAGTCACTAATTTTTTATTTTCCCCTAGGTAACAGGAGAAATTGGACCTCAAAAGTTGTTGTCCAATTTGTCCTGAGTACGTTGATACCCCATATGTGGGGGGGAACCACTGTTTGGGCGCATGGCAGAGCTCGGAATGGAAGTAGCACCATTTGACTGTTTCCAACCAAAATTGGCTGGAATTGAGATTGGACGCCATGTTGCATTTGGAGAGTCCCTGATGTGCCTAAACAGTGGAAACCCCCCACAAGTGACCCCATTTGGGAAACTAGACCCCCTAAGGAACTTATCTAGATCTTTGGTGAGCAATTTGAACCCCCAAGTGCTTCACACAAGTTTATAACGTAGAGCCGTAAAATTAAAAAATCATATTTTTTCCACAAAATTGATCTTTTCACCCCAATTTTTATTTTCCCAAGGGTAACAAGACTCCAAAAGTTATTGTGCAATTTGTCCTGAGTACGCTGATACCCCATATGTGGGGGTAAACCACTGTTTGGGTGCATGGCAGAGTTTGGAAGGGAAGGAGCGCCGTCTGACTTTTTCAATGCAGAATTGACTGGACGCCATGTCGTGTTTGGAGAGCTCCTGATCTGCCTAAACAGTGGAAACCCCCCACAAATGACACCATTTTGGAAACTAGACCCCTCAAGAAACTTATCTAGATGTGTGGTGAGCACTTTGAACCCCGAAGTGCTTCACAGAAGTTTATAACGTACAGCCGTAAAATAAAAAATCTTTTTTTTTTTTTACAAAAATGATTTTTTTCGCCCCCAATATTTTATTTTCACAAGGGTAACAGGAGAAATTGGACCCCAAAAGTTGTTGTCCAATTTGTCCTGAGTACGCTGATACCCAATATGTGGGAGTAAACTACTGTATGGGCGCACGTCGGGGCTCGGAAGGGAAGTAGTGACGTTTTGGATTACAGACTTTGATGGAATGGTCTGGGGGCGTCATGTCGCATTTGGAGAGCCCCTGATGTGCCTAATCAGTGGAAACCCCCACAAGTGACCCCATTTTGGAAAATAGACCCCACAAGGAACTTATCTAGATGTGTGGTGAGCACTTTGAACCCCGAAGTGCTTCCAGAAGTTTATAACGTACAGCCTTAAAAATAAAAAATCCTTTTTTTTTTTTACAAAAATGATTTTTTCGCCCCCAATATTTTATTTTCACAAGGGTAACAGGATAAATTGGACCCCAAAAGTTGTTGTCCAATTTGTCCTGAGTACGCTGATACCCAACATGTGTGAGAAAACGACTGTATGGGTGCACGTCTGGGCTCGGAAGGGAAGTAGTGACGTTTTGGATTGCAGACTTTGATGGAATGGTCTGGGGGCGTCATGTCGCATTTGGAGAGCCCCTGATGCGCCTAAACAGTGGAAACCCCCCACAAGTGACCCCATTTTGGAAAATAGACCCCACAAGGAACTTATCTAGAAGTTGTTGAGCACTTTGAACCCCTAAGTGCTTCACAGAAAGTTTATAACGTACAGCCGTAAAAAAAAAAATCCATTTTTTTTTTTTACAAAAATGATTTTTCGCCCCCAATTTTTTATTTTCCACAAGGGTAACAGGAAAAAATTGGACCCAAAGTGTTGTCCAATTTGTCTGGTACGCTGATACCCACATGTGTGAGGGAAAACGACTGTATGGGTGCAAGTCTGGTGGAAGGAGAACGTTGACTTTTGATGCAGACTTGTGGAATGGTGCGCCATGTCGCATTTGAGAGCCCCTGATGGCCTAAACAGTGGAAACCCCCCAAGTGACCCCATTGAAAACCCACCCAGAACTTATCTAGAATTGTGACGCTATAAACCCAATGCCACAGACAAATCTAAACTACAGCCGCTAACCAAAACAAAAAAATCATTTTTTTTTTTACAAAAATGATTTTGTCGCCCCAGTTTTTTATTTTCCCAAGGGTAACAGAAGAAATAGGACAAATTGCACAATAACTCTTGGGTACAGAGTACGCTGATACCCCATATGCGGGGGTAAACTACTGTTTGGGCGCATGGCAGAGCTCAGAAGTGAAGGAGCACCGTTTGACTTTTTCAACGCAGAATTGGCGGGAATTGAGATCAGACGCCATGTCACATTTTGAGAGCCCCTGATGTGCCTAAACAGCAGAAACCCCCCAATTCTAACTCCAACCCTAACCCCAACATACCCCTAACCCTAGTCCCAACCCTAACCACAAACCTAACCCTAACACACCCCTAACCCTAATCCCAACCATAACCCTAATACTAACTTTAGCGCCAATCCTAACCCTAACTTTAGCCGCAACACTAACCCTAATGGGAAAATGGAAATAAATACATTTTTTTAATTTTATTATTTTTCCCTAACTAAGGGGTGTGATAAAGGGGGGTTTGATTTACTATTTATAGCGGGTTTTTGTGATTGGCAGCTGTCACGCTAAAAGACGCTTTTTATTGCAAAAAGTAGTTTTTTGCATCACCACATTTTGAGAGCTATAATTTTTGCATATTTTGGCCCACAGAGTCATGTGAGGTCTTATTTTTTGCGGGACGACGTGACGTTTTTATTGGTACCATTTTTGAGCACGTGACATTTTTTGATCGCTTTTTATTTCGATTTTTGGGAGGTTAGAATGAACAAAAATCAGCAATTCATGAATTTCTTTTGGGGGAGGCGTTTATATCGTTCCGTGTGTGGTAAAATTGATAAAGCAGTTTTATTCTTCGGGTCAGTACGATTATGGCGATACCTCATTTATATCATTTTTTTATGTTTTGGCGCTTTTATAGAATAAAAACACTTTTATATAAAAAATCATTATTTTTGCATCGCTTCATTCTGCGAGCTATAACTTTTTTATTTTTTTGCTGATGATGCTGTATGATGGCTCGTTTTTTGCGGGACAAGATGACGTTTTCAGCGGTACCATGTTTATTTATATCTATCTTTTTGATCGCGTGTTATTCCACTTTTTGTTCGGCGGTATGATGATAAAGCATTGATTTTTTGCTTAGTTTTTTTTTTTTTTTTTTTAAGGGGTTCACTAAAGGGGTTAACTAGTGGGACAGTTTTATAGGGGGGATGTTACGGACGCGGCGATACCAAATATGTGTACTTTTATTGTTTTTTTTTTTTTTATTTACAGGAAGAAATGAATTTATTGGGGAATATTTTTTTTTTTTTGTGATTTTTTTTACCACTTTTTTTTTTATTTTTTTACTTTTTTACTTTGTCCCAGGGTGGGACATCACAGTATTTTAGCAGATCGCTGGTGTGACAGTGTGCACAGCACTCTGTCACACCAGCGATCGCTCTGGCATCGCTGCAGGCTTCCTCTGCGCCTGCTCTCAGCAGGCACTGAGGAAGCCGCCTCCCTGCAGGACCCGGCGCCATCTTGGTTCCGGGGACCTGGAGGGAGGACGGACCCTCGGAACAGCGCGACACATCGCGCTGCTCTGAGGGTCTCAGGGGGGCGCGCAGGGAGCCCCCTGCCTGCGCGATCCACACCGCGATCATGTTTGATCGCGGTGTGCTAGGGGTTAATGTGCCGGGAGCGGTCCGTGACCACTCCTGACACATAGTGCTGGGTGTCAGCTGTGATATACAGCTGACACCCGGCGGCGATCAGCTACGCTCCCCCGGGAGCGCAGCTGATCGCCTATGACGTACTATTCCGTCCATGGGAATTAGGTCCAGGGTCACATGGACGAATAGTACGTCTGATGGCAGAGAGGGGTTAAAACCCACTCCCACTTTCTGTATCCTTGGTCGAAAGAGCAGGGCTTCCATAGACCAGATCTGCAGGGCCGCAAATTGGTCTAATATAATGACCTTTTGTAAACACTACAAGCTAGATGTGATGTCAGGTTAGCAATTGGCTTATGGAAAAAGGTCCTACAGGCAGTGCTCCCACCCTAGTATGCCATTTATTTGGTATTTATCCTGTCATGCTGTCATGAAGGACGTCCTAGGGAAAATAGAAATTAGAACTATCGGTAATTGTATTTCCAGAAGTCCATCATTACAGTACCACTACATTCCCTCCCCTGAATTCTGAAGCTGATGTGACGTTAACATTTGCATACCAGAATTCCATAAAATAGAGTTGCATTCATCCTGGTGTAGTGATTGGTAAAATACATTGGGGGTGAGGCAGAAGGGGGCTTTTAACCTCTTGTTTGTTTCCTGTACCTAGAGGATAAATAGGACCACCTCCTGTCATGCTGTCATGATGGATTCCTGGAAATAAAATTACAGGTAGGTCTCATTTCTGTTTTTCATCTAAGTAAGAGGTTTAAAAATTGGGATTTGATTTAATATTTTTTTATTTTGATAACTGTGATAGGGTCTTTCACAATGATCAAAAAGAGCCAGATCTCAGCGGAAACACTGCTCATGCGCCCAATACTTGTTTTCAGTCAGATGACACCGGGCCTGGGAAGTGATCAAGAGGGCCTGGGGATGGCGGAGGTACTGGGGGGTCTCGGGGGCCATTATTTCTTTCTCCTCCGACATGTCAGAAGAAAGAGAAATTATTGAAACAGCGGGCACACTTTTTATGTAATCGCCGTTATTCACTGAATAACAGCGATCACGTGGTCTGACACTGGAAGACTCCTCCTTACCAGGGGTATCTGAGATCCTGGAGATTTTCCAGCTCTGGTGGGTGCTACAGCCTCATTCCTGATCGCCATTTTAAAACGGCGATGAGGGAATAAGTACCCTAAGCTGCCGCCACTTTATTGCGTATTGGCGGTCCTTAAGGGACTAATTCATCTGTCCCACAGATAAAGGGTTATCTTGCATTTAAATGATTATTTTGAAGTTCTGTTTTGAGCAGCACACAGGTCTGCAGTTTACTTCCTTCTCTGTTGCTGGGTGGTGGGCACTCCTCATTGAGTGAAAGTTTGGGTTCATATCTTCATCCTATTTCTGAACTTATGCTTGTGTGATATATAAATGGTCTGTCAGTAGAGTTGAGCGATACTTTCCGATATCCAAAAGTATCGGAATCGGAATGGTATCGCCGATACCCCAAAAATATCGGCGATACCCGATACCGATACCGGAAATCCAATGTAAGTCTATGGGAGCAAAATATCGGAATTAAAAAAACCCATTCTTGTCTTGTTGGTTAATTGTACATGAAGGAAAACAACAAAGAGTAATGTAGAATGTATTGGGGAAGGTTGAGGAGACATTAAAGGCATAGATGTTTAACCCAATCAAATGGAATAGCATAAATATTTTTTTTTTTAAAGATGTTCGGATTGACGAAGAAATTGACAATGTTTACGTTTTTTTCTATTTTGGCAAATATGTATATTTCACAACTTCCATGCTCTTCACCTTTTTAACTTTAGACACACTTTCTCCTTCATAATCTTCAGCAGCATCATCTTTTTCATCAAATTATTCTTCATCTTCACCTTCTTTATCTTCTTCTTAAACTTCTTGCTATTCATCTTTTGTTAACATTACTCATATTCTTCTTATTCAACTATTATTCTTCATATTGTACTTCATCTTCTTCATCATATTCTTATTTGTGACAGAGATTCCTGTACTTGTAATCTGTCAAAGTATGAATTTTTCATCCTTCCGTTCTTGCTGTCACAAAAGATTTAAATTACAACAGTATTTGTCCGTGTTCAGTTTAGCCTGCAGCAGCAGGCATTTTCCAGGGGCACCACGAGGAGGAACGGACTCACCCCCATACACTGCTTAGTCTTCTTCTGCTTATAATTTAGAGCATATATTTTGCTCTTCATTTTGGTCTTATACTTCATGTTCTTCTGCTTATTGTTCTTAAGTCTCTTGTTCTGTATCTTGTAGTTTGTCTTAACCTTCTTAGTCCTGTTGGGTAATCTTTTATTTCTTCTTTGTGATGGTGTTTAGGCTGGTTGGCTTGATGCTCGTCGTCCTTGTGGTCGTCATCTTCTTCGGGGTGGTCATCAGGGTCGTCGTCTTCATTGTTGGAGATCCAGAGTGATTACCCAAAAAAAACATTTAAAAAATCTTCAATTTGTAAATGTAGCAGAAGGTACAAGAGCCAATGCAAGTAACGAGGACCAGCTGATTGTGCTGGAACCCGGAGGGGCAGCAGAAGGAAAAGAGCCAATGGCACAACCGAGGACCAGCTGACGTTACTGGGACACGGTTACTAAGCAGGAGGTACCTGTGCTCCAAAGCACTACCAAGGACCAGCAGACGTTGCTGGAACTCGGATACCGAGATGGAGGCACCTAGGCCAAAGGCACTGCGGAGAACCAGCTGACGGTACTGGAACCCGGAGGGGCAGCAGAAGGAAAAGAGCCAATGGCACAACCGAGGACCAGCTGACGTTACAGGGACACGGTTACTAAGCAGGAGGTACCTGTGCTCCAAAGCACTACCAAGGACCAGCAGACGTTGCTGGATCTCGGATACCGAGATGGAGGCACCTAGGCCAAAGGCACTGCGGAGAACCAGCTGACGGTACTGGAACCCGGAGGGGCAGCAGAAGGAAAAGAGCCAATGGCACAACCGAGGACCAGCTGACGTTACAGGGACACGGTTACTAAGCAGGAGGTACCTGTGCTTCAAAGCACTACCAAGGACCAGCAGACGTTGCTGGAACTCGGATACTGAGATGGAGGCACCTAGGCCAAAGGCACTGCGGAGAACCAGCTGACGGTACTGGAACCCGGAGGGGCAGCAGAAGGAAAAGAGCCAATGGCACAACCGAGGACCAGCTGACATTACTGAACCCCAGTAACACAGGAGCAAGTGTTGACTGTGCTAACAGCACTTCCGAGCAACAACTGGCGGTGTTGGAGCCCAGGGATGAGAAGACAACAGGGTGGAGGCAGCAGGACTTTTTGACGTACACACAGCAGGGGAACAGCTGACATTACTGAACCCCAGTAACACAGGAGCAAGTGTTGACTGTGCTAACAGCACTTCCGAGCAACAACTGGCGGTGTTGGAGCCCAGGGTCAAGGAGGATGTTTAAATACTAGATCAAGTAATTTCCTTGTTACCTGTCAATTTTAAATGTCTATACTTCAAACAAGAGAAAGATAACCTTTACTACCATAAGATGATGATTTCATTTAAACTAATATCTAGATAAATAAAGAATTGACAAACATAAACACATACATTAACATGTTGAACAGCAATGCAAACCACAAAATAAATTAGTTAAGGAATCTGCTATACGGTTGTACATAAAAGCATACAAGTACATATCTGAATCCATTAATGATGGATAAGTAACAGTATGTACACCATTTTTATTGTATAGACAATGAATGTCTGACTTCAAAACATCATCAGCATTACAAGTTATCTGTGATATTACTAAAATGTTCCATTTGCTGAATAATGTCACTAAACAGTTTATACAAAATTATACAATTTCCATCATGTAATACTCATAATATGTGGCAATAATCATTTTTATTAACAAACATAACCTTTAAAAAGTGCATAGTGCATAGTGAAAATTGCTATTTATGGCTGACTGTCGACTTGCAAGCATGACAACGGATAGATAAGGTATATATAGATGAGACTGCATAGCCACAGATGGTGAATGGCGATGTAATACTGTACCTCAATAAAGTGTGCGTCACTACTGCATAATTTTTTTTATATAGCTTTATAAACAGGGTACATGGATGTATGCTTGCGCCTTTGTTTTGACTCACAGACTGCCTTCCTGCTGAGACACGTTGGGTAGTGAATAGTGTTGAGCGATACTGCTCGATATCTAAAAATATCGTATCGAAATGGTATCGCCGATATCACTAAATATCGTCGATATCCGATTCCGATACCGGACGTCCCATGTAAGTCTATGGGAACAAAATATCGCAACTAAAAAAAACCTTTATTTCCTTGTAAACACTAAATATACACACATAGAATACATATATATATATTATATATATACATGTCATTGTGACATTATATATATACATATATGTATAGTTTATACACTTCTACATAGTAAAATATCCTCTGATTCAATTGCCGGGTAAAGCCGGCTTCTGTGAAAAGACAGAAGCACCCGACATGAAATGACACTTGGTGTACATAGGGTTAACCATGTCTTTTCATGTCGTTTGCAATCTGATTTGCACAAACAATTACATCAGTCTATGTGTGCAAAATTTCACACCTGTAGGGGTTAATTAAAGGTGTAAATTCGTTGTAAAAAAAACTGACTTTTTTGCTACGAATTTACACCTTTAATTAACCCCTACAGGTGTGAAATTTTGCACACTTACACTCATGTAATTGTTTGTGCAAATCAGATATCAAACTACATGAAAAGACATGGTTAACTCTATGTAAACCAAGTGTCATTTCATGTCGGGTTCTGCATTTTCACAAAAGCCGGCAATTGAATTAGCGGCTATTATACTATGTAGAAGTGTATGAACTATAAATATAAATTATATATATATATATATATATATATATATATGTGTCACAAATTTAATGACATGTATATATATATATGAGGTGTAAAATTGCTGAAAAAAAAGGCGTGGGCTCCCGCCCTATTTTCGCAACCAGACAGACAAAGCCAGTGAGTGGGGGCAGATAATAATAGCCCAGAGAGGGACCATTATTTTTGGCCCCCCCCGGCTACTAACATCTGCCCCCAGACACCCCAGAAAGGGCAAATCTCTAATTAGATTTGCCCTTTCTGGCACTTTGCCCGTCTATTCCCATTGCCCTGTAGCGGTGGCGAATGGGTTAATAAGGGGTTAAAATGACCTTGCAATTGAAAGGTCACTTTAAGCCAGGTTAATAATTGAGAGCTGTCAATTAGACAACTATCAATTATTAATCCTATTGTATGAAAGAAAAATCAAACACACACACTTTAATAAAAAAGAAGTTAATGAAATAATCACACAGTTTTTGACCATATTTTATTTTCCTGCTAAAACCATTTCCTGTAATAAAAATAAAATAATAAAGCAAAATTATTCTTACCAATCCGATGTACAGTCAGGTCCCACGGTGTAATCCATCAGAAAGGGTTAATGTTTACTGCAGGGACCGCAGCTAATGCTGCAGCCTCACAGTAAACCCCCAAATGAATGAGTTCCTCTCCTGGCTGACAGGAGAGGAAGTGGAAAGCTTAATTGATTGCTTTCCACTTTCACTTCAGGTCAGCCAGGGACACAATCAGTGACGTCAGAGGGAACTGGTTAACAAAAATAGGGGATCCCTCGAAAAAAATTGGCGTGGGGTCCCCCCTATTTTTGTTAACCAGCCAGATGAAGCAGACCGCTGAGGCCTGGATTTTCAGGCTGTTAAGGAGCCAAGATCCATGGACCTTGCCAGCCTGATAATACCAGGCCACAGCAGTCTGCATATCTTGGCTGATTAACAAAATAGGGGATCCCCTCGAAAAAAATTGGCGTAGGGTCCCCCCTATTTTTGTTAACCAGCCAGATGAAGCAGACCGCTGAGGCCTGGTTTTTCAGGCTGGTAAGGATCCAATATCCATGGACCTTGCAAGCCTGATAATGCCAGGCCACAGCAGTCTGCTTAGCTTGGCTGGTTAACAAAAATAGGGGATCCCCTCGAAAAAAAAACGGCGTAGGGGTCCCCCTATTTTTGTTAACCAGCCAAGTAAAATGCAGACTGCTGCGGCCTGGTATTAAAAGACTGTCAAGGCCCATGGATTTTGGCCCTCAACAGCCTGATAATACCAGGCTACAGCAGCCCCACATTTGGCGCATCAAAAGATGTGCCAATGGTGGCACTTTACCCGGCTCTTCCCACTTGCCCTGTAGCGGTGGCAAGCGGGGTAATAAGGGGTTAATGTCACCGTTGATTGCACGGTGACAATAAGCCCGGTTAATAATGGAGAGGCGTCAATAAGACACCGATCCATTATTAATCCCAAAGTTATTAAATGCATAAAAAAAAGACAAAGGAAGAAAAAAGTATTTTAATGAAATAAAAGAGACAACACAGTTTTCATTTCTTTTATTGTACTCTCATTCCTGCGACGACATCGATCTCCTGTAAAAAAAGAAAAAAAAAAAACCAACAGTATACCACCTGTCCGACTGTCATGTGTGCATCGCCACGAAGATCGTCGCGGTTGCACATTCTGACTTCTCACAGCTGAGTTGCTGTTTCTTTGTGTTTGGCAGTTAGGGAGTTAATTCTGTCTGTGCTCAGTTCTGGGACTGGGTGCAGTTTCTTCTGGCTGCAATTAATTATTTGTTGATTGGTTTCCTTTAAATCTCTGGTTGTCTGTGTTGGGAGTTGCCAGTGAAATTCTTCATGCAGACCACAGATAGGATTGTATCTGTATAGACTTAAGTTAAAGAGCTCCTTAGTTGTTTTAAGCTCACCTTGCTTAGAGTTTAATATCCCAGATCATTTATGTTCCTTCTGTGTTTGAGTGTGTATGCAAGTCTGTGTTTTCTCCAGTCTGTCTTATATGTCTAATCTGTGTATTTAGCAGAGATCAGCCCATATCCCTTTGGTGGTAATCAGAATCCTTCTTAGGACTGATTACAGGGTTCAGGGACTGATAGGAGACAGGGTTAGGCTGGAGACTTGGACCTCTGAACCATTATCAGTACCTCCAAGGTGAGGGATTAGTTAGGACCCCAGTTTAGGGTCAGGTTAGACCCCCGGTCCTCCTCTTTCCTGTGACAGTGTATCAAGTCCTCAAGATTAACCCTGAGTTCAACGGATATCGTGTCAGGTAAATCTATTCTATATTTACATGCTGATGTTGCTAATCTATATGTTGTATAGAGTGTTGTTCTTTTAAGAATAGTTTACTGACATCGTACACATATCATAAGACCGCGTGACATTTTCACTGGCCTATAAAATTATTCCAGTTGCCATGGATCCAGTAGCCCAGCTGGCTCTGCAGTTGCAGGGATTATCCATGGAGCTGACGGACATTAAGTCCAAAGTTTTGTCTCCCTCGGAGCAAACCAGATTTGAACCTAAAGTAGCTCTCCCGGACAGGTTCACTGGTGGGCGAGACAAATTTTTTACCTTCAGGGAAGCATGTAAATTGTATTTTCGGCTTCGGCCTCGATCATCAGGGAGTGAAGAGCAGAGAGTGGGAATTGTTATCTCGCTCCTACAAGGGGACCCTCAATCCTGGGCCTTCTCCCTTCCTCCGGGATCCCGGCTCTACAGTCAGTAGATCGATTTTTTACTGCTCTGGGTTTGGTATATGATGACCCAGATCGGGTCTCTCTTGCTGAGACAAAATTACGTAAGATACAGCAGGGAGATCGTCCGGCGGAGGAATTTGCTTCTGAGTTCCGTAGATGGGCCACAGATACTCAGTGGAATGACCCAGCTCTTAGGAGCCAGTTTTGTCATGGGCTTTCTGACAAATTAAAGGACGTTTTGGCTCAGTATGATTCTCCTCCATCACTGGAGGCTGCTATGGCCCTAGCTATCCGTACTGATAGACGGCTCCGGGAGAGGTGCGAGGTAACTCCGCCCCTGTTGTTACTCCACCTACTACTAAAGTCCCTTATGTTGAGGTTCCCCTTGTCTGTTCGAGGAGCCTATGCAGTTGGGAGGGACATCATTTCGTAGGAGGGGATTGGCGGTACGCCGCAGGACTAGAAGGTGTTTCTTCTGCGGGAAAGAGGGACATTTTGTTGGGGGATGTCCATCCCGTGCCTTGTTGAGCAAAAAGTCGCCGGAAAACTGTTAATCCCAGGTTGTGTGGTGGACGACAACCTGGGAGTATGTATTTCGTCCGCTAATTCTTCTCAGTTCCTTGTACCAGTGGAGGTGGTGGTTGGTACGAGAGTGGAGAGATTTTCTGTTCTTCTTGATAGTGGGTCCGGGGCTAATCTGGTTGACGCTCAGTTTGCTCAGGCTCAAGGTATGCATCTGAGTGTATTGGTCAAACCGATCCCTATATTCTCCATTGACGCCAGGCCTCTCGGCCAAGGTAGCTTTGTTCATGAGGTTCATAACATTGACCTTCGGGTAGGGGCAATACATAGGGAACTATTATCTTGTTATGTGTTGGAGGGTCTACCTACTCCTATTGTGTTGGGACTTCCTTGGTTGGTTAAACATAACCCTGTGATTAATTGGCAGTCCAGAGATATAAGCCAATGGGGGGAGTTTTGCAAAAGTAACTGCATGAACACAGTCATCAGTGCGGTCGTGCCTAGTACTTTGCCTCCTTTTTTGGAGGACTTTGGGGATGTGTTCTCTGAGGAGGGGTGTCAGGAGTTGCCTCCTCATCGCGTGTATGACTGCTCTATTAATTTACTTCCTGATGCTAAGTTACCTAAAGCTAGGTTATATAACCTTTCTGGTCCTGAGAGGCAGGCTATGAAAGATTATATTTCGGAAAGTCTGGCCAAAGGGCATATTAGACCTTCATCTTCCCCAGTGGCCGCGGGGTTCTTCTTTGTGAAGAAAAAAGATGGAGGCCTACGCCCTTGCTTGGATTTCCGCGAACTTAATTGGATTACTGTTCGAGATCCGTATCCACTCCCTCTGATTCCTGATCTCTTCAATCAAATTGTTGGCGCCAAATGGTTCTCTAAATTGGATCTCAGGGGGGCGTATAATCTGATTAGGATAAAAGAGGGGGATGAGTGGAAAACGGCGTTTAACACGCCGGAGGGACATTATGAGAACCTTGTCATGCCTTTTGGTCTGACTACTGCACCAGCAGTATTCCAACATTTTGTTAATGACATTTTTCGTCATCTGGTGGGGCTGTTTGTGGTCGTATATTTGGATGACATTTTAATTTACTCACCAGATCTTGTGTCTCACCATGAGCATGTGAGACAGGTGTTGCAGATCTTGCGAGACAATAAACTATACGCCAAACTGGAAAAGTGTGTATTTGCCGTACAGGAACTTCAGTTTTTGGGTTTCTTGGTGTCAGCCTCTGGTTTCCGTATGGACCCTGAAAAGGTGAGAGCAGTGCTTGAATGGGATCAGCCAGAGGATCTTAAGGCTCTGCAGCGTTTTCTGGGGTTTGCTAACTACTACCGGAAATTTATTTGTAATTTCTCATCTGTTGTTAAACCTCTCACTGACATGACAAGAAAAGGGACGGATTTTTCTAAATGGTCGGACAAAGCTTGCCAAGCTTTTTCCTCTTTGAAAAAATGTTTTGCTTCGGCACCCGTTCTCATCCAACCAGATGCATCACAGCCGTTCGTTGTGGAGGTGGACGCGTCTGACGTAGGGGTGGGTGCAATATTGTCCCAGGGTCCGTCCCCTGGTAAATGGCATCCGTGCGCTTTCTTTTCTAAAAAATTGTCGTCCGCCGAAAGGAATTATGATATCGGCAATAGGGAACTTTTGGCCATTAAGTTGGCTTTTGAAGAATGGCGTCACTTTTTGGAGGGGGCAGTCCACCCGGTCACCGTCATTACTGATCACAAGAACCTGCTGTATTTGGAATCTGCTAAGCGTCTGAATTCCAGACAAGCTCGATGGTCGTTGTTTTTTACCAGGTTTAATTTTGTTGTCACTTATCGCCCTGGATCTAAGAATGTTAAGGCGGATGCCTTGTCTCGCAGTTTCCCAGGGGCCGGGAAAATGGATGACCCGATTCCTATCCTTCAGGAGGGGGTGGTAGTGTCGGCTGTATGTTCTGAGCTTGAGGAGGAGGTGTTAGAGGCTCAGGGGGACGCCCCTGCAGGACCTCCAGGGAGACTGTTTGTCCCAAATCAGTTGAGACAAAAGGTTATTGAGGCACATCATAATTCTGCTTTAGCAGGACATCCAGGGAGTAAGGCTACTTTAGATCTCCTTTCTCGCCGGTTTTGGTGGCCTAACGTTAATAAAGATGTTTTAACTTTTGTCGCGTCCTGTGGGGTTTGTGCTCGCTCTAAGACCCCTCATACCCGTCCGTCTGGGACCCTCTTACCCTTGAAACTTCCGGAGCGTCCATGGACTCATTTGTCTATGGACTTCATCACGGACCTTCCTCAGTCGTCAGGGAAGACTGTCATACTGGTGGTTGTTGACAGGTTCAGTAAGATGGCACATTTCATTGCTCTTCCTGCCCTCCCTAATGCTAAAACTCTGGCGCAGGTGTTCATTGGGGAGATTGTGAGACTTCATGGGTTGCCTTCTGATGTGGTGTCAGATAGGGGGTCTCAGTTTGTGTCCAAGTTTTGGAGGGCATTTTGTTTACGTCGGGGGATGCAATTGTCATTTTCCTCGGCTTTTCATCCGCAGACCAATGGTCAGACAGAGCGTCTGAATCAAAGCCTAGAGACTTATCTTCGGTGTTTTGTCTCAGAGAACCAGGAGGACTGGTCTTCTTTCTTGCCTCTGGCAGAGTTTGCTCTTAACAACAGGCGGAGCGAGTCCACTGGTAAGTCCCCGTTTTTTGGGGCATATGGTTTTCATCCCAGTTTTGTACATTCAATGGGGGGGGCCCTTCTGGGGTTCCTGAGGAGGAGCGTTTCTCGTCGTCACTTGCTTCAGTGTGGAGAGGTGTATTGAATAATCTGAGTGCTATGGGGAACCGTTATAAACGTATGGCTGATAGGAGGAGAGTTTCTGGTCCAGATCTTAATGTGAACGATCTGGTATGGTTGTCTACCAGGAATATAAAACTTAAAGTTCCCTCCTGGAAGCTGGGCCCCAGATTCATCGGGCCGTACAGGATCAGTTCCATAATTAATCCTGTGGCATTTCGTCTGGACCTCCCTCCTACGTTTAAAATCCACAATGTGTTCCACAAGTCATTACTTAAGAGGTACGTGGCACCAGTCATACCATCACCTCTACCTCCTCCTCCAGTGGTGGTCAATGGTAACTTGGAGTTTCAAGTGTCAAAGATCATTGACTCACGTCTGAATCGCCGGTCCCTTCAGTACTTGGTGCATTGGAAGGGGTATGGTCCAGAGGAGAGGACGTGGGTTCCTGCGTCTGACATTAACGCAGATCGTTTGGTGCGGACCTTCCACAGAACTCACCCGGGCAAACCTGGCCCTGAGGGTCCGGAGGCCCCTCGTAGAAGGGGGGGTACTGTCATGTGTGCATCGCCACGAAGATCGTCGCGGTTGCACATTCTGACTTCTCACAGCTGAGTTGCTGTTTCTTTGTGTTTGGCAGTTAGGGAGTTAATTCTGTCTGTGCTCAGTTCTGGGACTGGGTGCAGTTTCTTCCGGCTGCAATTAATTATTTGTTGATTGGTTTCCTTTAAATCTCTGGTTGTCTGTGTTGGGAGTTGCCAGTGAAATTCTTCATGCA
The DNA here is from genome assembly GCA_033576555.1 of Oophaga sylvatica. Lineage (NCBI taxonomy): Eukaryota > Metazoa > Chordata > Amphibia > Anura > Dendrobatidae > Oophaga > Oophaga sylvatica. Next base: position 674,701,418 of record JARQOD010000001.1, on the reverse strand, counting down.
GACCACAGATAGGATTGTATCTGTATAGACTTAAGTTAAAGAGCTCCTTAGTTGTTTTAAGCTCACCTTGCTTAGAGTTTAATATCCCAGATCATTTATGTTCCTTCTGTGTTTGAGTGGTGTATGCAAGTCTGTGTTTTCTTCAGTCTGTCTTATATGCTTAAACTGTGTTTTTTAGCAGAGATCAGCCCATATCCTTTGGTGGTAATCAGAATCCTTCTTTGGAATGATTACGGGTTCAGGGACTGATAGGAGACAGGGGTTAGGTGGGACTTTTGGGCCTCTGAACATTATCAGTACCCCCAAAGGGGAGGGATTAGTTAGGACCCCCGTTTAGGGTCAGGTTAGACCCCGGGTCCTCCTCTTTCTGTGACAGTGTATAAGTCCTCAAGATAACCTGAGTTCAACGGATATCGTGTCAGGTAAATCTATTCTATATTTACATGCTGATGTTGCTAATCTAATGTTGTATAGAGTGTTGTTCTTTTAAGAATAGTTTACTGCACGGTACAATATCAATAAGACCGCGTGACACCGACGCAGTCCATAGTAACGCAGTCCCCCACGATCCCGCTCTGCTACATCGCAATGACAGGCAGGCTGTCATCGCGACGGGAGCACAGCTGATTACCTTTCTTCCGGCGGTGACGTCATCGGACTGACTGCTTTACGGCCGGGAATTACCCAGCAGTACTGCAGTTATCGCGAGAAAACTGCATGTGACCGCGGGGAGAAGAGGATGGGGGCCCTGAAGCAGTCCAGGCCCTGGGCCCCCGGAGATCTTTGCAGGTAAGTGCGTGACTTGACAGGGGCCCCCCGCGGACACTGACAGTGAAAGACCCCCACCGGGGCCAGACAGTGACAGTGCAAATCCCATTCCG